>OW796102.1:10131733-10731733 GCA_941860345.1 Chrysodeixis includens
ACTTGCTTTCACTACAGCAACAGTCTTGCTAGAAAAGCTCACAGTACCGGCGCCGGTGACTACCAGATAAGTAAGTAGACCTACGTGAAAAAGTAACATATTTTTGTAAAATGGCCCGACAATGTCTACACCAAATACCTGATAATATATGTTCTTTGATGACCGATGTTTGTTTCGCCTACATAACGTTGCGTAGGATAAAAACAGCCGCAGGCAAGGACTAAATAATTTTACAAAATGTCATTACCTTCTTTTTAATATGAACAAAAGATTTAATTTATTCCTAAAGTCATCTGTTTAACAAAGAAATTACCATGAAAGAACAATTTTAATCGCTTTTTTTTGGATCCTGTTAGTGGCTTTTGTTACATTTTTTCGTGTTAGTAACCTACAGATTTATCCAGGTTTAATACACTTATATTGAATGTACTACACTTTCAGTGAAAACGAAACCTATTTCAAATTCCAAAAGGTTTTAGTTCAACAAAAATACAAGAAACCTATAGTTCACCTACAAAAGACCTTACGTATACCTCGTTACGATAGATGCCATAAAAATATCGGAATATTGTTATAATGAGGTCTTTTACTACGGTACGTAATAGAGCGAAACATGATGACGATGTCTTCTGGCCAAATTAATCTGGTTCAGGACTGTACGGCTTCTTCGACGACGGATTGAGTAACGATGCTCCACTTTCCACGTCACTACTGACACATTATGTGCCAAAATATAGGTAAATAAGCGGTAAGTAAGGTAAGTAAGGTAATAGGTGAGTAAGTTTAGGTTAATAAGATTACATATGTATATTAATCAAAATAGATCACTAATTAGCTGGTACTGTTATTTATGTGCTTTTGAATGACCTACAATGTATTATGACCAATTAAAATCCATTCGTACACAATGCCGCGCAAGTATGCAATGCCCGATATTATCTATGAGATTGGATGAAAACCGGAGCGTGGTTTCAAAGAAATAAAAAAAACTGAAATGATATTTAAAAGACCATTATTTATGAATATTCACAGTGAATAGTAAACTGTAATTGTAACAGATATTTTCACAAAACTATTGCTTGCTTCTTATACAAGGGAACTAATGCAAGTTTGAAGTAGACACGTTTCCAATATAACTCAGATACTTACATCTTCATTCCTACCTGAGCTAGTTGGAATAAACGTGAGATTATTGTGTAAGAGAGTATGGTAATAATCTCCAGATACTAAACTTTCGAAGAGGAGTATTCAACGTGTTTAACGCTATTTTGAAAATTATCGCACTAATGTGTGTTGAATTGTTGTAAAAACTAACAATACGGGATTCAAGTTTGATAATATTGCAATAAGCACAAAAAAATACACAGTGTAGTCATTTTATCGTCATTCTAAATAAGAAATTGTAATTTCCAAACAACTTAAAAAAGCCGCGAAGTAAGTTACGAACATTGAACGCAAAACGTTTGTAACTATTTACTTGTGTCAAAAACAAAAACATTCCTCTTCTGCCAACTATGAATCATAGTTCTTCTCTTTTATTTTATTCTCTGAAAAGTGTTTAATAAATACCTGTTTTAACATTGTTGTTGTTGTTGGTCCCTGACGCCTGGCTGAACAGCGACGCGCCGGTGAGCCGGGCCCGACGGAGGATCCACCACATTTTCGTGAAAATTGCTATTCAGTTACTTCTCAATTAATAGAACGATACTGTTCGTTGAATACAATTGATAAAATTGTTAGAACACAATCTTCCACTGCTATTTACAATAATTTATTTAAATTACAGCTCGTATTTGAATTTCAAAGTAATATAATCACTATTTACGCCGGAAAAGTGTTTTTCTTCTTAGTAATATTACTTAAAAGTATTCAAATGAATTTAAGTGAAGTATTTAATTTAATTGGAGATGTTTTTATTCATAATCGAGTCGTGTATGTTATTCCCGCGTCGTGTTGGTAGAGCCGGGGGTTGGTACACCCTCGCCACTCACTCGCTAACACAATACTGGCTGACATTTACAGACGCGGCATGCGCAGTGCCCCGGCTCCACTGCCCTCTAACAGGTGAATATTTGGACCCTAAACTTATAATTAACAAAGATATTTTAATATTACGCTTTTAAATAACTTTTACGATCTTATTAATAAGGGTTGCGTTGTTATATTTTGTGGTTATTGGTATTACAAGTCTCGTTTTCCCTGGAGGATAAGTAACAACAGAGTGATAGTTTCGTTTGACTTTTATTAAGTCTGGTAAAGTAAGAGGAATAATAAATCTTTTGCACTTGACTTCGACGTGTAACGGATTTATTGTTTTATGTTTGGAAATGATTGTATAAATTCTAGCCCTACTCAAGTTCATGGAGCCGCATTGCTCTGATGAGAACAACATTTTTTATTCAATGGTTTAATATATAATTAAATTCACTCTTTATTCCTACCGTTTTAGTCTCTTGAGGATCATGATCCGGCAGACTAAAGAGTCACCTTGGATTTTTTAGTTTTCCTATTTTCATATTTTCTTAGAGAAGGTAATTTTACCGCTAGCATGCAACTTGCAATCAAGTTTTACAGTTGCACGTTTGTCCGAATTCGGCTTATTTTCGATGCCTGAAAATCAGACACGGGTATTACCGTGTTGTTGATACTCATAAAAGTTCGAATTACAGGCCATTTCAATTATCACTATGGGTTGGTAAAAGGCTGCTGCTAAAAGTTCAGTGCCGAGGTAAAAATCGCCATTTGTTAAGCCATAATAAATAGTACGTGAACATCTAAACATTTATCATTTCATGCACTCATATAGACCTCATAGACCTGAACGATATTTTTATTTTCATCAACTAGTTAACTTAATATTGCGCAAAATACACAAACTACTAGTTCGCCAGTTTCCTCGTAATTTTACGAGTTCTCACTTTTGGGCAAATTGCCAAATAAAGTTTTCTCCTCACTTTTCTACCATATTATTTATTTAGAATAGAGAAATGGAAAATAAATGAGGAGATGGGTTATGAAGCAAATATAAATCTCGTTGTTAATTAGGTAATATGAATACTCATATTTATGGCGAATAAATTAGATCATTGAATCTGGCAAACAATTTCACTAGGCACATTATTTGTCTGGCTAGGGATATTAGTTATTAGGACCTTTATTACTGAATGTAAGGTGTTGTACCTAAATATACAACTATATTCTTTAAAACATTTATTTATGCAATGTAATAAATGAATTAGTCACAACTATATTACAAAATCAATTTAAATAAAACTACAAATAATTCAATACGTTTCTTACATATATTATAAATAGCTACTTTTTAATTGTACATATTACATAATAATGCATACTTAAACTTACAAAAATGTATGAAAAATGCCAAACTTGCAAACAGTCTTTATCTGCCAAAATTTTGTTCATGGCATATGATGATTAATAAAAAAAACTATGTACCATAGATTTGGTTACACATACGATAGTAAAATACACCAAAATTTGTAGGGATAATGATCGAATCTCTTCATGTATCCTTGGCCGAGATATTATTCGTCAAATGACAAGTCCAGAAGCACATAATTTTGATAAAATTACTGGTGATGATAATGGCGGCCAATGTCCTAATGACCAAAGAGTTCTTGACACATGAATGGTGCTCGTTACACGACATAGTTACAATACTTTTGGAGATAGTACTGATGTTATAGTCTAAGAGCTAGTGAACCCTCCGAGTAACGGTCTTCCTGTAAGGCTAGAAATTTGTAGAGTGATGAGTCATAGTACGCCAAGGCCAAAAACCATGACCTGGCAGGCATCTGCCCTGCACGTCATCAGCCCTTTTATTTTTTAAAGTGTAAAATGAATAAGATTAAAAAACTTACTGCTGTAAGCTTCAAAATTTAATATCATTTAGTTTATTTATTTATAATTATGAAAAAAAATTGACAGGCCATTAGAGTAAGCAAAAGTACCTACCAGGTGAATCGAGAGGTGCACAGTTTAGGAGGTAAAATAAACTTTCGTCTGTAAAGCTGAAATTTTAGTATGTATTTGAATAAGTCTTTTAGAATAAATGTGTATAATGACAGGCGATTCTGAACAGCATAAGACCTTGACAGGCGAGGGGAAAGATGCTAAGGGCGTGCGAGTAAGAGGCGTAACGTAAATGCATATAGTGTCAGGGACATTAAATAAAATAAAAAATTATACAAGCAATATATTTTATTAATTGTTGTGTAATTTACATTCTTTTTTATATCAATTATCATCATCTGACACTTCTTCACTACTACTTCTTTCATCGTCATCCGACTCTTCGATATCGTTTTCCTCCTCTGAAAAGAAAAAAATATTTTAATAAATTAATAATGTCATTAAGAATTGAATATCGCCCTCAATTACATAGAACTGTATATTGAATCTTATTAAATCAAATAACTGTATGTTACCTGAAATGTATTCTTCAGTTTCACTTGACTGTGCTTCGGCAGTCGCGTTGGCACGGAGGTAGATTTGATGAATATTCGTGTTATATGTGGCAAGAAACTTCTCATAACGTATGTTATGAAAAAAATAATAAGTTATGATTCATCAAATCTACCTCCGTGCCAACGCGAACTGCAACAACAATTATTGAGAGCTGCATATATTACAAATATCTGGCGAAATAGTCATTTAAAGGAACCAACATTTTTGACCCCTGAAAATAATGGTTGGAACTTAATCGATGACCACTACGATTTCAATTGGTTTGAGGGGAATACGGTTCCTTCTTCTATACACGATATACTATTACAAGAGCCTACTAATGCTGATACTGCCGAAGCACAGTCAAGTGAAACTGAAGAATACATTTCAGGTAACATACAGTTATTTGATTTAATAAGATTCAATATACAGTTCTATGTAATTGAGGGCGATATTCAATTCTTAATGACATTATTAATTTATTAAAATATTTTTTTCTTTTCAGAGGAGGAAAACGATATCGAAGAGTCGGATGACGATGAAAGAAGTAGTAGTGAAGAAGTGTCAGATGATGATAATTGATATAAAAAAGAATGTAAATTACACAACAATTAATAAAATATATTGCTTGTATAATTTTTTATTTTATTTAATGTCCCTGACACTATATGCATTTACGTTACGCCTCTTACTCGCACGCCCTTAGCATCTTTCCCCTCGCCTGTCAAGGTCTTATGCTGTTCAGAATCGCCTGTCATTATACACATTTATTCTAAAAGACTTATTCAAATACATACTAAAATTTCAGCTTTACAGACGAAAGTTTATTTTACCTCCTAAACTGTGCACCTCTCGATTCACCTGGTAGGTACTTTTGCTTACTCTAATGGCCTGTCAATTTTTTTTCATAATTATAAATAAATAAACTAAATGATATTAAATTTTGAAGCTTACAGCAGTAAGTTTTTTAATCTTATTCATTTTACACTTTAAAAAATAAAAGGGCTGATGACGTGCAGGGCAGATGCCTGCCAGGTCATGATTTTTTGCTTTGGCGTACTATGCCTCATCACTCTACAAATTTCTAGCCTTACAGGAAGACCGTTACTCGGAGGGTTCACTAGCTCTCCTACTATTAGGGTCAAGAGATTGGAATGACGATTGATGTCAATTATTTTTACTAGGGACTTAATTTAGGATCCTCAGGGGGCGTTGAAGAAATGAGACGGCGCTCTACGCGATGTAGAATAGCGTCTCTCTTTCACAACTAAGGGTATTAGGCCCGCAGTTTAGTCGTTTCTAGATTGAAGTGAGTACATCTTCAGTGGAACTGGGCAGGAAATATCTGCCGAATAGCAACAGGTAGGTGGGCCAAGATAGCATCCGGCTGGGTTCCGTAAGACCATAGGGGAACACTTGGTAGGCCCAGGTGGAGGCGGCGTGATGACTTCAAATATTTTATGAAAGAATGGGTCACACTTGCCTCCAAAAGAAATGGAAAAAAGAGAGACCTTTGTCCAGCAATGGGACAATATCGGTTTAAAATAATATTGAAATGTCCTCAGTCATCCTGAATGCAAAGAAATAAACTATGCCATTTTCACTTCTTAATTGAGAGGCAAAATAAGGAAAATGTAGCGAAATACTTTAATGGCAGAAAAAATAATAATGGGTTTTGTTCTGTCAAATGTAAGTGCAAAGTTCAAATGTATGTTAACAGAGCTTTGGACATGTCATTAATTAGTTTTAACAACCGAATAAATCCAGATAATAGCCAGCTGAAATATGAAATAAATCCAGATAACAACCGACATAAATATGAAAAATCCTCGGAACTGAACAGACTCGATCAATATCATAATATAATGAAACTGTATAAAAAGGCTTATTAAAAGTGTTAACGTTGCTTTATTAAAAACGACTAGAAAAACCACTCTCCACTGTAAAAAAGACAATAAAAAACAACGGACAATAGAGTAATGTACAAACTGCAACAGAAATACATTTAATTGGCTTATAACCAAACAAGTTAGAAACCGATAAATTCATAAATATATTTGGGATACAGGTAGAGAGACACCGAGAGCGATACCAGTACCTTTACCAAGAGATCTTAAAGCTGAACTTCAGCAGTTTTAGAAGTGAGACAACACAGTACACTGTATATACTCGGTCTCGCTTTCATAAAATAAGGTTTGCTTTAAAAACTCATAGGAAGCCTATTTTGGACGTTGAATTGGGCTATATACTATACTTGTTGCTTGGCAAATCGTCATCTAAGTTATCTTCCTTGTGACAATTAGTTGGATAAAAAAATAATCCAGAAAATCACCTACACCGAATATTTATAAGTTAACTGTAGATATTAACCAATGACGATCGAAATTTTTATGCCATACAATTTGAGAATATTTGAAATCATTGGGGAAACGACAAAAAGGATAGTTCATTAAATAATGGGTATAAGTGAGAACTGATTTAAATCCAGGAGGGCTACCGCTACGTATTAAAATGACGATTATTATTGCGAGAGTGGAGACGGGATGGTACAAAACACAGCGTAGAGCCTCTGTATATTACACAAACGTTAAAATATTACTCTAAGACAGGGATGGCAAATCTTTACGTATCAACGTGCCATTTTTCTGAAGAAATATGAGCAGTTGAGTTTTTACATAGCTACTGTACACATCTTTCTTAGAGCTTGATTAATTTAGAGATCAGTGACGTGTCCAAAATATTGCACCATGTGCCATTGATTTGATTGGATTTGGTTAGCCATCCCTGCTCAGAGGTAACGGTAATCCCTCAGTTCAATCCAAGGCTATAAAATGCGGAGTAGTTATTGAAGTTAGTGATATGGATGGTTTGATATTACAATGGCTGACACTAGACTTCACGCAGAGCTGCCGGGCCCCGCGCCCGTGTTGTTCTGTGCTTTGTAATCCGCTAACTCTTTGAGTTTAGCGTTCTCTGCTACTAAAGCTTGCACTCGCTGTTCGTATTTCTGTCTTAATTCCTGTTGAAAGCAAAATTTGGTGAGAGATGTTTTTATGGGCTTGTCAGATTTTAGGTATTCATTTCAGAAAAAATGCAATAAGCTCGACATCGATAAAAAATATTATAAATAAATATCTAAGGACAATATCCACACACGGCCATCAGATCCCAAGCTAAGCAGAGCTTGTGGTATGGTAATCAGACAGCTGATAATCATACTTTTATACATACTGTAGAAAAATCACACCTAGACACAGAACCATTTAAATGACCGTGCTCATCACTCAAACATTTGTCCTGGGTGGGAATAAATTATTTTACAATTGGAATCTAATGAAAAATAACCTCAAAAATGGAATGGTAAATACAACAATCTCAACATTTACCTTATTTTTAAAAGCATAACTTAAGTTACAAATCACGTCATTATTAGTAAACGTGCCTTAAAGATCGCGAGTTGCGTTTCGTACTCCTTCTTGAGGTCGTCGTTGAGCGTGGCGCCGGTGTGCGCGCGCTGCAGCACCAGCCCGTAGCGCTCCTTCTCCGCCTTGAAGCGCGCCTCCATCGCTACCAGCCGGTCCTGGGGTATCAACAGTATTACAACACGATGCTTAGATATTATTATTAAGACTTTCCCCATAAAATTCTTTCTAACTAATCTTGCTCTATCATTTAAAAAAAAAATATGCCAACGTGATATTCTGATTTGAAAAACAAAATATAACGTTGACATAAACGTGAAATGTTAGCTTACTAAACTAAACAAGATTTCTAGATTGACTTACTGACAAAGAATAATGTTTACTATTACACAATTTAGTCACCTGTTAATGCCAACAATAAGCTCTACATGGACATGAATGTGAATGGGTATAGAAGAGGATGAAATAAACGATGGATGGATTTTGTGACTTGCGAGAAAACGTCAGATAGAAACGTATGGAAAAAGAAAACATGCCGCGCCGACTCCAAATAATAATTGGGATAAGGGCAGGGGAATCATGAATAAGCTCCTCATGTATTCAAGTAATACTTTTTCTAGACTTACCTCCATAGCTTTAACTTCAGAGTTCCTAATTTCCAGCAGATCTTTAGTGATGACGTTGATATCCTTGAGCGACTGCACTTGCGTTGTCAATGCTTCGATCTGCAGCTCTTGGTTTTTCACCATCTTGGTCTTATCAAAGATCATACCACGCGCCTTGCTTAGCAACTGCAATACCATAAGTTATATGAGCTTCAAATATATTAAAATCTGTAGGATGTTCAATTATAAAAATTCGGACATTCAAACGATTTACAATCGGCAATGCACACATCCAACAAATCAATAGATCCTGATTTATACAAAGCCTGAATAGTTGGCTACATTTCACTGTCATACTGCATAACAATGATATTCGCACGGATTTCCAACTAAAAGCTTTTTTTATCCGTAATCCGAATTTATGTTGTGTCAGTTTAAAATGTAGGGATATTAAGCGTTGGAATTCAGAGCGATGTTCATGAAATGTATTCAATTTCCGTTCCATGTTCATATTCCCGTACATTTTCAAGTTAAAAACAAAATGCGTTGGCGAACCTCCTCGTGTTGCTGTTTGATGTTTTCAATCATCTCATGATTCTTGCCGGTAGGTTTTGATAGAGCAGCCTGTAGTTCCGTCTCCAAATTCTTGACTCTCGCCTTGAGAAGGTCAATCTCTTCTTCACGGACCTATGAGCCAACACAAAATAATCTATGAAAGAATCGCATTTTATCAAAGTGAAAGAAAGGATATTCATTCAGTTGTAAGGGATACACAAAAATATTGATCCCTTTACTGTAATATTTCGAGATCTTTACAAAATTGACAACTGAACTTGTTACTTGTAATTAATCTAATCTGTCTCTGAGGCAGTGATCTTAGGTTTAAGTCCTGCCTGAGATTCGTATCTATTCTATACACTAGTCGCAGTTAGAAATAAGTTTTCTTGTTTTTTTTTTACTGACATCTCTCTGGTTGGTACACAAATATAAAGTAAGCAAGAAAATAATACATACTTTCAATTCTAGTTTTAATCCATCTTCAGTCCTTTCATGTTTGACCTTTTCTAATTCTTCAATCTTCTTCAGAAGGTCTTGTTCCCTCTGTGCCCAATCACCCTGTCAACACAATGCATCAGTATCAGTATTGGGCTTTGACTTCGTAAGTCAATCAATTAACTCATCTTACGTCAGTTCATAATTCAACGATTGTCAAATAGATAAAACTCTACTGGATCCTCACAATACGCGATATAGTACGAAAAAAAATCATTGAATTTAAGTCCATATACTTACCTACAGCCTTAAGCAAGAACGACACAGCAATATCGCCTTTAGTCGTGCTGTCTTTGTTATTTTCAAGTGGAAGACAAACAGAGAATACTTACCTAAGTGTCGTTCTTGCATAGGATTATTAGCCGCATCAGGTCATGATCAACTTACGGTATCTTTAGCGTCGCCTTCCGCGTTCTGATTGCCATTAGGTGTGGGTTCTGGCGCGCTCGGCTCAACAGGTTTCATTTCTAGTGTTTCTGCAGGTTTAGCCTCCTTTACTTCTTCTGGTTTGATTGCGGTTTCACTGGGAGGGATCACGGGATCGGCCTGAGGGTAACAGCGTAAAAATGTTGGGATATACCAATTTTGGCCTGTAGAAAATGGATTACCTTGAGCTAACTAAATCACATACATTGAATCTTTTGTTTTTTCCAGATTTACTTTGTGAAGGTTATTTTTCATTCCAAAATCATTTATTCAAATTTTACTACAATGGAGCACTTCTTGAACGTCAAAAATTTACAAATTATAGACAACAACCCACTTTTCTACTCTTTATTTTTAGGAATATTTAATACAATCAACTCCTTGCTATATCCCAATCAAGTGTCACCACTTTGATTATCTAATTTTCGTGATGGTACTCACAACTTTAATTTCTTCGCTGGCTGGTGGTGGCTGGATGGGTTGTGGTGCAGCGATACCCTCACCGCCGCCCGACTCCACAGGTTGGGGTTGGACTGGATCTGCCTGAAAATCAAACACGTGGGATCCGTTATATCCAAAATTAGTTCACAATAAAATATGACGCATCAGAACAAAACAATTATAAATAAATACAAACTAAATATCTCAAAAAAAAATGTTCGGTATGGACATAAGTTAGATACTCGGTCTAGAAATACCAACGTCATAAAACTGCAATCGGAATGTAGTAGCTACACACTCTACACAGTTCTGCTTACTCCTTTTGAACTTAACGACTTTATCCAACAAAGGTTTCATAGAAATCAAACCATTCCTTTTCCTATAAATATTGCAAGTACAAAGCACTCAAACCTAGAGGTTTTCACTTTGTCATTTACAAGAGGCGTCGTTGTTGAACCGAATCGAACTTTCTCATTCAAGAGTACTATGCATCTACCTTTTAGCTTCGAGACCATTGTGCGCTTTGACTGTAGAGTGCTATAGAAGTCTCGATGTTCCTCGTGTCCGATACCTAGAGACCGGACGGCCGGACGGCCGGACGTCGTCAGTTTCCGTCGGCTATTGAAAGCTTAAGTAAATTATAAACCGACCGGTCATTGGAGATGGGCGCAATACTTTTGGGACAATGGCAAAGGGAATTGTGTTACTAAACCCTCGACGCGAGGGTCAATTATTATTGGAAACATTCGAGATATAGCCTTAAAGATGTATCGTTATAGTTGTAGATGTTACAACTGTTTTTCCGAAGTAGAAATTAAGTAGCTACAGAATTGTTAAATATTTTTAGTGGCCGGAAAAAATCGCTGAAAACTCTAATATTATAATCGTAATTTATACATGTAGGGCGTGTCTTTATGGCCTTCACCTGACTAGAGGACAGTAACTAATTCTCGTAGTACCTATTTACCTGAGTCAAATTATAAAGTAATCAAACTTACTAACAGTTTATAGTTACTTCTAGTTCTATAGTTTAAGGTTAGTATATAGGTACTCTGGTTTAAGTTTGAATTAACTTTGAATAATTAAATACTTTGTCTATTTGAATGTTTTGATACCAGCTCTTCTAACTGTCAAAGAGATTTTCATAAAGCTTGGTTAGGTCGGGGCACAGACTTAATTGTATTCAAAATTTTGGTCAATGACTATGGAACATTGGCTTTGACTGACTTGAAATTGCTTAGATTTTGGTGATACCTAGCTTACCTAATTATTGTGTTGAATACAAGTATTGAAGTCTTAAGGTATGACCTGTCTTCATTATTCGTCCACAGAAATTGAAATACGCCCTTCATGTAACATTACTGTCGTTTGTTCTGCCATTTTGTTTGAAGTACAAACTTCAAAGTTACAAGTTCTCTGAAGTACTCGCGAACTTATATACACGGTCTGCTGTCCGAGGCCGCTCCTAATTTATATTCAAAATACTTAAAACAGTTAATTAAAACTTTTTGAAGGATTCGGGAGCAAATAAAACAAAGTTTTATCAATCTAGCAATTAAGAAAGGGTCTGTGACGAAGTAAGTTGCAACTGGAAACATCATTTGAATTGAGTTTAAAATGGGCCGACATCTTTATTTTGTGAGAACGTATTGATTAACTCATCATCTACATATTTATGCTCAGTTAACTAGAATAATCACAAATACGTCTGCTCTTGAAGTTAACGGTAACCTTGGAAACATATTAGCATTGGGTATTGAACTTACTTTCTATTCTAGCGAAACGTCAAATGAAATACATTTCTTTTGTCGCGAGATATACACACAATACCAAAATGAGATGAGCATTGTCCAATAAATCTACATATTACAATCAAACAAAGCAGAAAAAACATGTGGAGAAAAGAACGAAGATCAAAATCAAATCAGCAAAAAGAAAAAAAGAAAGTAATGTGATAAAATGAGCTCTGAAAAGCTTCTTGAATAGGACACCTGCACAACAGCAAGGTTAGCTATAATGCGAAGACGTGACAAAAAAACAAATAGGTACCTCCTAAGCGTGACCCTAAAAATCTTTAACACGATTGTATTAAAGATCCCGAGGCCTTACACGATGAATGCCAATCATCTGGTGCTCAGAATAAAATCGCTCAAGCGATATACCGTGAACGAAATATATTAACAGATGTAAATTGAGCACGAAATTGTCACTTTACGACTAGGTTTAGACTCGATCTAGGGAATACTGTGGAAGGGTGAGTAATTTGCTAAATATTTCGTGTTTAGTCCGATCAATTTACTTTTTAAAACACCGATAGAGATACAATAGGTATATTTACCCAGATATTTAAATAGCTGTTGCTGTTACCCGCGACTTTACCTGCGGAAATGTCGGTTATAACAGCAAAAACATTACCCCTGTCTGACGCAGTCAGTTAAAAAGTATGTATTAATCCAGGGTGTCCAATCCAATATCAAATTAAATCAAAATAGATTTAGCCATTTGAGCATGAAAGAGTAACAAACATCCATCCATACTTAAAAAAAATCGCGTTAATAATATTATAATAAGATGAAACAATGTGTCCATCCTAGCCCACAGAAAATCTGACTTGTAATAAATTGTGACCATGGTGTGTTGGGCAGTTGCTGATTAAGAGATGTTTCACAGTTTGGGGATGGATTCATGGGTTAAGTCTTTTATTCTCTAACCTACCTATAGCATATAAATATCGAACCGTTTTTAGTTTATATTTCATAAAAGAACTACTATCAAGATGAAACTTAAACGAAGAGCGAAAGTACTGTACCTATCTATGCATAAAAATCTATAAGTAACTATGTAGCTATAACAGGTACCTACTTTTGGTTTACTTGCACGTAGATTCTTCATAGTCTTGCATATAATTATATTAGTAAACTACTATGACAATATTTAACTTCGCTGTTGAATTGTTTTGGTGATGTGTTTTGTTATTTTTTCATTAGGTTCAACATGTGGTCTGTGAAACAGAATATCTACGAAATAATATCAATAAAACAAAATTTGCATGATACCCATAAAACGCTGCACCAACAGATGCGTACGCCGTAACTACGTCAAAATAAATCTAAATTTAACTAATGCTTACAAGCAATAACCGACCTACAAACTTAAGCTTGCAATGAAGAAGCACAAATTGTTCGCGCTTTCTCGCATACTAATGGATTTTTAATTACCCACGTCTCTTCCTCGTACCCACGGACCCTAGTCCATATAGATCTCATTGTTCGATATTTCGTACCAATCTAAACTATCAATTTCAGATATTTTTTCCCTCCGAATCATCGAGAAATAGTCCCACGTGAAAGAATTTTGAAAGAATGTATTCAACTGACACAAACCAATAGTTTTTTAATTAATGAGTAGAAAAAAGTTTCACTTACCATTCCTTTTGTTTTTGATTTTTATATTACAAGCAAAGGATTTACGTTCTCAACTCAAGAGAATGGAGAATATACTATGTTCAAAACGTCTATTTTTGGGAGTGCAGACGCACCGATATAAAAATAGAAAATACAGAGCGTCGAGAAAATTGTTAAACTTTGCCGCGAGTGTTTCAATTGCTGATAATATTCATGAATAATAAGTTAGTATGTTGATGTTTGATGAATAAAATAAATATCAGCGTCCAGCGTCCATGTCGCGCAAAAATGTGCTTAGGGATTGCGCTTAATTAATTTAATTTTAATAAATACAAAAGATTGCCAAAACCTAAGCTATCTTAAATAATAAATGCGTAGCTTATTCCACCTGTTAATATTTGAAACGATGTCCCTGCACTGCTACTTGCATGCTTGCATTCATACTTGCATTTATCACTTGGTTATATAAATAGTATTATTAACGTATGAAAATTTAATATCTCTGTAAAATACATTTTATTACAGCAGGGATACTTTTTGTGTTACCTCAAATTAAACAAATATAGGTATTACGAATAAACAAATTATTTAATTCTAATCTATGGTGGCAAACGTATTTATCTATGATTTTGATAATGTCAAACTGACATTATTGACATGACCTGTGACCATATAATAGTACTGAATATATAGTGCGTTTCACTAAAGAGTTCCCTTCGCCGTTATGTTGGTAGAGCATAATTGAGTGTGGCCAGGTAATGATGATTATATTACCTAATAATCGGGGAAAGTCATTTCGCATGACAGTATGTATGAACTTGTAATAAAATCTTTCTCTCTCTAATAAAATTAGAATTTGGAATTATGTTCTTTATAATTTTTTTTTTTTAAATAACTTTTAATTATACCAACCAGCTAGATACAAATACTATAGCCAAAGAGATATTATTACAAGTTCATACATACTATAATACGAAAATACTTTTTCCCCGACCTAATATTTTGATGTAGTTATGTAATAGATTATAATATTTTTTTTATATTAACAATGATTAACTAACATTATAAATGGGGTGTATAACATATTTATACAAATAAAACTCATGTTATTTAACTGTAATAATTATTTATTGGCAACAACAATATTACTTTTTCGAATAACTATGCTCGTGTAAATGCCCAACACCGGATATAATACTGCTATCACTATCTCCAGTGTCACTATAGTCAGAAGTGTCATTTTTGTATCGATTTTATTTTTCATTTCATGAAACAGTTTAGTAAGAGTTGGCAGCTCTTTCTTTACAACATAAAATTCATGAATTTTTTCCCTAGGACAATGCTTTCCTGGAGTTGAAATTTTGGTTGCTGTACTGATAGCAACCTCACCTTCTTTGGTAATTTTTGAAACAGTTTTTTCAGATATATCTAAAACAAACAAAATTATTACATAATAGTGAGTTAAAAGTCTTTTTAACGAAATTAGAATTATTGAAGGATATCATAGAACATAACTGTTATATACCTGGTATATTAAACATTTCGACATCTTTTTTTGTGATATGTATAACTCTTTTAAAATTTAATTAACTTTAATAATGAGCAATAAATAATAAATGTATAAATTAATGAAATCAATTAACAAATACAGTCAACATAGTATTTATTTCATTAAGTATCGTTTCTGGTTGTATGCAACAATTTCAAGAATGTATATGTACTTCATAATATAAAAATGTGCACATACAATATCACGACATACCAACGGGGTAGCAATGGGGAATAGAGAGCATAAAGTTCTGGTAACCCTATATTACAAACCTGTCATGGTAGCGACGAGGAGTCTCACACGTTCTAATGGAATTATTGGTTCTTTGTTACGTTTTTTTCTTTCACAAGATGATTTTACTTTCAACACCAACTCTCTTTCACCCCTTTTACGGGTCTTCGGCATGATTAACACCGTAAAACAATTAAAAAACACTGATGAGTTAAAGCGTTTGATGTACTTGACAGTAGTGACAGTCGGTAGTACCAACAAAACGGCGAAGGGAACTCTTTAGTGAAACGCACTATAGTACTGAATTACTTACTGACCATAAAAGTGACAGTGCTAACGGAAAGGACGCAATTTTGTTTTGATGTTAAATTCAAAGTTATTTAAACCGAAAAAAATAGTAAAATTCCTTAGTAAGCTTAAAATTGGTTGTAGAGATCTATTTCTGCAAGCCCCTGAATCGGTAAAGGCGTTATTCCGTATCTATCTTACAATAGTTGCCAGACATCGCCGTTTAAGCTTACTTTATTTTTCAGACAAACGAAATGACATCAGAAAAGAACGCCCAGGTTGGGCAAGCACGGGAAGCTTTTCAAACGATGTATCAAATCTCTCAGCTGCTCTGCACCGGTCTGGACGCTGAAACCTTGTCTATATGTATAAGGCTCTGCGAGCTGGGTGTGGACCCTGAGGTCCTGGCCCATGTCATCAAGGAAATCAGGAAAATGGGAGAAAACGCTGCGCAGAGTCGACCTGTTAATTTGCAACCCTAAAAATAAGCAATACTTAGTTCCCTGTTTAGAAATTGTTACAAGTATACTTCCTAATCTGCCCCAATGAAACTACTACTAGAATTTATCGTGAAATATTTTGGTATGACATTATTGTAACTGTATTTTGAGCGTTTCTCTATTGTAAAAGAGTTTAATACTTATATATATCTGCGATAAGGGCAGGAAGATAATGATATGTCTGCGAGATGGGTTCACAGTCCTCTGATATTCAAAATCTGTGTTGGGTATGTTCACCAGTATTTGTACAAGCATTTGGACATACTAAAATGTTACTAATTACTATAATTGTAATAGGTACATATTGAAACAAAAAACTTTTTCAGTTCATATAGTTCAGAATAGTAACTACAAATTAGTTTATTTTTCAAAACTCATTGATATGTTGGTTTTCTTTGTACAATAGGTAAGTCATTGTTAAATTGTAACTACATATATCATAATTTATCACTGCAGAAAAAAAAACATTCTGTTATGTATGTATGTTGTGTATTATTTGCACACATTATTAATGTAAGTATGAAATGATGCCCCAAGATTGTTGTTACTTTAATAAATTAGTAATGTCATTTAGAAATGTAAATATTGGGTCGGGGAAAAACTTTTTTTGCACTATAGTAGGTATGTATGAACTTGTAATAAAATCTTTTTGGCTATAGTATATGTATCTGGCTGGTTTTGGTATAATTGAAAGTTATAATTTGAAGGTACATAATTCCAAATTCTGGTTTTATTAGAGAGAGAAAGATTTTATTACAAGTTCGTACATACTATAATGCGAAAAGACTTTTTCCCCCGACTTATTATACTGTCATTAATTTAGTAGTTAGGATTATTGCATGATTAACAAATAAAACAAGTTATCTAAAAAAGTCTTTATTTTTAAATAAATTCAATCTTCAAGAAACATTTCAAAGAAAATTGCCTGCATTCATTTGTTTGAAAACAATTTTGACAGAATCAGTATGGGATAGCTAATTGGAAGATGGCACACATAACCTTCTAAATCAGCAACTAAACTGATACCATCCACAGATACCCTCAACTATATGGGAACAAATAATCAGTTGGGGTAGCTCTAGCAGGTAATATTCTGTGAAATACCAAATTAATAACGACAAATAATTAATTGTTGCATTGTGCTTTGCATTGAACAAAATTAGTGTTATTGACACAATAACAAAGGGATAGGAAATCAAACCATTTTTGAGTGAAATTATAAACAATCAGTACAGGACTGAAAATATCACAGATGCAAATAACTCACTCATAGAGAAAACAAAAATGATTCTAAAGTCTGGTTTATGATACAGTGCCATGGTGGCAAGAGATTTGTTTTTTTCAATTTAGATTGTACAGCCTACCTTTTGTTTTATTAAAATATATGTCAATGTTCAGTACTTGAAAAAGTATCTATTGTTATGAAAGAAGTATTTGTGCAATTACAGAAATCATCTGTAAACTGGTTGTATCCACATTTAGATACATTGTTTAATGTACAGCAAATTATGAAATATACATACATTTAAGTACACATCAAAATCTATCAACTCAATATTAAAACTAAGCTTAATTTCCAGAGCTTTATTCAAAACCATAAAAGACTTGAATTTTTTACTTTATAGGCAAAGGTAACTCGGAAGAGCCAAGCCAGGCTGTACAATCACTAGCAGTATATACTTAACATCTAAACTACTGAAACGTTTGACTCTGAGGTTGTCCTTGGCTCCCTAACACTGAGGGGTCTTCAAATATAGGTTGCTGTGGTTTGAACTGCTCAGCTGTAATCCTAGAGAACATTATACCTATGCCTTCTATTAGTGCAAGAAGGATGCCACCTACTAGGGCACTGCCCGCCATTGCAGGTACACCTGAAAAACATTAAATTTAACTTCAGTTATTTGTTTAAACAGTAATAATATGGCACCAATTTGATATATGGCAGATATTTACCGTTTCTAGCTGCAAGTATTCCACCAGTAAGTGCTCCACTCATGATGGAGTTCCATGGATCCTCTTTCTGTCTCAAGTACACTAGTGAGCAGTCAATAGTCGAGAACATACCACCCCAAACCGCAAAGTTACCTCCCACTACAGGCGAACGCTCCTTCATTGCTGCCAGACTGCCATACTGATAACATTCAAAACATTTACAATAAACAATCAAAAGTTGTATCAACTTCAGTCATAATTATACAAATATTTACCATTTTTCTTCCGAAACCCACTGGCGCATTCCTGAAACCCTTTATGGAATGAAATATTCCGCCACCGATAGCTCCCATAATAAAAGCACCACCAGAATCGTCGAGGATACGCCATGGGCATGGTTCTCTCGTGTATTCATCCATGCTTTATGTTTTATTGATTTTGTTCTGCAATAATAGGTACCTATTAGGTAAGAATCTAACCTCTAAACATACATGAAATGGAATAAGTTAAATAAATCACTATACGCACTGAACACTGGGGTGATTTTAAGTGGTATGTAAATACGCCTAAATCACAAATTTTGGTTTAAAATTATCACGACTTTTGCACCATGATTCTCACGTTCTATCATGAAGAATGAGTTTTTTAAAAGGACATTCGGGCACTTCGTTATCTCGAACTCACTTTAGACAACTACGAGCTACAGATAAAAAAGTATTTGAGAATCGACTAAAAGCAACGAAAATCAGTGTACTGGCAATATCACAAAAAAAGATACCGCTTTTGTCAACATTTATGAGGACGTCAAGTTTCAATATTTTGTTGTCAGTTTTTCTCAATTTACGGAATAGGATAATTTTGACGCTATTATTTATTCAGATATAGGTACACTTCTCTGAATATAAGACATGACTATACACAATTTGTATATTTTTGACCGCTATGGTACGTTGCTTTATTATGGCGAATGGAATAGATCAAAACAATCAGGAATGTCGAGGGAGGAGGTTTGTAAATTCAATTATCGTTTTATATTCCAACAAACTAATCATCTTCTAATCATCATGATTAGCAATATCTGTAACAAATATTACTATTGTATATTGGTATACGATCTTCAGACATGAAGGACCGACTTAAGAGAGAGAGATATTGGTATATATGGCATTGTACATGGTCCAACATCATTATGTTTTTTGATTGTACATGTTTAGTAAATACTGTGTTTCTTATGTTTCTGTAAGACTTCTTATTCTCAAAGAACCATTTTATATTGGGACCATACACGTAGAAGCTTGAGATTCCATAGCATTACAGGGTATAAATTAATTATTTAGTTCTAAATACATAGTTAGATTTAATTAAGTGACACCTAACTTGTTAGCATTTTGTGCTGTTCACTTTTGATCAGTCCATTATTTTTTTCAGAAGTATAATAAATTATCCACAGGGTAAACTACAAAAAGATTGTTACTTACCTAAACATACTTACATGCCATATGCATGCATATGACCATAAGCATCATAAAATTGTTTTAAATTTACTTGTTTTTGTTTCAGGAAGGAAAATTAATGTATGGTATGCTATTTTCAATCAAGTCATTTGTTGCTAAAATATCTCCATTGGATCCGAAAGATGGCTTTATGAACTACAAGACATCAAAGTACACTCTTCACTGTTTAGAGACCCCATCAGGCTTGAAATTTGTTATGAACACTGACAACCAAGCTCAAGGCGTACGAGAACTATTAAAAAAGATTTATGGGGAAATATATGTCAAGTATGCTGTTAGGAATCCGCTCTGTGGCATTGGCGAGCCCATCACTAGTGAACTATTTAAAAACAAACTTGATGCCTTTGTGAAACAAACACCTATACATGTTAGAGCCTCTTGATAAATTGTTATTGTTGTATAAATTATAATTAAGTTAAATGTATCTTTGTTTAAGCTTCATTATTGGTAACCAAGTTAATATAGTATTTTAAGTTTAAGAAATATATTTAAATTATGATGTATATTGTTTTTTTTTACTCCATTTATTTCAATGTCTAGGTTGTTGATTGAAGTCTTCAGATTTTTGTTACCAAAATCTAACATTTGGCTCTTAAAATAATAGGTAGATGCTTGTCCAGATTAATTTACTGCATTTCATAAACACAATTGAAAAAAGTAAAAACATTTTAATTTGGTGAAGGCCTTTGCATTGCACTAGTGTACCACTGCTATGCAAAGGTCAGGCTAGGACTAAGAAAACTTTACTTCATGTACATAATATGGACACTAGTGAATTAATGCCTGAGGCATTCTCTACCAGTCAACCAAGAGGTGGCAGGGACACCAGAAGCAGTTTTTTGATGTAGAAAAGATGATAGTTTTTTTATGTAGATATGATGATGTAAAACATATAATTTAAGGGACTACAAAAAAATGCATACATACTATACCGCGTGGTACACATTTCCGTGTTTAGTATTTTTTTGTGGGAAGCGTGAGTCTTGCGTGAGCGTGAAATGAGTTTGTTTCTTCTTCTCATTCCAGTCTAAATAATTTTATTGTAGAGGTAGCTGAACATGTTAGAAAACCAAATTCATATAGCGTATGGCTTTAACTCTTTTTAGATCTGTAAAATTAATGAAAACTATGTGAATACTATTGAAAAAAATGGAAAAAATAATCCAATTATTTTATAAGTTCTCTATAATCTGTGGTCTTGACGATAACAGGTTGACGCTTGACAACTAACGTCTAACATAATCTGGATCTGCAAACAAAACAAACGGAAACGGTTGTTTCATTTGTAATTTACAGATTAAGCGAACCTATTTCGTTAAAACTAAACAGATACCTACGATAATATTGGTGGTGCAAATCAAATAATGGCTCCAGATTCTTCATATGTAATACAAATTGCTTGTTGTGATGAGTGAGACCGACGACACTGATGTTCTTTTGCTGATTCCACCAAATTTTTTCCTAGTTCAAAGCTCTGGCTCAGACGATTCTCTGCTGGAGTCTTCTAGGACTGTTGTACATAAACCCACATCGTGTACGGCTCAAGTTCTTGGTAAATTAGTTGGGCAAGTACACACCTTAGAAACTAGGTTAGAAAGTTTGGAGCTAAACAGCGATGTTTCAAGTCTCGGTACTATAAGAAGGCCTAAGACTTGGGATACAACTGATAGTATCGATAGCCGAAGCTTAGACAGGAAGAGCTTTACATTCCCGCGAAGGCGTAAGAGAAAGTCAAAGAAACTACGTAGTCGTGATGGTGATTTGTCTTTGACGAGCTTAGACTCCATCAGTACTCGGGAAAAACACATTCCTCCTTTAAAACTGAATGACTTAGAGCGGTATTGCCCAAAGCCGGCCGATATTTTAAATGATATTCAAAGTATGGATGGAGATATAAGCAGTATAGTATCCACTCCCAGTAAAAAGAATGACAAATTACTTTTGCATGAAATAGATGAATTTTTAACAAAAGTCGAAAACTACGAGAGTCCAGACACAAAGTACAAGGGTCAAGAAGCAGCAATAAGTCCAGAAAATGTGATAAAGGCCACTGGAGATTATATTTTTCATAAACTTGACTCAAAAGATAGTGTGGATGAAGTGAGACTCCCTAGTGGTCGCATCGTATCTAGTAACATACTCGATAAATATATTTATTTAGTGAAAAGTAACAGTGCTTCAGCAAGAGAAGAGAAACCTTCAACATCTAATTCCAAAAGTAACAATGAAGAATCTACTGTTAGTCAGTTTGAAAGCACTTCTAAAGCAACTGAAACTTCCAAGCAGGATACCAGGTCCCCAAGTATTAGAAAACTTAATTTCTCAGAAAAAGATGTTCAACCAACATCTACCCCGAAAAGACCACAGGTCAGTTACTTGGATACTTTCAGGCCATCATCAAACAAAATATATGACAGGGCATCAAAGGTATTAGAGCAGTACAAGTCTCAGAGCTACAGCAGAAATAACCAGGGATCCATGACTGATAGTTACTTGTCACCAAAAAAAGATGAGTTTAAGATGCCTCAAATGAGGCCGTTCTGCCCTGACAAGGATGGCAAGCAGAACAAATACATGGAGACCATAGACACAGACCTGCTGAGCTTGAGTGAGCTTTGGGGGGAGAGAGGAGACAGGGGTGAGAAATATGACAGTGTCAAACTGGAGGAAGAAAGACTAAAAAGAGAGGTAAGAGAAAGATAAGATAATAAAGAAATTAAGATTATTCGGAAGAATGTTAATGTACCCTGTTTGTTGAAGCCAATGCTTGCTTAAATAATACTGAATTTTGTCCAACTTATTGTCATTAGTTTGAATACTTAGAACACCTATTCTCTGAAATATATTTCAAAGGAATTTTCTTTACATAATATAATATACTTCAGAGATGCATATTTTATTTACTCGATAGATTGGTATTCTTCATATTCACCATCATTCATACTCAATATACAATAAACCTTGACACCTATGTTCATATACTTTCCTTCACAGCACTGCGAATCAATGATACAGCAACTACAGAAGAAAGTCCTGGACCAACAAGAGAAGCTAGCAGTAGCCATCAAAGTGGACCGCGCGAAGGACGCGGCTATCGCCAAGCTGCGGGAGGCGTGGCTGAAGCTCACCGGCAACCTGGATAAGGCTGAGGAGCGGCATCGAGCAGCACTGGACAAGATGGTCAGAGAAGTGGAGAACTTTAGACTGGTTGCTGATGATGCTCAGAAGGTATACTATTTTTTAAATAATATTACTCATTGGTTGTGCGGTTGAGCAATAAATTGTTCTGGAAGTCACTGATTTGTAAAAAAGCTCCATTAAAGGTTGTTATAACATTTCCTAAATATCGTAAATCACGACTTAGCACATCAGTATCAGTATCAATTCTGACGAACAAACAATTCAACAAAACCAACAATATTTATTAAAATTTTCATTAACTCGCTCACACTTCATAATAAACTTATTTCTGAACATCAATTGCAGAAAACCAGTCACTTTGAAGCAGAGCTGTACAAGGCACTAGACTTAGCTCATGACTACCAAGAGAAGTGCAAGCAGATGGCAGCAGAGAAGAAGGAAGTTGAAGAGAGATTGGAAAGAGAGTTATCAAGCAGAGATGACGTCATCAAGACCAAGGACAGAGATATGGAAGTGTTGAAGGAGAATTACGAAACTATTATGAGACTTAACAAACAGTCGGCCGACTGTGTTAAAAATATGGAAGATAGTTTAGAAAAGGTATGTCAAAATTATTGTAAATTAAGGCTTTACATATTTTAGACAAGAAACGGGTCTTATTCGCAGTATAATTCGATATTGTGTATCCGACCGTGGTCACGGGTGGATTGTCGAAAAAAACCCATTTGTTGTCTAAAATACGTGTATAAGTCGCGAAAGTTTAAAAACAATTAAGGCTTTGTATTATTAAAATTATTGGTTTCCTATCTGGAAGGAACTAGACTCTATCCTATCTGCAATTTTGCAATTCGCTTTTATCCAAGACGTGACATAAAACGTCATGATTGAGATTCCAAGATTACTTAACTCTTATTCTCAATTACTTAACTACACAGGAAAAATCAGAACACGAAGAGACAAAACGAAAATACAGCGAGTTAGATCGCAAGATACTGTCACTTGATGACGAGCTGTCACTTATGTCGGAGGAGCGCGACCACTTGAAGGTGAAGGTCAACGAGGAGAGGTCCAGGTGCAACATCCTGGAGAGGCAGCTAGGTGATAAGGAAAACCATACTACTGACCTGATGAAGAAATGTGTGAGTATATGTTTAGAAATAGCTGTTGCCCGCGCGAATGGCTGCAAGAACATACCCTTTTCTGGCGCTGTCAGTTAAAAAGCAGCCTGTTTTTATGCAGACTGTCAGCCATACCACATTTCATCTAAATTGATCTAACCGTTTAACCGCGAAAGAGCAATCCATCTAAGCTTACAAACTTTTGCGTTTATGATATTAGTAAGATTGTTGTTAAACCAATAGTCATTTTGTTACAATTTTTGGAATGGAAATTGATCGGAATTGATCTTGCGATACATATAGACATATGAGTCTAAGCAGTTTAGCAGTCCATGTATTTCTTGTCAAAATACTTTAATCCAAATAAACATAATTATTATTATTTGCAGGACAATTTAGAAAGCGAAGTACGGTCCCTTCGCAAACAATTAGACTTACAGAAAGCAGAGCTAAAGTCGCACTATCAGAAGCAGCTAGAGGACGCGGTGCTGGGCAAGCTGCAGGAGTTCCAGCAGCAGCTGGACCTGGCCGAGCGAGAGATGGAGGCCGACGCTAATGGCAAGGAGGCCGCGCTTGTTGACACTTATAATAAGCAGATAGCTAGGATTGAAGAACAGTGAGTAGAAGTAAATAAATAAATAATACGTCGCAACATTCACACAACGCCATCTAGTCTCAAGTTGAAATTGTATAGTAGTATAGCTGTCAGGGCCAGTAACCACTACGCCAATAGGCCTATCAAAAGGAGTGTTATGATTAAATCTTACTGTCCAAAAAGACTACCAATTTTACGTCATCATTTTCTATGCTTAACGTGATTGTGAAACATACGCTTTTTATTTTCAGGCATAAACTAGAAATAAATGTTTTGGAGGAAAAACAGAGGGAAGAAATAAAATTGTACAGACTACAGTTAGCGCAAGCCAGCGAGAAAATAGGACTTCTCGAGGTAAATGTTACTTACATTCTAAGTAAAAACGGAAACATACTACTGTGTCGTGGCGCGTCAGGACACGTTTGTACGACGGGTCGTGTCTACAATGGTGCGCTACGAGTGGACACATTAGTGTGGCTTTAACCATCTTTTTGTCGGCAGTTCAAAAAGTTGGGAGCGCCACTATTGTCCGTTCATTGCGTTATATAATTAGTGTCGTATTGGTTAACATGACTGCATAATTAACGTAACCAGACGTCCCGTTTTGAACGGGACAGTTCAATACAATTACCGGCCCCGGTGTCCCTGAAATGAACTGTGGGACATGAAATTGTCCCGTTTTCAGAAATCGCCCGAAAGTTTGAAGTTCTCCTCGATTTCTCTAATCTTCCATCATCAGACCTTGACTTCCTAAGCATAAAACAACTTTGGATATGTCTACTTTCCAATGAAAAAATAATTATCAAAATCGGTTTATAAACGACGAAATTATCCGCAAAGAATCATAATAAAAGCTTATATGGTCGAATTGAGAAACCTCCTCCTTTTTGAAGTTGGTTAAAAAGACATTTTTTTTTTCATTGACTACCTATTATTTGACCTAAAATCAAAATCAAAAGTCATTTATTCAAATTAGGCTACAATGTATGAATGTAGCAACGTCAATCATTTTAATAGGCAGTACCCCATCGCCCACCCTTCACCGCTTTCTGTGCTTTCGCTACGGGAGAAGAAACGGCGCAACAAACTCCTCAGCAGCACGCTGTCTTTCGTGTATAATAATATAGCAAAGTAGGAACCGTGCCAGATAAATCAATATTTTAGGTCATCAAAAAGAAAAAAAACACATAACTCTTAACTCCTGAGCCCAAGGTCAGCAGACCGACCAGCCACCGCAAGCAGCACCCGTTCACGAGTATGACGCAGGGGTCAGCCATCACCTCCCTCGCCATATTTGAGGGAAGGAGGTGACCCGACCCGAGACGCCACCGCAAGCAGTGGCGACTAAGGGAGCATGACGAATCTGCTGCCGGCTTAATAAATGCATACAAAGTAACTCTATACCCAAGCACGATTCGTACCACAACCGTACCCAATTCACTGCACGATTCGTAAAAAATACATGTCAAGACATCCATACAGAGCCGTCTTGTACATGTCGCAGCGGCCAACTATTTTTATCATTTAAATAGTCGTTTACCGTGTAATAAGCCTTTTTACAGAGATTATTTTTTAAAGTGGACTTAAATGAGTTAAAAGGTAATTCTGAAAACCTGAGAGGCAGTTTATTGTAAAAACGAATACTGAGTCTTACAAATGAGTTGTAAACCCTGTGTAATCGGTTTGAGGAGGCACATAATTTATGTTTATTACGTGTATGAATACCATGGATATCGCTTTTCTTTGTATACAAGTGTAAATTTTGTCTTATAAATAATATTCTTTTTAAACCGTTCCCTAAGAGAATCTCTTTAGCCTAACTGGTAGATAGTCCTGATGGCACGTTTTGTAAGATAAAAATTGACTCTATATCAGCCGCCTTGCCCCACAACAGTATACCAGATGACATGACACTATGAAAGTAGCCCAAGTAAACAAGGCGTGCCGTGTCTACATCAGTAATCCGTCTAACTTTGCTAAGGCCCATAGCACACGGCGTATTTTATACGCACAGGCGACGCGCAGATGACGCGCGTATACGCGCTTCATACGAGATTTGAACGCAACCTTGTATCCTAAGCACACAATGCGGCCGTGAAACGCGCTTCTACTGCGCGTGTACGCACTTCTACTGCGTGTATACGTGCTGTAGTCGCTCGTAGCCTTTGCGTTTTGATCAGAGACTCCTCTCTCCAGCTGTACAATGGCGTCCGTTGATATAACACTGGGTACACTGGCTTCAGTACTTCTTTTAAAAAGAAAAAAACACAATTGAGGCGCGGGCGGCGCAGTGGTGGCGTGAGCGCGCATCCCCCCTCTATCTCTACCCCGCTCATTTGTACGCGCTTCTACTGCGCGTATACGCGCTTCATGCGCGCGCTTGTATCATCAATGCAAACGCAAGAATCGGCGTCTACGGCGCCGAAGACGCGCGTTCCTAATACGCGCGTCGCCTGCGCGTTTAAAATACGCCATGTGCTATGGGCCTAACTGCATAAGCCGCAGAGCTCAGCTTACCCGCGAGGTACTGTTATGACCCCTCATACAAGGCCTTAAAGCTGACAACAGCATGCCTATTTAATTTCCTTATAATTGCAATATGTGCTGACCATTTCAGTTTCGTATCTACAGTAATTAATACCCAGAATAATCGTTGACTTTACAGCCTCAAGTGCTTCGCCATTTATAAAAATATTTGGGCCAAGATTTTTAACATTAGGGATTACAAATTTAACACATTTGGTTTTTTTCGCGTTTAATACTAAATTTTTAGCTAAAAACCATTGTGTCACCCGAGTGAGAGCACTATGTATTTCATTAAAATCATCTCCATTCCGAATTACTTTAAAAATTAGGGAAGTGTCATCTGCAAAAATTACCACGTTACAAGTTTCTTTTAAATAAAATGGCAGGTCATTAATATAGACTAGGAACAAGTATGGGCCGAGGATTGAGCCCTGCGGTACCCCTAGTTTTAGTTTAACAGGAAGTCCAATGGACTTACTTCCTTCAACGTCAACGCACTGAGGCCTATCACTTAAATATGAATAAATTAAATCCAGTGATCTACTTTTTAAAACGTAATACTTTAGTTTACAAATTAGCGTATTATGATGGACGTACTCAAATGCCTTGGACAGGTTATAGAACACTCCAATCGCATTCTGCGAGTTCTCCCAGGCATCATAAATATGCCTGAGTAAAGCTACACCGGCGTCGGTAGTAGAGCGTCCCTTAGTAAAACTATATTGCTCACTATGAAGGAGGGTCTTCAGATTAAAATGTATTAAGAGTTGTTTCAATATCATTTAAAAATCTAGTGTCCCGTTTTGGCTCAAAGAATAAATGGTGACGTTATGCATGTTGTGTGGCAGAGCAAGGTGGAAGCGTACCGTCGTCGTCGCGTGCAGCTGGCGGCGCAGCTGCACGGCGTGATGGAGGCGCAGTGGCGGCAGGCGCTGCGCATCCTCACCAGCGGGAACCACAGCCTGCCCGCGATGGACCTCACGCGCTCCGACAGCGGTAACACTCTCATATAACACTGCCAGCTGCACGGCGTGATGGAGGCGCAGTGGCGGCAGGCGCTGCGCATCCTCACCAGCGGGAACCACAGCCTGCCCGCGATGGACCTCACGCGCTCCGACAGCGGTAACACTCTCATATAACACTGCCAGCTGCACGGCGTGATGGAGGCGCAGTGGCGGCAGGCGCTGCGCATCCTCACCAGCGGGAACCACAGCCTGCCCGCGATGGACCTCACGCGCTCCGACAGCGGTAACACTCTCATATAACACTGCCAGCTGCACGGCGTGATGGAGGCGCAGTGGCGGCAGGCGCTGCGCATCCTCACCAGCGGGAACCACAGCCTGCCCGCGATGGACCTCACGCGCTCCGACAGCGGTAACACTCTCATATAACACTGCCAGCTGCACGGCGTGATGGAGGCGCAGTGGCGGCAGGCGCTGCGCATCCTCACCAGCGGGAACCACAGCCTGCCCGCGATGGACCTCACGCGCTCCGACAGCGGTAACACTCTCATATAACACTGCCAGCTGCACGGCGTGATGGAGGCGCAGTGGCGGCAGGCGCTGCGCATCCTCACCAGCGGGAACCACAGCCTGCCCGCGATGGACCTCACGCGCTCCGACAGCGGTAACACTCTCATATAACACTGCCAGCTGCACGGCGTGATGGAGGCGCAGTGGCGGCAGGCGCTGCGCATCCTCACCAGCGGGAACCACAGCCTGCCCGCGATGGACCTCACGCGCTCCGACAGCGGTAACACTCTCATATAACACTGCCAGCTGCACGGCGTGATGGAGGCGCAGTGGCGGCAGGCGCTGCGCATCCTCACCAGCGGGAACCACAGCCTGCCCGCGATGGACCTCACGCGCTCCGACAGCGGTAACACTCTCATATAACACTGCCAGCTGCACGGCGTGATGGAGGCGCAGTGGCGGCAGGCGCTGCGCATCCTCACCAGCGGGAACCACAGCCTGCCCGCGATGGACCTCACGCGCTCCGACAGCGGTAACACTCTCATATAACACTGCCAGCTGCACGGCGTGATGGAGGCGCAGTGGCGGCAGGCGCTGCGCATCCTCACCAGCGGGAACCACAGCCTGCCCGCGATGGACCTCACGCGCTCCGACAGCGGTAACACTCTCATATAACACTGCCAGCTGCACGGCGTGATGGAGGCGCAGTGGCGGCAGGCGCTGCGCATCCTCACCAGCGGGAACCACAGCCTGCCCGCGATGGACCTCACGCGCTCCGACAGCGGTAACACTCTCATATAACACTGCCAGCTGCACGGCGTGATGGAGGCGCAGTGGCGGCAGGCGCTGCGCATCCTCACCAGCGGGAACCACAGCCTGCCCGCGATGGACCTCACGCGCTCCGACAGCGGTAACACTCTCATATAACACTGCCAGCTGCACGGCGTGATGGAGGCGCAGTGGCGGCAGGCGCTGCGCATCCTCACCAGCGGGAACCACAGCCTGCCCGCGATGGACCTCACGCGCTCCGACAGCGGTAACACTCTCATATAACACTGCCAGCTGCACGGCGTGATGGAGGCGCAGTGGCGGCAGGCGCTGCGCATCCTCACCAGCGGGAACCACAGCCTGCCCGCGATGGACCTCACGCGCTCCGACAGCGGTAACACTCTCATATAACACTGCCAGCTGCACGGCGTGATGGAGGCGCAGTGGCGGCAGGCGCTGCGCATCCTCACCAGCGGGAACCACAGCCTGCCCGCGATGGACCTCACGCGCTCCGACAGCGGTAACACTCTCATATAACACTGCCAGCTGCACGGCGTGATGGAGGCGCAGTGGCGGCAGGCGCTGCGCATCCTCACCAGCGGGAACCACAGCCTGCCCGCGATGGACCTCACGCGCTCCGACAGCGGTAACACTCTCATATAACACTGCCAGCTGCACGGCGTGATGGAGGCGCAGTGGCGGCAGGCGCTGCGCATCCTCACCAGCGGGAACCACAGCCTGCCCGCGATGGACCTCACGCGCTCCGACAGCGGTAACACTCTCATATAACACTGCCAGCTGCACGGCGTGATGGAGGCGCAGTGGCGGCAGGCGCTGCGCATCCTCACCAGCGGGAACCACAGCCTGCCCGCGATGGACCTCACGCGCTCCGACAGCGGTAACACTCTCATATAACACTGCCAGCTGCACGGCGTGATGGAGGCGCAGTGGCGGCAGGCGCTGCGCATCCTCACCAGCGGGAACCACAGCCTGCCCGCGATGGACCTCACGCGCTCCGACAGCGGTAACACTCTCATATAACACTGCCAGCTGCACGGCGTGATGGAGGCGCAGTGGCGGCAGGCGCTGCGCATCCTCACCAGCGGGAACCACAGCCTGCCCGCGATGGACCTCACGCGCTCCGACAGCGGTAACACTCTCATATAACACTGCCAGCTGCACGGCGTGATGGAGGCGCAGTGGCGGCAGGCGCTGCGCATCCTCACCAGCGGGAACCACAGCCTGCCCGCGATGGACCTCACGCGCTCCGACAGCGGTAACACTCTCATATAACACTGCCAGCTGCACGGCGTGATGGAGGCGCAGTGGCGGCAGGCGCTGCGCATCCTCACCAGCGGGAACCACAGCCTGCCCGCGATGGACCTCACGCGCTCCGACAGCGGTAACACTCTCATATAACACTGCCAGCTGCACGGCGTGATGGAGGCGCAGTGGCGGCAGGCGCTGCGCATCCTCACCAGCGGGAACCACAGCCTGCCCGCGATGGACCTCACGCGCTCCGACAGCGGTAACACTCTCATATAACACTGCCAGCTGCACGGCGTGATGGAGGCGCAGTGGCGGCAGGCGCTGCGCATCCTCACCAGCGGGAACCACAGCCTGCCCGCGATGGACCTCACGCGCTCCGACAGCGGTAACACTCTCATATAACACTGCCAGCTGCACGGCGTGATGGAGGCGCAGTGGCGGCAGGCGCTGCGCATCCTCACCAGCGGGAACCACAGCCTGCCCGCGATGGACCTCACGCGCTCCGACAGCGGTAACACTCTCATATAACACTGCCAGCTGCACGGCGTGATGGAGGCGCAGTGGCGGCAGGCGCTGCGCATCCTCACCAGCGGGAACCACAGCCTGCCCGCGATGGACCTCACGCGCTCCGACAGCGGTAACACTCTCATATAACACTGCCAGCTGCACGGCGTGATGGAGGCGCAGTGGCGGCAGGCGCTGCGCATCCTCACCAGCGGGAACCACAGCCTGCCCGCGATGGACCTCACGCGCTCCGACAGCGGTAACACTCTCATATAACACTGCCAGCTGCACGGCGTGATGGAGGCGCAGTGGCGGCAGGCGCTGCGCATCCTCACCAGCGGGAACCACAGCCTGCCCGCGATGGACCTCACGCGCTCCGACAGCGGTAACACTCTCATATAACACTGCCAGCTGCACGGCGTGATGGAGGCGCAGTGGCGGCAGGCGCTGCGCATCCTCACCAGCGGGAACCACAGCCTGCCCGCGATGGACCTCACGCGCTCCGACAGCGGTAACACTCTCATATAACACTGCCAGCTGCACGGCGTGATGGAGGCGCAGTGGCGGCAGGCGCTGCGCATCCTCACCAGCGGGAACCACAGCCTGCCCGCGATGGACCTCACGCGCTCCGACAGCGGTAACACTCTCATATAACACTGCCAGCTGCACGGCGTGATGGAGGCGCAGTGGCGGCAGGCGCTGCGCATCCTCACCAGCGGGAACCACAGCCTGCCCGCGATGGACCTCACGCGCTCCGACAGCGGTAACACTCTCATATAACACTGCCAGCTGCACGGCGTGATGGAGGCGCAGTGGCGGCAGGCGCTGCGCATCCTCACCAGCGGGAACCACAGCCTGCCCGCGATGGACCTCACGCGCTCCGACAGCGGTAACACTCTCATATAACACTGCCAGCTGCACGGCGTGATGGAGGCGCAGTGGCGGCAGGCGCTGCGCATCCTCACCAGCGGGAACCACAGCCTGCCCGCGATGGACCTCACGCGCTCCGACAGCGGTAACACTCTCATATAACACTGCCAGCTGCACGGCGTGATGGAGGCGCAGTGGCGGCAGGCGCTGCGCATCCTCACCAGCGGGAACCACAGCCTGCCCGCGATGGACCTCACGCGCTCCGACAGCGGTAACACTCTCATATAACACTGCCAGCTGCACGGCGTGATGGAGGCGCAGTGGCGGCAGGCGCTGCGCATCCTCACCAGCGGGAACCACAGCCTGCCCGCGATGGACCTCACGCGCTCCGACAGCGGTAACACTCTCATATAACACTGCCAGCTGCACGGCGTGATGGAGGCGCAGTGGCGGCAGGCGCTGCGCATCCTCACCAGCGGGAACCACAGCCTGCCCGCGATGGACCTCACGCGCTCCGACAGCGGTAACACTCTCATATAACACTGCCAGCTGCACGGCGTGATGGAGGCGCAGTGGCGGCAGGCGCTGCGCATCCTCACCAGCGGGAACCACAGCCTGCCCGCGATGGACCTCACGCGCTCCGACAGCGGTAACACTCTCATATAACACTGCCAGCTGCACGGCGTGATGGAGGCGCAGTGGCGGCAGGCGCTGCGCATCCTCACCAGCGGGAACCACAGCCTGCCCGCGATGGACCTCACGCGCTCCGACAGCGGTAACACTCTCATATAACACTGCCAGCTGCACGGCGTGATGGAGGCGCAGTGGCGGCAGGCGCTGCGCATCCTCACCAGCGGGAACCACAGCCTGCCCGCGATGGACCTCACGCGCTCCGACAGCGGTAACACTCTCATATAACACTGCCAGCTGCACGGCGTGATGGAGGCGCAGTGGCGGCAGGCGCTGCGCATCCTCACCAGCGGGAACCACAGCCTGCCCGCGATGGACCTCACGCGCTCCGACAGCGGTAACACTCTCATATAACACTGCCAGCTGCACGGCGTGATGGAGGCGCAGTGGCGGCAGGCGCTGCGCATCCTCACCAGCGGGAACCACAGCCTGCCCGCGATGGACCTCACGCGCTCCGACAGCGGTAACACTCTCATATAACACTGCCAGCTGCACGGCGTGATGGAGGCGCAGTGGCGGCAGGCGCTGCGCATCCTCACCAGCGGGAACCACAGCCTGCCCGCGATGGACCTCACGCGCTCCGACAGCGGTAACACTCTCATATAACACTGCCAGCTGCACGGCGTGATGGAGGCGCAGTGGCGGCAGGCGCTGCGCATCCTCACCAGCGGGAACCACAGCCTGCCCGCGATGGACCTCACGCGCTCCGACAGCGGTAACACTCTCATATAACACTGCCAGCTGCACGGCGTGATGGAGGCGCAGTGGCGGCAGGCGCTGCGCATCCTCACCAGCGGGAACCACAGCCTGCCCGCGATGGACCTCACGCGCTCCGACAGCGGTAACACTCTCATATAACACTGCCAGCTGCACGGCGTGATGGAGGCGCAGTGGCGGCAGGCGCTGCGCATCCTCACCAGCGGGAACCACAGCCTGCCCGCGATGGACCTCACGCGCTCCGACAGCGGTAACACTCTCATATAACACTGCCAGCTGCACGGCGTGATGGAGGCGCAGTGGCGGCAGGCGCTGCGCATCCTCACCAGCGGGAACCACAGCCTGCCCGCGATGGACCTCACGCGCTCCGACAGCGGTAACACTCTCATATAACACTGCCAGCTGCACGGCGTGATGGAGGCGCAGTGGCGGCAGGCGCTGCGCATCCTCACCAGCGGGAACCACAGCCTGCCCGCGATGGACCTCACGCGCTCCGACAGCGGTAACACTCTCATATAACACTGCCAGCTGCACGGCGTGATGGAGGCGCAGTGGCGGCAGGCGCTGCGCATCCTCACCAGCGGGAACCACAGCCTGCCCGCGATGGACCTCACGCGCTCCGACAGCGGTAACACTCTCATATAACACTGCCAGCTGCACGGCGTGATGGAGGCGCAGTGGCGGCAGGCGCTGCGCATCCTCACCAGCGGGAACCACAGCCTGCCCGCGATGGACCTCACGCGCTCCGACAGCGGTAACACTCTCATATAACACTGCCAGCTGCACGGCGTGATGGAGGCGCAGTGGCGGCAGGCGCTGCGCATCCTCACCAGCGGGAACCACAGCCTGCCCGCGATGGACCTCACGCGCTCCGACAGCGGTAACACTCTCATATAACACTGCCAGCTGCACGGCGTGATGGAGGCGCAGTGGCGGCAGGCGCTGCGCATCCTCACCAGCGGGAACCACAGCCTGCCCGCGATGGACCTCACGCGCTCCGACAGCGGTAACACTCTCATATAACACTGCCAGCTGCACGGCGTGATGGAGGCGCAGTGGCGGCAGGCGCTGCGCATCCTCACCAGCGGGAACCACAGCCTGCCCGCGATGGACCTCACGCGCTCCGACAGCGGTAACACTCTCATATAACACTGCCAGCTGCACGGCGTGATGGAGGCGCAGTGGCGGCAGGCGCTGCGCATCCTCACCAGCGGGAACCACAGCCTGCCCGCGATGGACCTCACGCGCTCCGACAGCGGTAACACTCTCATATAACACTGCCAGCTGCACGGCGTGATGGAGGCGCAGTGGCGGCAGGCGCTGCGCATCCTCACCAGCGGGAACCACAGCCTGCCCGCGATGGACCTCACGCGCTCCGACAGCGGTAACACTCTCATATAACACTGCCAGCTGCACGGCGTGATGGAGGCGCAGTGGCGGCAGGCGCTGCGCATCCTCACCAGCGGGAACCACAGCCTGCCCGCGATGGACCTCACGCGCTCCGACAGCGGTAACACTCTCATATAACACTGCCAGCTGCACGGCGTGATGGAGGCGCAGTGGCGGCAGGCGCTGCGCATCCTCACCAGCGGGAACCACAGCCTGCCCGCGATGGACCTCACGCGCTCCGACAGCGGTAACACTCTCATATAACACTGCCAGCTGCACGGCGTGATGGAGGCGCAGTGGCGGCAGGCGCTGCGCATCCTCACCAGCGGGAACCACAGCCTGCCCGCGATGGACCTCACGCGCTCCGACAGCGGTAACACTCTCATATAACACTGCCAGCTGCACGGCGTGATGGAGGCGCAGTGGCGGCAGGCGCTGCGCATCCTCACCAGCGGGAACCACAGCCTGCCCGCGATGGACCTCACGCGCTCCGACAGCGGTAACACTCTCATATAACACTGCCAGCTGCACGGCGTGATGGAGGCGCAGTGGCGGCAGGCGCTGCGCATCCTCACCAGCGGGAACCACAGCCTGCCCGCGATGGACCTCACGCGCTCCGACAGCGGTAACACTCTCATATAACACTGCCAGCTGCACGGCGTGATGGAGGCGCAGTGGCGGCAGGCGCTGCGCATCCTCACCAGCGGGAACCACAGCCTGCCCGCGATGGACCTCACGCGCTCCGACAGCGGTAACACTCTCATATAACACTGCCAGCTGCACGGCGTGATGGAGGCGCAGTGGCGGCAGGCGCTGCGCATCCTCACCAGCGGGAACCACAGCCTGCCCGCGATGGACCTCACGCGCTCCGACAGCGGTAACACTCTCATATAACACTGCCAGCTGCACGGCGTGATGGAGGCGCAGTGGCGGCAGGCGCTGCGCATCCTCACCAGCGGGAACCACAGCCTGCCCGCGATGGACCTCACGCGCTCCGACAGCGGTAACACTCTCATATAACACTGCCAGCTGCACGGCGTGATGGAGGCGCAGTGGCGGCAGGCGCTGCGCATCCTCACCAGCGGGAACCACAGCCTGCCCGCGATGGACCTCACGCGCTCCGACAGCGGTAACACTCTCATATAACACTGCCAGCTGCACGGCGTGATGGAGGCGCAGTGGCGGCAGGCGCTGCGCATCCTCACCAGCGGGAACCACAGCCTGCCCGCGATGGACCTCACGCGCTCCGACAGCGGTAACACTCTCATATAACACTGCCAGCTGCACGGCGTGATGGAGGCGCAGTGGCGGCAGGCGCTGCGCATCCTCACCAGCGGGAACCACAGCCTGCCCGCGATGGACCTCACGCGCTCCGACAGCGGTAACACTCTCATATAACACTGCCAGCTGCACGGCGTGATGGAGGCGCAGTGGCGGCAGGCGCTGCGCATCCTCACCAGCGGGAACCACAGCCTGCCCGCGATGGACCTCACGCGCTCCGACAGCGGTAACACTCTCATATAACACTGCCAGCTGCACGGCGTGATGGAGGCGCAGTGGCGGCAGGCGCTGCGCATCCTCACCAGCGGGAACCACAGCCTGCCCGCGATGGACCTCACGCGCTCCGACAGCGGTAACACTCTCATATAACACTGCCAGCTGCACGGCGTGATGGAGGCGCAGTGGCGGCAGGCGCTGCGCATCCTCACCAGCGGGAACCACAGCCTGCCCGCGATGGACCTCACGCGCTCCGACAGCGGTAACACTCTCATATAACACTGCCAGCTGCACGGCGTGATGGAGGCGCAGTGGCGGCAGGCGCTGCGCATCCTCACCAGCGGGAACCACAGCCTGCCCGCGATGGACCTCACGCGCTCCGACAGCGGTAACACTCTCATATAACACTGCCAGCTGCACGGCGTGATGGAGGCGCAGTGGCGGCAGGCGCTGCGCATCCTCACCAGCGGGAACCACAGCCTGCCCGCGATGGACCTCACGCGCTCCGACAGCGGTAACACTCTCATATAACACTGCCAGCTGCACGGCGTGATGGAGGCGCAGTGGCGGCAGGCGCTGCGCATCCTCACCAGCGGGAACCACAGCCTGCCCGCGATGGACCTCACGCGCTCCGACAGCGGTAACACTCTCATATAACACTGCCAGCTGCACGGCGTGATGGAGGCGCAGTGGCGGCAGGCGCTGCGCATCCTCACCAGCGGGAACCACAGCCTGCCCGCGATGGACCTCACGCGCTCCGACAGCGGTAACACTCTCATATAACACTGCCAGCTGCACGGCGTGATGGAGGCGCAGTGGCGGCAGGCGCTGCGCATCCTCACCAGCGGGAACCACAGCCTGCCCGCGATGGACCTCACGCGCTCCGACAGCGGTAACACTCTCATATAACACTGCCAGCTGCACGGCGTGATGGAGGCGCAGTGGCGGCAGGCGCTGCGCATCCTCACCAGCGGGAACCACAGCCTGCCCGCGATGGACCTCACGCGCTCCGACAGCGGTAACACTCTCATATAACACTGCCAGCTGCACGGCGTGATGGAGGCGCAGTGGCGGCAGGCGCTGCGCATCCTCACCAGCGGGAACCACAGCCTGCCCGCGATGGACCTCACGCGCTCCGACAGCGGTAACACTCTCATATAACACTGCCAGCTGCACGGCGTGATGGAGGCGCAGTGGCGGCAGGCGCTGCGCATCCTCACCAGCGGGAACCACAGCCTGCCCGCGATGGACCTCACGCGCTCCGACAGCGGTAACACTCTCATATAACACTGCCAGCTGCACGGCGTGATGGAGGCGCAGTGGCGGCAGGCGCTGCGCATCCTCACCAGCGGGAACCACAGCCTGCCCGCGATGGACCTCACGCGCTCCGACAGCGGTAACACTCTCATATAACACTGCCAGCTGCACGGCGTGATGGAGGCGCAGTGGCGGCAGGCGCTGCGCATCCTCACCAGCGGGAACCACAGCCTGCCCGCGATGGACCTCACGCGCTCCGACAGCGGTAACACTCTCATATAACACTGCCAGCTGCACGGCGTGATGGAGGCGCAGTGGCGGCAGGCGCTGCGCATCCTCACCAGCGGGAACCACAGCCTGCCCGCGATGGACCTCACGCGCTCCGACAGCGGTAACACTCTCATATAACACTGCCAGCTGCACGGCGTGATGGAGGCGCAGTGGCGGCAGGCGCTGCGCATCCTCACCAGCGGGAACCACAGCCTGCCCGCGATGGACCTCACGCGCTCCGACAGCGGTAACACTCTCATATAACACTGCCAGCTGCACGGCGTGATGGAGGCGCAGTGGCGGCAGGCGCTGCGCATCCTCACCAGCGGGAACCACAGCCTGCCCGCGATGGACCTCACGCGCTCCGACAGCGGTAACACTCTCATATAACACTGCCAGCTGCACGGCGTGATGGAGGCGCAGTGGCGGCAGGCGCTGCGCATCCTCACCAGCGGGAACCACAGCCTGCCCGCGATGGACCTCACGCGCTCCGACAGCGGTAACACTCTCATATAACACTGCCAGCTGCACGGCGTGATGGAGGCGCAGTGGCGGCAGGCGCTGCGCATCCTCACCAGCGGGAACCACAGCCTGCCCGCGATGGACCTCACGCGCTCCGACAGCGGTAACACTCTCATATAACACTGCCAGCTGCACGGCGTGATGGAGGCGCAGTGGCGGCAGGCGCTGCGCATCCTCACCAGCGGGAACCACAGCCTGCCCGCGATGGACCTCACGCGCTCCGACAGCGGTAACACTCTCATATAACACTGCCAGCTGCACGGCGTGATGGAGGCGCAGTGGCGGCAGGCGCTGCGCATCCTCACCAGCGGGAACCACAGCCTGCCCGCGATGGACCTCACGCGCTCCGACAGCGGTAACACTCTCATATAACACTGCCAGCTGCACGGCGTGATGGAGGCGCAGTGGCGGCAGGCGCTGCGCATCCTCACCAGCGGGAACCACAGCCTGCCCGCGATGGACCTCACGCGCTCCGACAGCGGTAACACTCTCATATAACACTGCCAGCTGCACGGCGTGATGGATTTTAACCGCTTGAGGCACGCTGATTTATCTCAAATTTTCGTTGCGCACACGAAGTTTGCCCAGCCCTTTTTTTCCTCGTGAGAAACCCATATTATGAGCGTTCCGCCGACTCTCGGGCTGGGAAAGAGGTTGAGAGAGGAGGCTGGCCCAATTGGGGCTGCCGAAGTGAAAGTGAGGACCAAGTGTTGGACCAAGAGGCGGCCCCGTATCCACTAAAATTCCCAAGTTTTCGCCTGGGAAAGGCACGGCTAGCAGGAAGACCTCCTCCCTTTCACTGCACCACGCTCTACCGCCCTACCCCTAGGTCAAGGGCGGAGGACAATTTCTACTCTCCTCCTCCTCCCGACACCGCGACAGCGGATCATCGGATCATCATTAATGGATGTTCTAACAAAAAAAGGAGATTAAAATAAAAATAAATCCTCTCTCCAGTGCCCCTAGTCCCGCCGGAGGGAGGCGCGTTGCCCGCGCGCGACCTAGTCCGCAGCGACGAGCGACGCGACCGACTCAACCTAGACGGACTCACCGACAACGAACTGCAACAGTATGTTAAACTGGTAATTGTATATTATGTACCTTTTTTTTCTATTATTTTTGATATATGTGATAATAGTCTTATTTGACAGTTGTTTATTAAATTATGAAAAGTACTTAAAGGGGCATGCCAGGTCTCCATAGTAATTTAGGCCCACAGTGCCCACCTTAACAGGCTATTGATATTAATAGTAGGCAGTGGCAATATTAATTTAGTAAAACATGTGATTAACAAAAAACTTAGCATTTAAAAGTACTGTAGATGAAGACTGTTGTGATAAACTAGGTCCAAAACAAACGCCGGGGTCGTCAGTTGAAGCATCTTATATCAATTCCAAGTTCTCGCTAGTATTCTCATGACGAGCATAATCCTAGTATTCATAGTTCAAAATCGTCCATTTAAATCGCAAAACTCAAACACGGTTAATGTCACGTTAAAGATGTAAAACAAGCAACCTTAAATATTATTATACTCTTTGACAAGCAATGACGTTTATCCGAGTCAACACAAATAAGGAGATATGTTGCAATAACAAAACAATATAAATCGATAATAAACATTGAAATATTCAATGTATAATTTCTATTACAATAAAAATTGTAATAGCATTTTTAGTGTGCAACAACGTTTAAATGGGCTAAAAAATAATTTAACTATACAGTATGTATATTTGGACGACGGACTTATTCAAACCACCAATAGTTTATGCATAGACTTCACCAATAAACGTATAAACAATAAAAAACCCTGAATAATGACGAACAAAATCGTTCCAAAAAAGTCCTAAAAACATCGCAACGTTTTAACAACCTTGCGATAAGCGCAGAACATGTGCGCGGTCAATGACCGACGCCGACGTAGGTGTGAATGCATTGAGACATCACAAAGAAAAGGGGCGGGGCTTGCGCGCTCGCTGCCTTAGCGACAGGAGAGGCACGTGTTTGGCGCGTGATATTAGGCGTTTTGCGCTCTGTGTTAATAAATACTGTATTTTATCGGATAATTATATGAAAAATTAAGGTCATAGTTTTTTTACATATTTGGGACAAGAATCGAATACTGACCATCCTTCAATAAGTCCGTCGTTCAAATATACATACTGTATAATACAGCTAATAGCAATGGTATATTATTATTTTGATTAATTTTGTAACTTATTTTATGTAATGGCAACATTTCTACAGCAATATGGCTCTTTTCTGTTGAATAACGTACGTAAGTCGTTTTATTAATTACTAGCTTTCCGCTCGCGGCTTCGCCCACCTGTAATTTGGGATTGTGGCGTTTTTTAATGATCTCGACAGGACTTTCTTTCATAGGCCAGAAAATCGTTTCAATTTGAATTAAATTATATAGCTTGAGTTACTCAGGGATGATGTAGCTTTCTAATGGTGAATATTTCAAAACTATACGTAGTTTTGGAGTTTGTTTGTTTTGAGTTTTGAGTTGTATGTAACAAAAAGTAAAGCGAGACAAAAACATCGTCTAGAAAAATTAAAAGTATCAGTTGATCTCCTCCCCCCTCCCGCGTTACTAAAGGAAGTCTTATTCAAAATAACAGACTTCTATACCGAGACGTTTCGGCTATGCGTTAATCAATCAGTCACCAAATCGCACCCGCGAAATCACGATTGGAGGGTAGTTTGGAAAAACTTACATTACCAAACTTATTTACTTGCCTATGTACGTGTTCGTGCCAATTTTTAAGTTTATAAACCTAAGGAATAACATTTTTTATAAAAACGTTTTTACCCCTTTTCGCCCCCTTGGGGGTACAATTTCCAAAAATCTTTTTTTAATGCTCACTCCCGTCAGTAAAGAAAGCTTTGTTTAAAATATTAGACTCCTACACCGAGCGGTTATGGCTGCGCGAAAGTCAATCAGTCACCCAATCGCAACCCCCTAAAGCACTATTGGAGGGTCGTTTGGAAAAAAAGATAATGCCAAACTTATTTACTTGCATATATACGTGTTTGTGCTAAGTTTCAAGTTTATAAACCCAAGGAATAAGATTTTTCATAGAAACGTTATGACCCCTTTTTACCCCTTTAGGGGTAGAATTTCCAAAAATCCTTTCTTAGTGCACCCCTACATATCTCAAGGAACCTACATGCCAAATTTCAGCTTTCTACGATCAGTAGTTTCGGCTGTGCGTTGTCTGTCAGTCAGTCAGTCAGTCAGTCAGTCAGTCAGTCAGTCAGTAACGGAAGAGTTTTATATATATAGATTGTTTATGAAAAAAATTTGCCGACTTGCACAGAATAATGAATACAAGGGAGGATTACGATAAATAAAAATATAGTTTTTTTAGCATAATCAAATTCGTGTGCATATTTGGGCCTAAAACTGGCATGCCCCTTTAATTGAATTAAAGACGTTTTAGGTATATACAACGTTGATAAAAGCGAGAGGCATTAAATGAAACCACATATTCTGTATATCATTATAAGGCTACACAACAAAAATCAAATCAATGTAAGCAATATTTTTATAATAACTCGTGACGATGATTCATACTTAAAACGTTATAACGGTTTACTCACGCGTATTTATCGGGATAGCCCGACTAGTTTCGGACCCAACCGGAGCCAACTAGATAACTATGCCTATAAAACTTAGTCACCTAATCAGGAAGATACAGCATGTTCAAACTAAAAAAAAACTAAAAAAGTATCCTGTGACTAAACTATTGCTTACATTGATTTGATTTTTGTTGTGTAGCCTTATAATGATATACAGAATATGTGGTTTCATTTAATGCCTCTCGCTTTTATCAACGTTGTATATAAAATTACCTTGAAATCTATTCATTATTTGTTTCGCCAGCGCACAAAGCACCGGAAACGTTAATCTTAAAAAAGTTTAGTTAAATTTATAAAAAGCATTTAAAACATAAAACAGCTTAGGGAGTAGGAATGGCTGAAAATCAGCGCCGTGGTGAGACGTGCTCGGCCCGCAGGCGCTACAGCATTAGCTGAGCCACCTCCTTTTGCTACAAGTTTTAATTTTATTTGTACTAAGTCTAGTTATTGTTTTTGTACTTTTTTTTATCGTGACCTTGTCTTTTTTTTATAAGTAATAAAAACAAACTATTTCCGCAGCTTCTGACCAAGCCGCCGAACTTCGACGGTAGCGGCGACACAGCGGCCGAGCCGAGCCGCGAGCTCGACGAGGAGCCCACCAGCGACCGCCCCGACCGCGCCGAGCGACGGGCCAAGCGCGCGCTGCACAACAAACCGCCGTGGAAGGCCTAACACACACACACGGAACTCACTTACTTCCTTAACGTAGATCTCTTAATGCATATAAGATGTACGGTGAAAAAAACCAAACCTCAGCGATGTCTCGAAATCTCGTCTCTGGTCTCTGCATATAAGAGCTTGTATATGCATATAGGACAAGAGGAGTCGTCGCGTCGAGGGCTGCTGTAACCTCAGCAGTTGGGAACATGCTGCTCGTGTGTAAGAGCTCTAAGATTAAATACAAAAATACAAACCTCTGACAAGACTCGAACTTGCGAGTCTTAGCTAAACGCGCCAGTCGCTTTACCAGTTAAGCTACCGAGATGACTCTAGTGAGCTAAAATTTAAATTATTGTCCGATTTGCATATTGTAGAGAGCAATAGCTCTTCTCCAATGTACGGAACTTATTAACGATTATGTTTAAAACATAATGTACGTTATACAAAGTAATTACGTGTCAAAAAGTTTTTGGACTATACGCTATATATCTTTACAGTAAACTTCCTATTTATTATGGCACAAACGATGTAATATTGTACAAATATGTACAATATTACATCAAGTAATAGTACAAATATGTTAAAAATAAATATTATTAATTTGTTATTGATGTTTAAAAGACAAACTGTTTACTATGTTGCATATTGAGTGTTCAAAAGTATATTTAAGTAACTAAACTTACAAACAACCGTTAATTGTACACCAAGACGATATTATTAAAAGGTACTACATTTTCTCAAGTATGTAGCTAATACTGACATGCTAAGATGTGTTGTAATATTCACAAGACTCATCAAGACTGATAATTAAGACATTTACATTTCTCAGTAGACATTTACATATCAGTTCCAATGTAGTTTATATTGCCATGCGCTTCTTACTAACAGGAATTGACCCTCGCACGGAAGCATATTGATAGGTCAACAGGCTGATCAACTAAATCCGCTGTCGAATCAACTGATCACGGTTGACCATAAAACTTACAACCAATCACAGAGCATAACATAAGATTTGTCTAACGATTTACATTTTTTTATGTTGATCAGCGTTTGATAAACCAGGGGTAGGTGTAGTCACCTGCAGTATGAGGAGGTCCATACAAACCTATAAAATATTCAAATAAATAGGAGGATAAGGTGATGTGAGTTGTTGATATTATAGCTAAGTACTCACATACCCATCGAAAACTGGATATTACATTTATGCCTAAACAAGTGGTGGAAAACTTACAATTGCATTTTTTTCCAAAATGGAATTTAAACTCGCAAGTCTACTTTGCCAGGTTATATTGGTAGTTTTATAAGGTGCTTTATTTATAGTTATGTATAAAGTAACTGCATTTTGTAAGTAAACTTATGTAAGACTGTATATCGTAATTTTGTATTCAATATTGTTATGAAGTTAATACATTCCGAGCGCACTCCATATTTTTGATGTTACTGAATAAATTATATTTTTTATATCTACGTTTTATTTTTTACTAGCCTTGATTCCAAAGACGGCATACCTTCTATGTTTCGTAGGGTAAGTTTTAACATATACTATATCACTTACTTAATCTGAAAAATTCAATCCAACCAAGACATTCATTTATGACCAATATTCGATTGACTCTAGCTTCAAATAAAATGAAACAACAAAGTATGTAACGATTATTTATTTATGAAGGTAAATGCGATTTAAAAATATATTCCAATTTTAATTATGATGGCATCATGATCTTTATACAATACTAAATGTACACTTATTACATATAAAACAATACTTCATTCACATAAGGCAAGAACTTAACGAAAATAATTTTGTTTAGTCTTTAAAAATAAACATATTAAATGAAACACAGCCTAAAACATAAATACAGTAAGTATTCTAGGTATATTAAGGTGATATGATACGTATATTTATCGGTTATAAAGAGAAATAATGAAATAAGAAGAAACAGGGAAAGATAAGTAATTACAAAGAGATCAACACAAGTAGTGTTAGTGGTGGTACTAAAGATAAATATAATAGTAAAATATAAGTATCTTTATAAAAAAGACAAAAAATCACAAGATAATAGCTATATGTATAGGTAATAATATTTTCGTATCTTGTAAATCCACCTGAAAGACCAATATGAGATCAAGACAAACTTAAAGATATATTGGAGATACTCATAAAAGTAATAATTTAGTATAGTTAACCGATAAATATACGCTTAGATTATTGATATTCCTCAAACGACGGACACATTACACAAGCATACAGTAACTAGTAGGTATATTGCATTTATTTTATTACAAACCCTTTTTATTCAAATCTGATAAATACAACAAATTATTTAAAGTGTCGTGCGAGCTCATAACTGTAAATAATTTAATTTTCTATTTATTTTTTTAAGCAAAAAAAGTAGTTATCTACCTATGGGATAATAATTAAATCCAGAGTACATAGGATTCAAACAATATTCTGAATAGATTAACCTCGTAGTGTTTCCAGCTTTAACTTTAATATACAATATTTATACAAATAATGGTAGTGTGACAACTAAACTAAATAAAACCGATCGCAACAGATTTCCGTAAATATTGACTTTGAATAAAATAACTTTGACAGTCACGCATTCGTAGCTGCAACCGGCCTTCTAAATAAGTTACTCTCGACACAAAAACGTGAGGTTCTACGTAAATACAAACATTAAACAATTGCACAAATATATTACAAACTAAGTGTTAACACATTGTGATTTTGCGACATAACTTCATATAGCAGCATTACATTATAACAACTAATATTCAAATAAAAACGTGTGTCAAAATGATTTGTTCTTTTTACCCGACTGCGAAACGAGAGGTGTGTTGTTTGGATGTTTATTTCTTTGGCTCGGAGTATTCAGCGTAAACGGCGTTCGAATCTAGCGTTAGATGTGTCTAGTCTCAACTATGTCTATTAGTTGTAGATAGGGAGTAAAGACAACTATAATACACGTATACATTTTAAACCAGTTAATTTATTAAAAAAAAAATGTTTACTCGCAGTCGGGCTTTTGTATAGCTGCAACTTGTACAAAGATCTTTTAGCATGTAGATGACATTAACATGAAGGTTTTGATGTGCATATTCGCAACAAGAATCAATTCAACTGTTTGTCAAACGCTACAGATTTTCATATATGACGGCATTAGTTCCGATTACGGCCACGTGCCAAAAGATCCTTGTAGCTCTATATCAATAATTGTGTTGACAGTTGTCAGCGGTGGCTTATCATATCATAGGCACCGATAAGTCCATAGCACTGCATGACACACATAAATAAATGACATTGTGATGATGTTTCTGCCTGTTCGTCTATCAATTTCAATAATTTCTATGACGCTATCTACATTAGTTTCTATCTCCTAACTAATACCATTTATGACATGGTGTTATGAGGTCTGTTTTAAAGTACCGTAAGTTGAAACGGTAGGCTATCAACTAAATAATATGGAAGTCAACGAATCAAGTTCTATATTTTTTTAATAGAAAAAATACTTTAGGCTGAAAATACGACATATTTTTTGATCTACATTCAACAGACTATTGTATAGAAGGAGAGATTTCAAACTATTTTTTTTTATATTTTCTCAGTTCAACAGTCTAGAAAAAATACCTAATATACATAAATACAGGCTCTAAACAGTTTAACGTGAACATCTAACTAAATCCAAAATGATTAATTATTTATTGATATAGCAACACTAACTCAACATAACTAACCTTGATATTGTAGTATTCTATTACCGTCCCGTCATTGTTTTATAAACATTGTCTTTTTTTCCGTATTACCACCATTAAATTAACAGTTTAATAAAGTCAATTTATTTAAAATCACTGTTTACAATTTGGCATTATTGTGTAAGGTATTCACATAAGTAGTGTTTTCATTGTTGACCTGCACGTTTATTACGAGCTCCTAAAGCAAGTGGAAGTGTGGAATTGAGTCAGCATTTATCTATTTTATATATTCATGCGTATAGCCGCGTTTCGCTTCCACAATGGCTATAGTCCCGCTTTTGAAGTTCATAGTACGAGCATAGTTGTCTTGATCAGTGTTTAGTTTGTCATTATTTTGGTTTTGTTCTCTGGTAGTATACAATCAGGGTTTCTCTATTTTTTTGTTGCGTCATTAAAATGTGCGTCGTCATTTATATGCCTATACTATTGCAATATCGTTTTTAACACCAAAAGTTGCTGAGATTACGTCCATCAGAAAAAATTATATAGGCGGTTAATTTACAAAAAACTTCAACTCTATGGCTTTACAGTTTTTTAACTAATTTTGGCTGTATTTAACAGAAAAATTGAAAAAAAAAATCTTTGAAAATACTGTTAAGCATGAACAAATCAGAAGTTTTACAAATCCTGATATTAGATATCGCATACTTCAGCATATACAAAATTTCAAAAGGCAATACAAAGACGTTGAACGTTTTTACCGACATCTCGAATAACATTCAGTTTCAGCGCCATCTATTACGGGCCAGCGGAACTTACTTGTATCACATAGACTCAGGCGAGGGCCGAGGCGGGCAGCGAGCTGTGCTTGGGCTTGGCCTTGTGCACGAACACTTTGATGCAGCCGTTGAAGTCCGCGCTCACTAACACGTGGCCCGTCTGAGATGATGCCACCATACCGCCTTCTGCGCCCTTCTGTTAATATGAATTGAATAAAGAAACATTAGAATACGCCAATGTTTTACTTAGTAGTCTAAAATTAGATTTGACTGATGATTAACAATCAGCGTTTGAGAACTCAGTACTATATGTAGGAAAATCTAATTTATCGACCATCGAGCTATATTTGCCCTGCTTTCCGAATCGATAACACGAATTGGAAGCAGAACTATTTTATTCTAATTTGTCACATTATTCGGTAGATCACGATAGAAAAAAGATCTTGTGCCAAAACAAAAAAAGTACTTGTGACAGGCCAGACCCATGATGACGCTATTAACTTGACCACTTTTTGAATATCATTTTTATAGCTGACACTCGGATATATCAAAAACAAAAAATAAATAAATATAACAGTCAAAATAATGTACATACCACTTCATCCTTTTCCTCCGCATCCTTATTCGCTAGTTTCGCCTCCTCCTCCCTTTCATTAATCATCCTGATCATATGATCAGGATTGGGCGCGAACACCGCACAAGTAACCAAAGCATTATGCGCCTTAATACCTTCCCAGAAGTCATTCCTATCCCTTCTCACTGATGTGAACTTGGAATAGTCGTGATACGTCTTCCAAATATAGATGCATTGGTTTTCTGAACCGCTGACTATGTATTTCCCATCGTGGGAGAAAGAGGCCTTTATTTGACTGGAGACGTTGACATATCCTTTGTATTTGCACGAGAGGTTTAGATCTCTAAGGTCGTATAGCCTTATTCTGCTGTCATTTGAGGTCACGAGTATCTTGTCATCGTTAGGCATGGGTTCGATCCCGCTGATCTTTCTGCCGGTGGAGTTCTTTCCTCGTGTGGACCGCACGTCGATCTGCGTGTGGTACTTTAGTTGGTCTGTGGTGTAGAATATGCAGCGACCGTCGTACGTGCCCACGACAGCAAATTTACCGTTTTGACAGAAGTTTGCGGCTGTTATTAGTTTTGTTTTGCCGTCGACTTCGTTCCAGACGGCCACCTAGAAATTGACAGATATTTTTGACATAAGTATGATAATGATAAAGATCTACAAAATAGGAACTATATGTAATTTATATTATAATGCTGGGCAAACAATTTTTTTTTATGCAGAAACAAAACTAATTGTTTCTGCATAAAAAAAAACTAACAAATTGAGAAACTCTTGTTATGAAGTTCGTTAAAAATACTAATTAGCTTCAAATAATATCGTTTGCATAGCATACAACATAAGTTAACGCTACTACGTACCTTCTTATCAGGAATATTCCACAACCTCAGCTTCCCATCAAGACTACCAGACAAGAAATATCGGTCATCTCTCGGGTGGAAAACGATCGCCGTTACAAAATCGATATGTTGGAAGCAACAGAGGCACTCCCCTCTGGAGATATGCCAGAGGCGGACCGTCTTGTCCATGGAGCTGGAGAGTATGAAGTAGTTCTTGGACCAGGACACGTCGAGCAGGTCGGACGTGTGTCCGGAGTACACGCAGAAGGGCTTGGGGCAGAAGGGCGCGGAGGGCCGTGTGGCCTGCTCGGGGCTGGGCGCGCGCGCTGAGAGGGAGGCGAGGGATTCTTGTGATGGTGTCGGGGACGATTTCGTCTCAGCGTTGTATTTTGTTCGCATGTCCTGCGGGATTAGAGGTGATGCTCAGATTATATATAGTAATCAAAGTATTCGCTCTGTAATATTTCAGATATTTTTGGTCGATAATATCCCACCAAAAACATAAATATAAAAAAGGAAAGCCAAGTTCAATACCTAAAACAACTACTGTTATTTAAACTGTGAGACAATAAACTAGGTAACATTTGACTTGGCCAGTTTTCATTACCTCAGTCATTCTACAAAGTTGTTCAATTTTTTTTTAATCCTGATAAATATAATAGAATACGACAATAACTGCTCATATTCTAAAATAACGAAAAAAAAAACCATAACCCGTGTACTAATACTCCGATACATATCAGCATCACAATACAAAATAATGTAATAATCACGGAGCAAATACAAAGAGGAGATGGCCTAAGCAACTGTGCACTGTGACACTCAACTAGGCCCTGACGTCATCATGTGGGCGTGGCTTTAGTCAGTGAATAATAGTGCGTTTCCAAACATAATCCTACCCGACACTAGATGGCGACACTTGGTGTCATGGAAATTAAAAATATTTAGGTATGTAGAGCTAGAACTAACAAATTTTAATAATATTAATAATGAAATTTGTTCAACATTCATTCCTAAAGATCCTTTTAAGGCCAAAATGTTATTTTTGTAGTTTTCATATCATTTTGTAAACACGTGGCCATCTATCGTGAGATAGTTATGTCACTACAAAACGAAATCGACAGAAGGACCGAATAGTTTTGCTATAGACCGGTAGATGGAAAATAGAGAAGTGGGTGGGATCTAGCACCCCCCTCACCCCGCAAACGCGTTGTTTCCTAAGGAAATCGTATTAGAACATCTCCTCTTTGTATTACCTCCGTGGTAATAATAATGTCCGGACCGATTTCGGCCACGGCGGCTAGTGTTACTATGACACCAGCCAGCTACGCAGGACATATTATAGTGCACAAGCGTGTGCGCAAACACAAGTGCACTCTCTATTCCTTTTACTCTCATAGCCCGATGGGACGGTAATCCGACACGACCGGAGAGAGATCAGGCGCAGGACCCACATTTTTACGTGCCTTCCGAAACACGGAAACCTCCGTGGTAATAACCAAATTAACGCTCAGTCGACCTTAGCCTACACACCAAAAATTTGGTGATCATAGAACGTATACCGCCATACCTGGAACATATGGTAGGCGTCCCTGGTGACCCACACGCGCAGCAGCTTGTCCTGGCCGGCCGTGGCCAGCAGGCGCCCGCACACGCTGAACTTGCAGCTCTCAATCAACCAAACACTATCATCATACTAATCATAGCACAAATACCGGCATACCTGGAACATATGGTAGGCGTCCCTGGTGACCCACACGCGCAGCAGCTTGTCCTGGCCGGCCGTGGCCAGCAGGCGCCCGCACACGCTGAACTTGCAGCTCTCAATCAACCAAACACTATCATCATACTAATCATAGCACAAATACCGGCATACCTGGAACATATGGTAGGCGTCCCTGGTGACCCACACGCGCAGCAGCTTGTCCTGGCCGGCCGTGGCCAGCAGGCGCCCGCACACGCTGAACTTGCAGCTCTCAATCAACCAAACACTATCATCATACTAATCATAGCACAAATACCGGCATACCTGGAACATATGGTAGGCGTCCCTGGTGACCCACACGCGCAGCAGCTTGTCCTGGCCGGCCGTGGCCAGCAGGCGCCCGCACACGCTGAACTTGCAGCTCTCAATCAACCAAACACTATCATCATACTAATCATAGCACAAATACCGGCATACCTGGAACATATGGTAGGCGTCCCTGGTGACCCACACGCGCAGCAGCTTGTCCTGGCCGGCCGTGGCCAGCAGGCGCCCGCACACGCTGAACTTGCAGCTCTCAATCAACCAAACACTATCATCATACTAATCATAGCACAAATACCGGCATACCTGGAACATATGGTAGGCGTCCCTGGTGACCCACACGCGCAGCAGCTTGTCCTGGCCGGCCGTGGCCAGCAGGCGCCCGCACACGCTGAACTTGCAGCTCTCAATCAACCAAACACTATCATCATACTAATCATAGCACAAATACCGGCATACCTGGAACATATGGTAGGCGTCCCTGGTGACCCACACGCGCAGCAGCTTGTCCTGGCCGGCCGTGGCCAGCAGGCGCCCGCACACGCTGAACTTGCAGCTCTCAATCAACCAAACACTATCATCATACTAATCATAGCACAAATACCGGCATACCTGGAACATATGGTAGGCGTCCCTGGTGACCCACACGCGCAGCAGCTTGTCCTGGCCGGCCGTGGCCAGCAGGCGCCCGCACACGCTGAACTTGCAGCTCTCAATCAACCAAACACTATCATCATACTAATCATAGCACAAATACCGGCATACCTGGAACATATGGTAGGCGTCCCTGGTGACCCACACGCGCAGCAGCTTGTCCTGGCCGGCCGTGGCCAGCAGGCGCCCGCACACGCTGAACTTGCAGCTCTCAATCAACCAAACACTATCATCATACTAATCATAGCACAAATACCGGCATACCTGGAACATATGGTAGGCGTCCCTGGTGACCCACACGCGCAGCAGCTTGTCCTGGCCGGCCGTGGCCAGCAGGCGCCCGCACACGCTGAACTTGCAGCTCTCAATCAACCAAACACTATCATCATACTAATCATAGCACAAATACCGGCATACCTGGAACATATGGTAGGCGTCCCTGGTGACCCACACGCGCAGCAGCTTGTCCTGGCCGGCCGTGGCCAGCAGGCGCCCGCACACGCTGAACTTGCAGCTCTCAATCAACCAAACACTATCATCATACTAATCATAGCACAAATACCGGCATACCTGGAACATATGGTAGGCGTCCCTGGTGACCCACACGCGCAGCAGCTTGTCCTGGCCGGCCGTGGCCAGCAGGCGCCCGCACACGCTGAACTTGCAGCTCTCAATCAACCAAACACTATCATCATACTAATCATAGCACAAATACCGGCATACCTGGAACATATGGTAGGCGTCCCTGGTGACCCACACGCGCAGCAGCTTGTCCTGGCCGGCCGTGGCCAGCAGGCGCCCGCACACGCTGAACTTGCAGCTCTCAATCAACCAAACACTATCATCATACTAATCATAGCACAAATACCGGCATACCTGGAACATATGGTAGGCGTCCCTGGTGACCCACACGCGCAGCAGCTTGTCCTGGCCGGCCGTGGCCAGCAGGCGCCCGCACACGCTGAACTTGCAGCTCTCAATCAACCAAACACTATCATCATACTAATCATAGCACAAATACCGGCATACCTGGAACATATGGTAGGCGTCCCTGGTGACCCACACGCGCAGCAGCTTGTCCTGGCCGGCCGTGGCCAGCAGGCGCCCGCACACGCTGAACTTGCAGCTCTCAATCAACCAAACACTATCATCATACTAATCATAGCACAAATACCGGCATACCTGGAACATATGGTAGGCGTCCCTGGTGACCCACACGCGCAGCAGCTTGTCCTGGCCGGCCGTGGCCAGCAGGCGCCCGCACACGCTGAACTTGCAGCTCTCAATCAACCAAACACTATCATCATACTAATCATAGCACAAATACCGGCATACCTGGAACATATGGTAGGCGTCCCTGGTGACCCACACGCGCAGCAGCTTGTCCTGGCCGGCCGTGGCCAGCAGGCGCCCGCACACGCTGAACTTGCAGCTCTCAATCAACCAAACACTATCATCATACTAATCATAGCACAAATACCGGCATACCTGGAACATATGGTAGGCGTCCCTGGTGACCCACACGCGCAGCAGCTTGTCCTGGCCGGCCGTGGCCAGCAGGCGCCCGCACACGCTGAACTTGCAGCTCTCAATCAACCAAACACTATCATCATACTAATCATAGCACAAATACCGGCATACCTGGAACATATGGTAGGCGTCCCTGGTGACCCACACGCGCAGCAGCTTGTCCTGGCCGGCCGTGGCCAGCAGGCGCCCGCACACGCTGAACTTGCAGCTCTCAATCAACCAAACACTATCATCATACTAATCATAGCACAAATACCGGCATACCTGGAACATATGGTAGGCGTCCCTGGTGACCCACACGCGCAGCAGCTTGTCCTGGCCGGCCGTGGCCAGCAGGCGCCCGCACACGCTGAACTTGCAGCTCTCAATCAACCAAACACTATCATCATACTAATCATAGCACAAATACCGGCATACCTGGAACATATGGTAGGCGTCCCTGGTGACCCACACGCGCAGCAGCTTGTCCTGGCCGGCCGTGGCCAGCAGGCGCCCGCACACGCTGAACTTGCAGCTCTCAATCAACCAAACACTATCATCATACTAATCATAGCACAAATACCGGCATACCTGGAACATATGGTAGGCGTCCCTGGTGACCCACACGCGCAGCAGCTTGTCCTGGCCGGCCGTGGCCAGCAGGCGCCCGCACACGCTGAACTTGCAGCTCTCAATCAACCAAACACTATCATCATACTAATCATAGCACAAATACCGGCATACCTGGAACATATGGTAGGCGTCCCTGGTGACCCACACGCGCAGCAGCTTGTCCTGGCCGGCCGTGGCCAGCAGGCGCCCGCACACGCTGAACTTGCAGCTCTCAATCAACCAAACACTATCATCATACTAATCATAGCACAAATACCGGCATACCTGGAACATATGGTAGGCGTCCCTGGTGACCCACACGCGCAGCAGCTTGTCCTGGCCGGCCGTGGCCAGCAGGCGCCCGCACACGCTGAACTTGCAGCTCTCAATCAACCAAACACTATCATCATACTAATCATAGCACAAATACCGGCATACCTGGAACATATGGTAGGCGTCCCTGGTGACCCACACGCGCAGCAGCTTGTCCTGGCCGGCCGTGGCCAGCAGGCGCCCGCACACGCTGAACTTGCAGCTCTCAATCAACCAAACACTATCATCATACTAATCATAGCACAAATACCGGCATACCTGGAACATATGGTAGGCGTCCCTGGTGACCCACACGCGCAGCAGCTTGTCCTGGCCGGCCGTGGCCAGCAGGCGCCCGCACACGCTGAACTTGCAGCTCTCAATCAACCAAACACTATCATCATACTAATCATAGCACAAATACCGGCATACCTGGAACATATGGTAGGCGTCCCTGGTGACCCACACGCGCAGCAGCTTGTCCTGGCCGGCCGTGGCCAGCAGGCGCCCGCACACGCTGAACTTGCAGCTCTCAATCAACCAAACACTATCATCATACTAATCATAGCACAAATACCGGCATACCTGGAACATATGGTAGGCGTCCCTGGTGACCCACACGCGCAGCAGCTTGTCCTGGCCGGCCGTGGCCAGCAGGCGCCCGCACACGCTGAACTTGCAGCTCTCAATCAACCAAACACTATCATCATACTAATCATAGCACAAATACCGGCATACCTGGAACATATGGTAGGCGTCCCTGGTGACCCACACGCGCAGCAGCTTGTCCTGGCCGGCCGTGGCCAGCAGGCGCCCGCACACGCTGAACTTGCAGCTCTCAATCAACCAAACACTATCATCATACTAATCATAGCACAAATACCGGCATACCTGGAACATATGGTAGGCGTCCCTGGTGACCCACACGCGCAGCAGCTTGTCCTGGCCGGCCGTGGCCAGCAGGCGCCCGCACACGCTGAACTTGCAGCTCTCAATCAACCAAACACTATCATCATACTAATCATAGCACAAATACCGGCATACCTGGAACATATGGTAGGCGTCCCTGGTGACCCACACGCGCAGCAGCTTGTCCTGGCCGGCCGTGGCCAGCAGGCGCCCGCACACGCTGAACTTGCAGCTCTCAATCAACCAAACACTATCATCATACTAATCATAGCACAAATACCGGCATACCTGGAACATATGGTAGGCGTCCCTGGTGACCCACACGCGCAGCAGCTTGTCCTGGCCGGCCGTGGCCAGCAGGCGCCCGCACACGCTGAACTTGCAGCTCTCAATCAACCAAACACTATCATCATACTAATCATAGCACAAATACCGGCATACCTGGAACATATGGTAGGCGTCCCTGGTGACCCACACGCGCAGCAGCTTGTCCTGGCCGGCCGTGGCCAGCAGGCGCCCGCACACGCTGAACTTGCAGCTCTCAATCAACCAAACACTATCATCATACTAATCATAGCACAAATACCGGCATACCTGGAACATATGGTAGGCGTCCCTGGTGACCCACACGCGCAGCAGCTTGTCCTGGCCGGCCGTGGCCAGCAGGCGCCCGCACACGCTGAACTTGCAGCTCTCAATCAACCAAACACTATCATCATACTAATCATAGCACAAATACCGGCATACCTGGAACATATGGTAGGCGTCCCTGGTGACCCACACGCGCAGCAGCTTGTCCTGGCCGGCCGTGGCCAGCAGGCGCCCGCACACGCTGAACTTGCAGCTCTCAATCAACCAAACACTATCATCATACTAATCATAGCACAAATACCGGCATACCTGGAACATATGGTAGGCGTCCCTGGTGACCCACACGCGCAGCAGCTTGTCCTGGCCGGCCGTGGCCAGCAGGCGCCCGCACACGCTGAACTTGCAGCTCTCAATCAACCAAACACTATCATCATACTAATCATAGCACAAATACCGGCATACCTGGAACATATGGTAGGCGTCCCTGGTGACCCACACGCGCAGCAGCTTGTCCTGGCCGGCCGTGGCCAGCAGGCGCCCGCACACGCTGAACTTGCAGCTCTCAATCAACCAAACACTATCATCATACTAATCATAGCACAAATACCGGCATACCTGGAACATATGGTAGGCGTCCCTGGTGACCCACACGCGCAGCAGCTTGTCCTGGCCGGCCGTGGCCAGCAGGCGCCCGCACACGCTGAACTTGCAGCTCTCAATCAACCAAACACTATCATCATACTAATCATAGCACAAATACCGGCATACCTGGAACATATGGTAGGCGTCCCTGGTGACCCACACGCGCAGCAGCTTGTCCTGGCCGGCCGTGGCCAGCAGGCGCCCGCACACGCTGAACTTGCAGCTCTCAATCAACCAAACACTATCATCATACTAATCATAGCACAAATACCGGCATACCTGGAACATATGGTAGGCGTCCCTGGTGACCCACACGCGCAGCAGCTTGTCCTGGCCGGCCGTGGCCAGCAGGCGCCCGCACACGCTGAACTTGCAGCTCTCAATCAACCAAACACTATCATCATACTAATCATAGCACAAATACCGGCATACCTGGAACATATGGTAGGCGTCCCTGGTGACCCACACGCGCAGCAGCTTGTCCTGGCCGGCCGTGGCCAGCAGGCGCCCGCACACGCTGAACTTGCAGCTCTCAATCAACCAAACACTATCATCATACTAATCATAGCACAAATACCGGCATACCTGGAACATATGGTAGGCGTCCCTGGTGACCCACACGCGCAGCAGCTTGTCCTGGCCGGCCGTGGCCAGCAGGCGCCCGCACACGCTGAACTTGCAGCTCTCAATCAACCAAACACTATCATCATACTAATCATAGCACAAATACCGGCATACCTGGAACATATGGTAGGCGTCCCTGGTGACCCACACGCGCAGCAGCTTGTCCTGGCCGGCCGTGGCCAGCAGGCGCCCGCACACGCTGAACTTGCAGCTCTCAATCAACCAAACACTATCATCATACTAATCATAGCACAAATACCGGCATACCTGGAACATATGGTAGGCGTCCCTGGTGACCCACACGCGCAGCAGCTTGTCCTGGCCGGCCGTGGCCAGCAGGCGCCCGCACACGCTGAACTTGCAGCACCACACCGCGCCGCAGTGGCCCGAACCCATCTCCTGTAAACACTCGTCGTTAATACCGACGAACAAAGAGGCTACTTATTTTAGACGACAAACGAATTTTATTCGTGATATGAAACGATATTTCTATTCTCCCGAAGTTTCGATCGAGTTGCACCGACCGTGGTCACTAAAATATGTGTACAGGTCGCGAAAGTTTAAAATCGTTAAAAGAGGCTACTATTGAAAAACTATGTTATATGTACATTAATCCCGTTTAAACAATCGTTATTTTGCTGCGAAGTAAGTTAGGTTAAAGTTTTTAAACTTAACCTTTTACGACTTGTACACATTGACCGTGGTCACGGGTGGACTCACAGTCCACCCGTGACCATGGTCGGCGCAACTCGGCCGAAACGTCTGGAGAAAAGAAATATCGAATTAACTCGCGAATAAGACTCGTTTGTTGTCAAAAATAAGTCAGGTTTTTAGTGGTAAACCATTTTGTAAACGTGTGATAACTTGAAGTTACATTTGTTACAGTTACATAACTATCCAAAAACAATCAACCACATATTTATAACTATGCCGATTTCATTAATGAGTAGTAAAAATTAGTTCTGGTATTTGGTGACTCTAGTTCTGTTTCAGGCGAAATTGCGCTCTAAATAAATTGATAAAAAGAATAACATTATCAATAAAGTATTCCTCCAATACTTTTATAGTCAACAGACCTGAACATGTCTCACGCAGCCATCGAAATCATACGGTCCTTTATGGGAGTTAGACGCTTTCAATTTGATATTGTGTTCCCCTCTGACGTCATCAGCGATGTCCGCCACGTCCTCTTTATGCCGTGCGTGAGAAACTTCCTGCGCCAAAGACTTCGCCGCATCAACCGTCTTCTTTACCGTACTGCCGAAGAAACGCTTTAATCTGCAAGAAATAGAGTTCATTTTTGAATAACTGAAATAATGTAAGTTAGGACGTTAAACAAATCACACAAGCATTATGTTTTCTGTATGCTTTGTAACACAAAACTGTCACAAAAATCCACTCGAAATTGCACTTTATTATGTACATGTTAGCGTATAAATTCGTTCGGCGCTTGATTGGAGCGCGTGTTAGTTGTCAAACTGTCACCTGAAATTCATATCGTGAGTTAACTTCTTGTTTATGTTGTCCTGTGAATGGCATTTCACTAGGTTTGTAGGCGGCCTAGAGTTAGAAATGAAAATATCATTTATCTACGGCTAAGCAGCATCACTAGAAAGCTACGCTGGTCTGAAATTATACATAAGATTTCGGTAAAAAAAAAATCACTTGTTCATCTTTTGGTAAATATGTAGGTATTAGTAGAGGTCGATGCAAGGATTCATTTAATTTGTGGACAAAACAAACTTGTATAATTTCTTCATTATTTTTGGACTCAATAAATATTAAAATTTTCAGACTAATAAGCATTGCTAAACCTTAATAAATATAATGGTAAATATCTTGGGACAATATCCACACACGGCCATTTGATCCCAAGCTATGGTATTTATAACTCACTTCTCTGTCTTCCTCTTGATGCCGGTGGTCTGTCTGTCTGTGGACTCTCTCTTCATTTCTTTAGTTTCGTCCTCGGCGCCGCCTGCGCATACACTCTCGCTTTCTTCATCAGTCTCCCTGTAAAATATCACTTATAATAAATTCAGTGCTAAACAAAACCTAAACTTTACTTTCTTCGATATTTAATAAAGTTTAGGATAGATAATAATGTGAGTTCAAAATAATATCACAAAAAGAAACGATAAATAATTTAGACGCATAACATCAAAGTAAAATAAAACCAAGCCAAAAACTGACAAGTACAGCAAATAGGCCAATTGAAAGAAATATAATTAAAAATATTTTCACATTTGAGTTAGTGTTCAATTTTTAAGTAATTTAACTAAATGTAAAAAGAAACATAACTTTTAAATCTTTAATTTAATTAAATATATAATAATTAAAAATACATTTTTCATTTAGTTAAACACACTTATAGTCCAACAAATCTAAGAAGTACCGTTTGACGTTTCATCATTTTCAAACCGAAACAACTTTGTTCATGCGTACAATACTCAGTTTCGACAACCTTTGTCATAAAACCATGAATTTAGAAAGATTTTATTATTGTATCTAAAAATTTACAATTTTTAATATCCTAATTTAATTGAAAACTTTCAAACAAAGCAAAATAACACATATTTACATAGTAAATAATTTCTAATAGTTCTATTTTTGACCTCATTGCAAAGTCACGTAGTTAGGTCACTGCTTGTAGTGTTGTGACTCTTGAGATACACTTGTATGCGAAAAAATCGATTACATATATGAAAAATCGAATGTATTACTTTCAAATTATCAATTGACGACACGTTACTGCGCGACCGCATTATGCACTTAATACATAGGTACCCTAAAATAAATTACGACTTCGACAGAGACGTACACTTTGATAATTTCATAGATAATCAACTAGTCATTAATTTAAATGACGATGATGACGAAGACGATGACGATTCTAGTACTAGTAGTGTATTAAATAAAATATCCTAAACATAACTTTTATTTCATTATGACAATTGATCTTTTAAAATTCTGATATTATAGTAATCGATCTCATAAAAATCGGATATTATAGTAATCGATTTTTTTACTCCCAACCCTATTATCCTATTTGTCATAACTGTCAAACGGTACCTCTTAGATTTGTTGGACTTATAAGTTATTGTAATGTGTATCTGTGTGAGTGCTATGTGTTCAGTATGGTATTTTACACACACATAAATAGTGCACTATCAAGTGCCGATCGTGTGGACATTAGTTTGTTTATAACACCTTACTTTAAGACGTCACTTGCAGCGAAGCCTTCAAACGCAAATAATTTGTTGGGATCCAAGCCAAAACGCGTTCGGACCAATTAGCGTGGCGTATAACAACAGATAATACAGATTTTTTAAGTACTTTACTAAGTAACACAAAAATACGTCAGTTTACAATCGGGTAATTGACTATAAATTCTAATTAGTCCGTCAGATAGATTTCCAAAAAACATTGGATATGTATTGTTTCTTTTATCAAATCAATGAAGATAGATAACGAATCATAGATGGTGAATCGTATGGAAGTAGGGGGTAGTAACGTCATTAGTAATTAGGAAGTGCATTGACACGTGACGTAACACGAGTTTTCAACTTACTGCATTTTTTATTTATGCAATAATAAACAATATTTTTTGAAAATCTATCCAACATACTAATGAGTTTTTCAAATACCCGAATCAGTCAAATACCCAATTAAACTGAACGTTTAACGCCATATAAACTAAATTAGTTTCAATCGAATATTTGAGCCAATATTTCATACATATGTATGAAAAACAGCTCAAATAAAGCGCCAGTAATAACTGATTTAGTTTATTTGATGGCGAACGTTCGAGTTCAGTTAAAATTCTCGCACAAATTAACTAGTATTTACTCGAATAAATTACTGTTATTATTTAGTAAACCAAATCAAATTCGTACAATAAAGCAGTTACTTTACTGGCAACGCTAACCAAATTCAAGCATCGAATTGGAAGCTTTTACAAAACAAGTGTAGGGGAAGGAAGGCACAGTGAAACTAACAATTAAAATACTAAAAATGTACTTAGATAGAGCGGACCGGCGAACTATACACTGCTTGATAAATTAATGTTACTAGTGAAAATAATAATTTCAGACTTTTATGAAATTGCTAGTAAAAATTATAAAGAAAACACAGTCCGATATAGCAGACATAATTTAAGTTACCTACATCCCAGAAACATGGGTCACGACACTGACCAGTTTAACTACAGTAGGTAGAATTATTATTATTTATTTTTAGGACACATTATACACTTTTTTTAATAACAATATCCTACAAAACTAGTTCATTGGTTTGACTGTGTTTGAATATAAATATGCGTTTCACTGTACCCCCTCTCGCCCTTATAATAGAAGGTTTATTAACCGAGTCTCTAGACTGAGGTTAGAGGAGTGCGCGGAGGACTTCCACGCGAGGTTTAGAGTGGACATGTTGAGGCGCCGCCGCCACGACAGCCGGCGGCTCGCGTCAGGCCTGAAATGTTACTCAGTTTTTCTATTTCTGCTCGAAGACTTGTAACGCCACCTATTACTTGGATGATTGTAGAAGTTTCAACTTGAGTTTTGCGGATACAAAGGGGTAAATATATGTCTGATGGGTTTTATATATTCAGCCAGAGTCGCACAGGGCATGCGCAAGCGATCCCGCGAATTTCGCTTTGGCAGTAGAAGCCCCTTCTACTGCCAAGTAGGGGTGTATTTAGTCAACGGGTGTCCGACATATCCCCACGACGTGCCTTCGGTCTGGGTTGAAGACTAGCGATTCGCCCCGATTAAAAAAGGGGTACATGTTCTTTAAAGTACTAGAAAGATAGGAAGGAGTAAGGATTGGGTAAGGTATAACTGGCTTTAGCGCTAATCCTTTTCCTAAGGTCGTTGAAAATCCAGAACTTCATCACAAGTTGGCGCCAATGCTATTCTCAAAAAGAGCTATAAATCATTAACGTTGTCCCCGACACTATTTTCTACCTATATGTTGGTCGAGTGGCATTGGAACAGGCATAGCACATTTTTTTTTTTGATATCCTACTAAGGTAAAACTTTGGAGAGTTATCTACAGTATAGTAGTAATTTGACATAAATGATTACCTGAATGAAGATGGACAGAAAAATTTGGTGCTAGAAATATTAAAAACAAGTGTAGGGGTCAAAGTTAAAACATAGATTTATCTATTGAAGTCATCTAAAGAAAATTTAACCTTAATGTTATAAGAAATACAGTATACTTTTGTCCATACCTTGTGATTTCATCATCGTTCGCCCTTCCGATGTATTCAGACGTGAGTCGCATTATATGCAGGCTGAGTGGATTGATGCATTGTGGCAGTTTGTGTTCAGCCACACTTAATGGTACTCGTTCACCTATAATATTGCAATAGTTATAGATTTTGGCTATAATTTAAAGGTAATATAATTAAAGTATTGAATTTTTGGCAATTTTTTTTTGTTAATTGCTTTGGCATTTGAGCTTATAGGCAAATGTTAACACAGGCAATTGTTGGATCAAGTATACGATTATTTATTTGTTAGTCAAATTATCTGGAGCAATTAAGGGAGGAATTTTAACTAGATTGAATTATTAATTAAAAAAGGTGTTGTGTGATATTAGAACTGAATTTACAAACTGATACGACTTAGCGATAAATGGATCAAAAAATATAGGAAATATAAAATGCATTTGTTTTTTCATATACAGGGTGTTGCAAAACTGAACGATAATTTGAAACCTTTTAAAAGATGCCTAGAGAATTCAAAATGCTGCAACACTTGCCACTTTTCTTGTCATTAAAAATTGTATTTTGTCCCTGGACTGGTATGGTATAACTTGGCCTTTCATCCGGTCTCAGATTTTCGTTGAGTTTTGAAACACCCTGTATATCACTATTACTAAAACGATCTTACTTACTTAAGAGCACAAAACGAAGCGTTCTTGAATAAAAATACAAACATTATTATCAGCGGTCATGCATATTACCTCGGCAAGCGTAGTGCGGAGTGCGTTGTGTGTGTGTGATGTATGGGTGTTGGGTATACCTACAGTAGGAGCAGTAAGTGTAGCGACCTGTATCGAGGTTGAGCACGGTGACCTGCTCCAGGATCTCGATGTCGGTGAGCTGGTGGCCGGACGTGGTGCGCGTGCGCAGCGCCAGCCCCAGCTGCTGCTCGTCGCCCGCCGAGCGGCGCCGGGACGCGCTCATAGAGTCACTGTTGCTGCGTCTGGTGGACACATGTATCACTTAATCTTATATTATTTCAGAATATTTATTGATTTATTGAATTCAGGCAACTAGAGCCCATAGAAAATACAATACCCACTGCTGGGCAAAGGGCTCCCCTTCCTCCTTCCGAACCTCCCTGTCTTTTGCAATTTCTGGCCAGTATTTTTTTAACTTATTTTTTTTTTATCACTTTCCTGTCTAATGTCTATGTATATGTATAACTGAAGCCATATTAACCACGTGACATAGTATATAGCTAGTTATACTGTACATTACCTAGCCCCGTGTGGCCGGGCGGGTCGCGCGGCGTGTAGCGTGGCGCGGCCCTCGCTGTGTGTGCGGACACCGCGATCGTCTTCACTGCGGGCTGCGTCTTCTGCTGCAATATAGCGGGGGGATAGTATTACATACATTTTTCTATACATCATCATTATTCCCCTGCCCTTATCCCAATTATTATTTGGAGTCGGCGCAGCATGTCTTCTTCTTCCACACGTTCCTATCTTACGTCATCTCGCAAGTCACACACATACATTACAACTTATATAAACAACTTTTTGACTTAAGGAGTAGGGCGTTACATGGGATTTCAGCACATTAACTTTCGATGTTATTAGCCTAGAAAACTAAAAATGGCTAATAACGGCCTCATTCAAATACACTGTATTCAGCTTAACAGAAATTTTTTAATCTCTTAAATCTGTATATAAGACATTGAAAAAGTTGGTTTCAAGTGACTTTTGTCTTTGTTGCTGTATTTTTAAATTTCTTAGACTATTATGAAATATTTACATTACTTTAAGAGATACGTCTGTATATATAATTAATTACCTTTGTGCTTGTCCACAACGCTGTCATTGGCCCTCGGCCTCACAGACGCGGCCGTGCTACTGCGGGAGGACTCGCTCGCGCGCTCACTGGACCGCGACTCGTGGATGCTTAGCGATGATCTGTCGCTAGCTGTGAATACATTTTTATTTATTGAATAAACTGTCATATGATAAAAAAAATATCATTATTTTTAAAATATTAGTAAAGTGTTCAGAATTGTGAAGTAATGTTTAAAATCATACATTCTTATTACTATCAGAGTTTATAACGATTATAATCGTAAATATTTCAGTATTATCGATGTTATCTTTACAGAGAAAAAATAATGATTTCGTAAGATGCGGTAGCGATAAAACCTATACCGTTTATAGACACAGCAAATAAGTCGTTCATGATATAGAGTCGAGAAAACCTTACTAAATAATGACATAAAGCATAACTTAGATATAGTACTTATTTTAGACAATAGAAGATACAATTCAGCATTTTTCACTACAAGGTCCATTCCCTTTAAAACAATTTGTTGGATGGTACTCACCATACTTGGAGTGCGAGAGCTCGAGCGAGTCCTGGAACTCTCTGGTGAGGGACTCGATGGTGCTGGCCGGGCTCGGCAGCGCCATGGACTGGCTCAGTGAACAGGGTGGCGGCGGCTGCACGGAATCGTTACAGAGTAATGGTTATAAAGAGGTGGGGATTTTGGGATGTTGGCGACAAACATGTAGTTTATTGTTTCATTTGTGAATAGTAAAGTTGCATGATATCCTTCAGACATCGATATTACAGTAGCTAAATTTATGATTGATATTCCAGATTTAACCAGGTTATGGAGTTTCTTGCCAGTTCTTCTGCATAGGAATGCCATTTTGGAATCGTGCAACTAACTCTAGTTGCGCGGTTTCAAAATGTCATTCTTAGGACCTTCTCAGGCACTGTCGAAACGTTACTGACTCCAGTAACGTTTTAAGTGCCTGAGAAGGCCTACTCGAAATAAAAAACTTTTTATTTTAGTTTTATTTTGATAGCAGATAAAACAGAAACTTTTAAATTCTTCTTTATAAAAAAAAATTGACACTAGTTATTTGTACTTTTAAAATAAAATCTTTTGAATAATTTGTTAACATATTACCTCGACTATAAGCGACTCTAGCTGCGGTTTCTCGCAGCGCGTATCGCGGCGCGCGATGTAGCGGTAGTCGTCCGTGTCCGTGGTACAGATGCTGAGGTTATCTCCGTCCGTCGTGGATAGCGACTGCGAGCCGTGCAACTTGTCTGGACAACACGAAAGATACAATCAACAAGAGACAGATACATAAATATTCCACGACTGTCACACAACGCCATCTAGTGACAACTGATAATCATACTTATACAACGTGTAACGGAAATAACGCACATCCACAGACACCCCAAAAATAATATCCTTTTTTATCCACAATTAATGTATTGAAACATTTTTATCATTTTCTTAGATATTTGTTTTTATTACATATTGTCAGAATAATTTGTACAAATAATTGGCAAAACGCGTGGGCGCCCTATTGCTCAATACGTTACTTATAGCCTATAGCCTTATAGCCTTATTGCATCGACTTAAGGCTCATTTTCGTTTACTTCGAGTGCTTTATGAAAATAGTGTCTACAATTTAATTATTTCTAAATATTTTTTTGGTAAAAAAAATTATTTATTTTTATTAATGAAATGGATTCTGTTATCGATTCAGAACAAAGTAGTTTCAGGATGTGCATTAATTATGTTACACGGTGTATATTTCTAAAGATATACATATTATAGATAAATCACACCCAGACACAGAACAAATGATCGTGCTCAGCACACAAACATTCGTTCTGGGTGGGAATCGAACCCACGACCTCTGGTATAGCAGTCAGGGCCACTAACCACTAGACCAACAGGCCCGTCAAATAACAAATAGGCAAATTATGAAAAGATTACTTTCCTATTTAAGGCCATAACATTTTTGCTGGGGCTGCGGGATGTTCGTGAGTGATGATTTGATGATTTCCCACGAAAAAAAAAGGCCTTCATCTTTGGCTATTTTCTGAATGTACTTAGACAATAAGTGAGAACTCTACTGAAGACTAACGAAACAGATATATGAGTGTAGTTTGAATGGAGTTGTTGGGAGGGGAAGACCACGCCAGACGTTCCATGACCAAATAGGGAAAGTCCTAAAAAAGGGTCAGGTCAGGAGTACCCTAAACCGACGGGCGTGTATGAAGCGATTGATGAGTGTGGATGAAGCTAAAGTGGTATGCCAGGATCGTAGCAAATGGAAAGATGTGATCTCTGCCTACCCCCAAGGGAAAGAGGCGTGACGTTTATGTATGTATGAGTACTGTATGATGCCCATACTTCTCTTCTTCCTGCGCGGCGGCGCTATGGGCCCGGGCAGCGAGGCGGGGCGCGGCTCGGCCGACCCCGACATCGCCACCACGGCCGCGCCGCTGCGGCTCTGCTTCAGACTGTTTGCCTTCGTACTGGCGATCACGTCCGGCTCGGCCATCGCTAACACTGGGAACACAAGTATGAGCTGTTAAACCGCTATATTATTATTACTATTACTAGCCGTTAGTGTTCCACTGCAGGGCAAAGGCCTCCCAATTCCCTCCTTCCACCTATCCACTATATCCTATCCTATAATCTACATTCATCAAACAAATATAGGTGGTGAAAACACAATATCAGATATAATATGCAAGACCAGTAGACAAGTTATTTTCTCTGAGATCTCTGAGAGCTAACGCTGATTGAATCGTTCAAAAATATTGAATTTGGTATTTGATTTAAAAAATCTAATAAGTCCGTCATATAGATTTTTAAATAACATGAGATAAGTATTTTTTATTAAATCTATCTATACATATAATAAAATTGTAACAAGCTCATGTCTGTACATTAAAGATATTAAAGAAAAACTTAGATGGGGTATCTTCATAAAATCAATAGAAGCCAAAAGTATGAAAAAAAAAATTTTTGTCTGTCTGTCTGTTTGTTGTCCGCTTTTCACTCAAAAACTATTGGACGGATTTTGATGAAACTTTTTTTATTATGTAGCTATTAGTCCTCGCTAACATTTAAGCTATCTTTTTTTTTGGAATTTTGCTCTTAAAGGGGGTAAACAGGGGCTGGTAAGATTGTATGAAACTCCGTCAGTTTTGAAGCTAATTCGATTAAAATTAATATTTGGCTATTTAGTTAGAAGTTAAGAATGACGCAATAAGGATTTTTGAAAATTCTGCCTTAACGGGGGTAAAAAAGGGGGAGGTACGTTTCTATGAAACTCCGACTGTTTTGAAGCGAAGTCGATGAAAATTAAAGCTGTTTACGTGAGTACTAAGTTTTTCTGCCCATCGTTTTGTGACGGTTACCTGTTTAAAGAACTATTGTCATCAAATTGTTAAACTATCCGTAAACATATTTCCGGGATAATCCCAAAAAATTATGTACAGATTTCATTTTCATTTCATTTCAGATTTTCAGAATATACTGACTAGAGGTCGTGACAACATAAATTCTACATATTATTGCGCTATTTGATATGGAGGGTGAGCAATCACGAATTTTATGACAATTACCGGCTAATCGAAAAAACTACTTAATATACATAAGTATGTTGTTCAAACTTTGCATGACGATTAAGGACAGGTCTAGACAACATATAGGCTATTTATTATCAGGTTATTAACCATGGGGTCTTAGCAATAAACCTTTATTTTTAAAGAACACGTAACTGGTGTAACTGACAATGTCACCATAGCGACCAAAATACTGTTGCTATGGTTTTATGTTTTGACATTAATATTAACATGCTATTTGGCTTACAATATAGAAATTAAAATAGCGGGCTCAGGGAAGTACGAGCTTCGTATTTTTTCACTCTAAGTTCAAATTTCATTTCGACACACATTTTTTAATATTTTTTGAGTACGAATCAAATCTCAGTCAAGCATAACATTTTTTTTCTTCTATCGTTTTTGGTAGTACAAAAGTATTGTAAGAAGAGCTTGGATTTTTTTGCCATACCTAAAATTGATCTTTAAAACACTTTTATATGGTATCTACCTACTTACTGTTTAAGCTAGAACAGTCTTATCCAATTTAGGAGGAGCTGTGGATATGAAGTAAAAGAAAACCAACGACACTAAAACAAAAAATAGTGTGGACGGTAAATGATTTACTATACCTACTTAAATAACTGCTTAGCTGTTGACTGCAATTTTGGTGTGTATGACGCGTGGCTGTAAAGATTTGATAGTGCCTGTACACTACCACAATTGTGCACCAATTGCGATGGTATAGAGTAGTTGCATAGGTAAAGTATTATAAAGATAGGCTGTTATTATTAATATTTGTTTAATATTGCGTACGAATATGCGCCGCACGCGTACTCCCGCGATATTTTTGTATGTGTGCGTAACATTAACCTTCTTCAGGCTCAGTTGGGTTAGCTCAAACTACTAGAATTAGAAACTTGGAACTTTGATAACCATGTAAGTAAGCACTACTTCATGATTAAAAAAAAAAACATGTCAAGGGTAGAAAGAAAACGAAATAGAAGATGAATGGGGAGCAGCGCCTGCTGTTCTCCGCACCACAGCGCACAGTGCAAACGTGTCGAATAATATCTGGCTGTTTAAAACCAACCCCGCTCAATAAGTTCTCCTCCTGGTTGGCATTGCTCTACCTGACGTCAGAAGAGACTTAAATCGGGTAGACTTAAGAGCTAAAAGAGCTTCTTCCGATATACACTGACTACTATTGCAACTCTAACTCGAGCTTGGTGCAAGATCTGGGCAGATCGACCACTACCACCTACTACTTATGTCCTACCTCAGTTCGGAAAGCATTCAACCGCCTCAGAACCCAAATAGGTTGGTAAACAAAATTTGACAAATTTGGGTATACAGACCCCTCTCACATCCAGTGAGAATGCGACATCTTCGTAACGACGATGTCACACCGCCTAGAGTGGCCAAAGTATCCGCGGTTAGTTAGTGCGCCGTCACCAACTTCTGCGAAGAAGTGATGACGCTCAAGGAAAAGTGGAAAGAGCACGGCAGGCTTATCCATGTTCGACAAGCAAGGGATAGAAGAAGGGCCTTATTTTCCCTCCTCCAACCACCATAAATAACTTACGCCAGTAGACTCAGGGCAGTCTACTGTACTGGATAAAAGCAAAGACGAAATGCGTGGTGCTTCCACGCGCCTCTTAATAAGGGCTGGCAAAAGCTGGCTCCACGTTAACGAAGAAGCTCCCGTTAAAAAGAGCTCTCCTGTCGGGGCTCGCGGTAGATTGCGAAAGCGTTCCCGTGGCTCCCGACAATAGGATACGGTGAAGCACTCTGGTGGTTTAGCCAGTAAGAGTCCAGTACACTTCTTTGCCATCGCCCGTTTTCAAGTCCTTCAATCCAAATTGTCAAATCAGTGCAAGATAGTGGCCACAGCAAAAAACTAGCAGTGTTAACTAACAGTCAAATATGTTTGTAAGACTAGAGGTTAGGATTAAGAAATTAGGTAGTTTGGAACGGAACAGGATTAGGGAGCTGGCATTAAACATTATTTAGCTTTACTTTTTGTACAGCACTACACATCTTGAATACCACGCAGACGAAGTCGCGGGCAGCAGCTAGTAAAGAATACGAATCAAAGACGTGAAACGCATGGAAGTGGGGGTAGTAACGTTACTTGGTATTATAAAGTGCATTGAGAAGTGACGTCACACGAGATTTCAACTTACTGTAGGTCTCCATTTTTTATTTAAGCGATAAAAGAAAAAATACTATGCTTTTTATGCACTGACGGACTATTTATTTTTTTAATTACCCAACTGGCAAGTTACTCTTTTAACAGTCGAAAAGGAATGTAATTGTCATACATAAGAAGTTTTCTATTCATTACCACGCTAATGTTATGTTTCATTGTCCAAGCCATATCGGCTTTGTTATTGTTGACTTCTTAAAACATCACTTAGTCAACAATTTTTAAAGCGGAAGTTTAAACAATTGTAATAGGTCGGGAAAAAGTCTTTTCGCATTATAGTATGTAAGAACTTATAATTAAATCTTTCTCTCTCTAATAAAATTAGAATTTGGAATTATGTTCTTTAAAATTTTAACTTTCAATTATACCAAAACCAGCCAGATTTAAATACTATAGCCAAAAATATTTTATTACAAGTTCATACATACTATAATGCGAAAAAACTTTTTCCCCGACCTAATAAAAAGGCGTACATAGAAATAGCCTGGCTTAAAACATTAATGAACGTTCACATGAGATAAGTTATTTTATTACTAACTAGCTTTCCGCTCGCGGCTTCGCCCACGTGTAATTTGGGATTGTGGCGTTTTTTAATGATCCCGACAGGACTTTCTTTCATAGGCTAAAAAATTGTTAGAATTTGAATTAGGTATATTATACTTGAGTTACTCAGGGATGATGTAGCTTTCTAATGGTGAATATTTGAAAACGATAAGTAGTTTTGGAGTTTGTCGATTACGTTATGTAACAAAAAGTAAAGCGAGACAAAATCATCGTCTAGAAAAATTTTAAACTTTTTAGTTGATCTCCCCCCCTCCCCCGCCCGCTACCTAAGGCTTGCTACTCCAAAAATCCCTTCTTAGTGGTCAATTGTGTGACTGAAGGAAGCCTTGTTCAAAATATCAGACTTCTATACCGAGAGGTTTCGGCTGTGCGTTAATCAATCAGTCACCAAATCACACCCGCGAAATCACGATTGGAGGGTAGTTTGGAAAAACTTACATTACCAAACTTATTTACTTGCCTATGTACGTTTTCGTGCCAATTTTCAAGTTTATAAACCTAAGGAATAACATTTTTACCCCTTTTCGCCCCCTTGGGGGTACAATTTCCAAAAATTTTTTTTAATGCTCACTCCCGTCAGTAAAGGAAGCTTTGTTCAAAATATTAGACTCCTACACCGACCGGTTATGGCTGCGCGAAGGTCAATCAGTCACCTAATCGCAACCCCCTAAATCACGATTGGAGGGTAGTTTGGAAAAAAATATAATGCCAAACTTATTTACTTGACCATATACGTGTTTGTGCTAAGTTTCAAGTTTATAACCCCAAGGAATAAGATTTTTCATAGAAACTTTAAAACCCCTTTTTACCCCCTTAGGGGTTGAATTTCCAAAAATCCTTTCTTAGTGCACCCCTACATATCTCAAGGAACCTACATGCCAAATTTCAGCTTTCTACGACCAGTAGTTTCGGCTGTGCGTTGTCGATCAGTCAGTCAGTCAGTCAGTCAGTCAGTCAGTAACGGAAGAGTTTTATATATATAGATTGATCAATTTACCATTTTGTGTTCTTGTTTCAACTAGCTGTTCATCAGATATCGTGGAAGGCTCCCTCGACGAAACCGATGGTACCGGCGCGGTATCACGGATGTTCGCTGCACAGGAAAATGAACTTTATCAGCTTACCTATAAGGTTGACTTCTAAATGTAATTAAAAGTTATATTAGTCTAATGTAGTGGGTGTACAGCAATTAAAGGTTAAATCAGAACTGTCACGTGTCATCATGACTTTTGACACCTGTTTAATGACTACTCGCATTATAAAAGTATTGTCGAAAAAAAATGTGTTCTTTTCATTTTTTTAGGTAGGTACAAAGACACCAGAATATCATTCACTTAATGTTAAAATAAATTGGGCCATTCATCTGAGCCCAAGTACCAAGTAGTCTACCGAATCAGAGGAACTATTATTAATACATATGTATATTGTTGTGGATTTTAACAAAAAAATCACATAGCAAATTAATGGTACCAGCCGGAGGGATCACGGAAGTAATCGTCTCATTTCCCGTGACCCCTCCATAGTGGCGCCCATCAAAATCCCGGGTGCTTAAGTGGGTACGGGGCCGCCTATTGGCCCAAGCCCCACACTTGCCCGCCGGTAGCCCTAATCAGGCCGGGAATCTTTTCTCCGGGCGTCCGGCAAAAAGTTTTAGTGTTGCTAAAGATAATATGACTTACGGTGAGACTCCGAGGCCCCGCTCAGTATTCTACCGATTCGCCCGAGTGACGTCATACTCTGCAAACTCATCGTATCGTGTGCTATTATTCTGCAACAATACCAAACATTAGTATTGACAATAATACATAGCACATTATCATAAGCGTATGCATTTTCAATGTTGTTTTAATAATAGTAGTAGTATATTTGTGTGTTACACTGACATTTGATATTGAACTGAAATATTTTTTGAGTTATACATAGGGTTTATAAAAATAATAAATCAGTCTATATACATCCCACTGCTGGGTATAGGCCTCTTCCCATACAGGGAAGGTTTTAGCATTGATCACCACGCTAGCTCACTGCGGATTTACGCTCTCAGATTCCAATACTTGGAATTCATGTTTCTTCACGATGTTTAAGTTCACCGTTTGTCGTAGTATCTTAGAATAATTAAGAAAGTACATACAACTTCGTAAGTCACATTGATACCTGCCTGCACTGGGGATCGAACCTGCACCTCGTACAAATCCATACAAAGGATTGCAAGACCACCACAACATTACATAGGGCTTACATAACGGAAAAAGAAATGTATCACATACCGCTTCCAATTCAAGTACCACTTTTATACATTAAGCCACATGTAGAAACGTACAATCATAGGCAAACAGATAAACAATACTACACAACACTGCTACAAATAACAGCAGATTGCCAAAACATGACAAAGGTAAACAAATACCTAGTTTTATTATTTCTAGCCATAATACAGTACAATGTGAGACAGTAATTAAATAAACCAGCCTATATACGTCCCACTGCTGGGCAAAGGCCTCTTCCTATACAAGGGAGACAGTAATTATACTAAACAAAAAATATCCTCATTTAAAAATAAACTTAACATATTTAAACAACATCAAAAAATACGTCGTTGTCTCCGTCAATGGCGGGAAACGTGCCCAGAAGACTGGCGGCATTACCACAATAAATGGCAATGCCAATTCTTTGCACATAACACAGCCTAGCCTTCTGATCACGGATAAATAATACCTAGTTATAAATAGCATTTCTCTTACTTGAAAGGCCGTTCCAGTGTGAACGCCTGCAGGTCTATGGAGCCAGTGGCATCTGTTACCCCTTCATCTTCCTCCTCAGTCTGCATGCAGCGACGGAGCTCCTGGAACCTCAGGCGACCTTGCACCACCTGGAGTAAACAGGATGTATTTATACTAAGTATGCTTAACTTGAGACTAGATGGTGTTGTGTGACTGTGAATGTTGAAAAATATTTTTTTATTTATACTTATTTATTGCTGCAAGATGAAGGACTTATTATGCTATGCATAACTGTTAACCTGACATCAGAGAGGCACTTTAAAAAGAAAATGTAAAGCTACACTACTGAATTTATGTTTGAGTGAAAGATTGCAGAGTTATGGAATAATAAGTGTCCCCGTGTAAAACATTTAAAAGGACTGGGTATCTTCCCTTGAAGTTTGCCCGTGAATTAAAAGAGATACAAACAATAATTATAATACTAAAGATTTGATTTAGCTTGCTTTATTAAAAATAAATATTATTAAATATTATTTACATTAACAATAGAAAATAAGAGAATAGAGATTACTTTTTATCCGACTATTAAAACAGAAATGCGTTCAAGCACTTCACTCAGCGTTGCATGCAAATATGTGTGACAATAAGTCATGCCAATGCAAATAGCATAGCACTTTCTATTTTATTGGCAAGTACTGTCCATAAATGATCTAACTTACACTTTTCACCGTAGTTCTGTCGTCTTCCACAGGGCCTTCCCCTGTTGGTGCATTTGTGGCGCCTGATGGTGCTGCAGAGTCCTTCAATGACAGACTCTTGTCCTTCTCCGTCCCATCCCCACTTTCTGATATGTTCAAGTTCTTGCATAGCGAGGATCTTCTGAAATAACACATTGTCTTAAACTGAACTGAAAGGATAGATAATACACTTGTGATTGCATAATGTATTTACAGACTAAACCTCGAAGCAAGCATGTTTTTAATTTTAAATACAGTGGGAATATCCATTAAAAATATATATAACAATGTAAGAATAAACACTGGGTTTTTCTTTGATATTTCTAAACAGTCTATCTAACTACTAGCATCAAAATGTAAGCAAAAACATTGTCAATACTAGTACCATAAGTGGGGCAAATTCGTAATTATATATGTAAAACATTAACTTATTGGCTAAGCATGATGTGGTCTATTAACTCATTGTTTAGTCTGACTACACTAACAAGTCAGACTCGCATCGATGGATGACTGTTTTTGTTTGAATTACCAGTCGCTAGCACCAAGGACGTTCGCCAATGTAAATCGAAACATCTGTTTCAATGATAGATCATCTATTTTCAACACAAACAACATAATTAAATATCTGTAATTAATACACCAAGACACCTTTTAGCAGCACCAAAAGTTCTGAAATGCCGTGGATGACTGTCTAATGTACATAGATCAACAATAACATCCGAATTACTAACGTTTTCTCTACTTACTTAGAACCTTTAATGGGTGTGAACTCTTCTGCATCATAAAACTCTTCGGAATCACTGCTGTCACCCATCGCGAACCGAGTTTTAGGCAACAGCACTTACAAATCACAATATAAAGTAATAATATTTACATGATCAATGGTTATAACACTATTGTTTTATAAATTAAAAAAGTTAGGGCCCCAATCACTCAACTATCCATTTGAGTTTGACACTTGTGACAGCTGACTATTGCTCTTGCTTGCACTTTGTAACTTGGCGACTTTCCAGAACACTTTAAGATTTTAAACATTATAATGTCTTGTCTTTGTCTAGTACCTATCAAATGAATGAGAGCATGTGCAGATTTCTCTGAAGCTGCACCTTTAACAAGTGTTTTTTTTGTTTTGCGTTTTAACTCAGTAAATTGAAAGGACATGATAAAAAAATGTAACAATAAATATAAGCTTAAATGAAGTTGTGCTATTTTTATCTTCTTCAGCAGTAACTAACCTTGCACACGTCTTTGACATTGACAGCGACTTATAAGATTAGGGTTAGGGTTAGAAATCGTTAGATTAAAATTATTTAAAATTTATGTGCGGACGAGTATATCTATATTTATGAATATAGATATCGTAAAACAATAATTATCTTATTGAAAAAAGGTCTGTTGTAAAAAAAATTAGGCCATTTAAATTATCGCGTTTGTATTACAGACATTGCGATCTCCTGTTTTATATTTCGATTATGAATTTTACTCCTTGTGTAGATTGCACAAACAACTCCCAGACATAAAACAAGCATTTTTAAATTACGCTAATGTTCGTCCCTTGCGGGTATCCAACCCGCAGTACCTCGTGCATGGTGTTCTAGTGCATACTCATGCTCATGCCTAAGATTTCAATTGATCAACCTTTTAGAATACGGGGGTTAGTATGGCAAAAAGATTTATATTTATACCAAACGACACTTAATTTAGCTCGTCGATTTTCTCTAACTTCGTTGTAATTGCCCCAACAATTTAAGCAGGCGCTTTTTCATTGACACGCACCTTCGTGGGTCTTATGTTGATCAGGTTGTGACCAGCTTACCAATCCATCAGAAAAGGTTCTGTCTGTAGTAGAGATTTAATCCATGGCGAGAATATTTTGTTTACCCTTTTCAAATACCCACTCTCATCGAATCATGTTTATCCATGGATTGATTACATTACCTAAGTTAAAATTATCTGCCTACTTAATATATTTCGGGATTTTTCTACCAAACTATTTCAACTTTTTCATAGAAGATTATACGTCGAGCATCCACTAGACACCAGAACAGATACTTATGTCTTTTCTGAGTACTATCCTGTAATTGTCTACAAATAATAGGGTTTATTATCAACATAAGTATAAAGAGTTTAATGTCTTGAACCTAATTGTCCGAGATTCTTAGGTTTTTGGTAGCGTTTCGTGTCATGACGGTATCGAAAACCTTTGTTTTTTCCTGGGTGAATGCTAATGACTTCAACCCACACCGAGGGCACGGCGTGGAAATATATCGGACTCCCACCGACTAAAAACACCCCCGGCCACGTCTACTACCAAAGCCAGAGTCCCCGCGACTCTCGGAGACTTCTCGTGACATCGCTGGCGCTTGCATTGGGTGACTTGCTGGACGCTATCGAAAACCTAAGGTTTCATCTTTATGAAAAAGAGTTATGTCAGATGACACTGAGATTTTTTTAATATAATAAATCGCAAAGAAAAAAAAAACAAATTACAACTTACCTACACGAACGTATACAAACAACTTTTGTGCGTATCACGCTCTTACAGATTTATTTCGAAATAGAACGTGCATCCGGATATAAACTGACCACAAAAATCTTGGAAAAATGTTGTGAGGTCTACGGATGAAATGGGTTTTCTGTATGTTTTAATGACACATTGGAAACAAAGTATAACGCCACTTCGAAGGTTTCATAGTTTAGCAAAAGTAATCTATTTACAAGACTTAGAAGTTTAAGAGGTGGAGGCTATGTTCAAATCTCAAACTTTTGATTTTTATGTACTTACGATGTTTACTGAAATAAAAGCAGGAAATTAGCAGCTATCAGACTGCTGAAGGCCGAGTTTTTATTCTGTAAAAGAAAAAAATATCATAAAAAAGTATTGTATACGTGAGGAACAGTTTAAATTGGCGCCTGGTTATCGTAACGGTTCGTCGGTCGTAATCAGTTACGGTATAGATAATATAGGCTTCGCTCCTGCACAATCAGCTAAATTGCTTGGCAGTAAAAAATCATGAAACTTAGCTCATATTCAAGTACCATTGAAAAAAATATAGAGTGGCCTAGCTATCACTGCAGATAAAAGCACAAAACTAAACCAAGAAAAACAAAAGCAGATCTACTTTTACAACATTCATAATTCAAAATAATAGACAATCAAAACAGTTGACACCTTTTTTAGGCCTTATTCTGATTCCATTTGTCTCCGTTCCGGTGTGCGCATGCGCCTCCAACCCGAACATAATGCGGCCTCGTGTCATCCTTGCAGCTGAGGTCATTTGACACCCGAGATCCTGAAGGCATTGGCCTAACGGGAAGGCCGTCACAACCTGTTACAGAACCTGAAACCTACTGAACCTTTTATTTCAGGATTCTGAATTCATATTTATAATCTAGAACTTCCAGACTTTTAATGCCTCTAAGCATTTTTAACAGTATATTAATACCTTCGAATCGACGAAGAGTAAACATAACAATTTTCGCAAAATTAGTTCTTAACCACAAACAGTCAAACCAAACGTACAATTAGCACCACATTTGCACATAATGATTACACACGTAACTTACAAACATCACTCCTAAGTTGGGGGAGTTCCCTGTGGGTTGCCATGACATGAGCTAGACAGCAAGTCTAGCGTTGATTCATCTAGGTCGCCGATTAACAGAGTTGGAGCAACATGTTACCTGTATTGTAAGATATAAATTATGCTATGTATGTATGTAGTAAAAGCTATAATTTACTTATGACAACTACAGCAGCCCTTTGTAATTCTTCATAATTGCATTGAGAATTGTAAACAACTCGTGTCCATTTTTAGACCAAAAACTTTACGGACTTTTAATGAAATTCGGCCAAAATTGAGGTATCATAAGTTATCTAATATATGTTACACGAGCATTTCCTGAAAAATCGCGTGAGTGTAACTATACAATAAAAATATACATGTAATAATGTATGAAACTCACGAAAGTTACGGCACAGAATTGACAAATTTGATCCCGATTTAGGATAACCGTCTGCGCAACTAGAGTCAGTAGCGTTTTGAAAGTGCCTGAGAAGGCCTACTCGAAATAAAAACCTTTTGATTTTGATTTTGTAGTAATATTGCTTAAAAAGTATGGATGAATGTACATAATATACCTATTAGAAATAGGTATAGATTCATCCTTTTCTGAAAAGAGCATAAGGGTCGATAGTTCTACAGTGACATAGATTAGTTCATATAGGTACTGAGTCAATCATTATTTTAACAGTCACCGTTTCAAATTAACTAAGAAGATGACATGACCATGACTTGGCAGTTCATCGAATGACCACATCCTACTCCTAAACTTCTCGAATATTCTTTACTGTAAGCCTTTTGTTGCGGAAAAAATCATATCATGTTTTTTTTTTTGGAACGCCTACAGTTCTACTGTATTTGTTAAAATGAGTCAATGCTTAATTGTAACAGCCACTGTGTCAAACTGACCGCGCGGATGACCGTGACTTGACAGTTTATTTGATGACTGTCTCTTAAACTATTTTTCATTGATCTTTGACTGTTATCGCTTTGTTTACGTGATTTGAATGTTTTTTTTTTAATACGCTTGACTACTACAGATTTTTTAATGTTATGCAAATATTAATTTGCTAATTCATCACTGACTTGCTTATTATTACTTTTTATTTTTTAAGCGACTCCCGCACTAAGGAACTTAATCCTTGTATTGCGGGGGGTTTAACGTTTATTACAAAATGACTTTTCTATCACTTAAGCATTGTTAAATTTCTGTAATCATAACTAATATTATAAATGCGAATGTTAGTTTGTTTGTTACGCTTTCACGGCTAAACGGCTTGACCTATTTTGATAAAATTTTGTATGGTGATAGCATGAGGTCCAAAAAATGTTATGCTAGGCTAGTTTTCAGATTTGTGGTAGTTTGCATTGCGTTCCTGTGGTCCCTGCTACAAGAGATGGTTGAAGCACTCCGGTGGTTTTAGCCGGTAAGAGTCTGGGACGCCTCTCTGGCCTTCCCAGGGCGGAGAAAGCCCATGAGGATTTCCCCGGATAAAAAGGTTGATTTTCAGATAATCAACAGCTAAAACTAATATAGTTAATACTTGTATAAAAACCAACAGTAACAGGTACCTAAATGTAAATAATCGGAAACAATGATGTTCAATATATTTAGAAACAATACTGGTTATAGGTAATATTAGTGGACATTTTCCGGTTCAAATACGGCAGATATTTTCCTGAAAAAAATCCTATTCTCAATATTCTTAAATCGTCTGAACTAAATGATGCTACTTGCATGGCTCTCCAAAATGTAAAAGACATGTAAGTAATAGGTGTACCAACTAGTATAAAATTAGGAACAACAAATGCGTTATCAATCTTAATGACATTAAGTAGGTATCTATTGTAGAAATATCCAGCTGGAAACTGTAAAGTATGTTGAGAATACATCATAAGCGAACTAAAGAGTTAAATAATAAACCCATTGGTTGGAGGGAGGTCTGTTTTGTCCTCGACATGCGTCATGCCTTCGCCAACTATAAAACTGTTGACCTCCCTCCTCTGGCAGTTATTCAGTCCCTCTATTCCACAACGACGGCACGTCGTGTAGTGTTAACCAAAAATAACTAGTTCCAATAAACGTAAGTCGTTTTTTTTTTACTTTTTTAATTATGTTAGTGTTGTGACAAAAAATTTCGACGATTTCTCGTTTGCAACGCTGAATAAATTTATAGTTTTTTTCGCGTAATTAAGATATAATTAAGATTAAAATTATTTAATCGTAGTTATTTTCTCTCGCAAATTAAAAAGTAAAATAAAATACTTGACGGTAGTATTTTTTTTATTACCTAATACCTACATACACGAGTAACTTTCTAATATATTTTTACTAATTAGTAACACTAAACACAGGTGTAAGCTTATCTTTTGTTGAGTGTTTGCATAGTTAAGTATTACTCAGTTATCGTTATCCTAATTTCTATAGCTATCAAACCCGTTCAGAATTAATTTATCTTTTGATAAATAATTAATTAATGGAAAATATTTTCGCTCGCCTACAATTTCTTCTGTGCCTTCTATTATCTAATTTATCTACCTACATAAACAAAAAATCTATTACGATAGTCAATTATTAAATATTACAAATATCTTTTACGACCACAACCCACACGGGGTTTCTGCAATTGCAGTCATTTCCTATATTAAGAGAAAGCTCCAAAGCAAACTAGTTCATTTGATTGGACACGATAACACTTCCCACGTATTATTTTAATTAAGTTGAACGATAGAATGTATCACATGGATATTTACATTGTAGTCGGCAACGAGGAGAATTGTAATGGAAGAGTTTAACATAGATAAGTACGTTGTTAGAATAACAATATTGAATAGGTAAGAGCAGATAATTCATTACAATTTGCAGCGGCAACTTTAACGGTTGTGGTAGATTTGTTAAGATATAATAAAATCAAATATTTTATTGCACTTCATAATGTTTTAAAGGTTTTAAACAAACACAGTATCAATTGTGAACCCTCTTGGGCACGGCAAAATTAGAAGAAATAAACATGTATTTTCGGATTATTTTTATTCCCATTAGTTTTATAGATAGTGGAAACAACCATGGTTCACAATTGTTTTGCTAGGGTAGGGCAAGGCCAGCCATCTAAACCTACCTACACATAAAGTTAGAGTAATTGAAAGGTACTTTACCTACAAGCTACAAAACAATCATTGAGTAAATAAATAGCTTAAGACTGAACAATAGATATTTTATTATCTGTTAGATAACTGCTATTCAAAGAACATAATTAAACACATTATCTTATCGCTGCTTTCTATTAAGTAATTAACTTTATCTGAAGTGATCTGAAGACTATATTTTATGTTCTTGAAAAGTATTTATATCTCAAGTAGTCTAATCGCTCTAAACATGTTGACCAAATATTGGACACAAACAAAAGCGTATGGCTGCTCAGTGCTCAAACGTTGATACGCCGTGCCCTCTACGTGATTCCAAAGACATCATTCGGAGTTTTTTAACGCATTCTATAGTCTATAGAAGTATTTTAATATAGTTATACTTCAATAAAAACAAAATAAATAACTACTTATGTAAAACGTGATCCAGACAGCGAAGCCGGCACGCCGCCGCGCCGCCGGACGCGGGCGCCGCCGCGCGCCGGCCGGTATATTTGTTGGCAAGCGTAAACGCACACAAGCGTAAATACGCACAGTTGTGTAATGAAATGATTATCTCATCGGAATCGGTTTTACCCAACTTTGTAATGTGCCATTCACGTTCCATACAAATTAACAAGTATTTGATACTTTGTCAGGTGTCTATGAAAATAGCGTAGTATTTAGTGTTGAAGTGTCAATTACCTTGTACAGAATGTTAAATCTATCAGTGAAACCCAAACAATGGTCTAACGTGACCCGTTTTATTTGAAATTGTCGCGGCTTTTTCATAATAAAGACTTGTTTTAATTAAAACCATGACATTTACCATTATTATTAGATTCACAGGTAATGGAAACAAAACATAGCACTTGTAATTTATTATTGCAATCATTAAGCCTGCATACCGTGATTGAATAATTTTCATAATACTTAGTTCCCGCGTACAAGGTCACGTCGGCCGGACACAGTTTTCCAGACACACACACATACACATGATCCGCGTATTTATGATATTAGAAAAACTAGTTTCGTTTTTGCTTTGTCATTCTGACCAGAAACAATGTTACTCGGTTACTCAGTAGATTGTATGGTCGGTTATTTTCGTATGCTCCAATAGAATTAATAAATTCTTTTGTAATTGAGAACGGACTGTAAAAAGCTTCAGTGGATTTTACTGTTTTTTTTTTTCAATAAAAGTCTATAAATATGAAAGTAAATATGGTACTATTTCATTCGAATGAGTTTTGATTAATAATCGTGAATCTTGAGTTCTTCAACAGTAAACTCCTTAGTATTTATTAAATAAGAAAGAAAAATCATAACACGATACCTCGACCAGCTTTTGTTCACACGGTATGCAACTCTACCTAAATCGATTAGTTTTGTTTTATTTGTCTAGATAGGTATAAAATCACAATAAATTACATAAAATCAGACATTTATTCAAAATTCTCCAAATCGTAGATACCTAGTCATAATAATAAGAGTTTTAAAACATGCTAGGAAGAAATATTACGTTTAAAAATATGTTCCTATTAGTTTAAAGAATTCTTTCTGACTCTACTCTTCAGGTACAAAGATACCTGAAGGCTTAGAATTTAGTTGCTTTACAATAACAAAACGTACACATAGTAGGTTCACACTAGCTTGTACATATAGTACGTTCAAGAAGGTTGAATAATCACATCAGGCCCGTCAATTAAAAAGCTATTACATGCATGGGCCGCTAACGATGTCAGCACTTTAATTAAACCTTACAAGTACTCACATTTAAAGTCAACAATTTACTTAAAACATCAAACATCGACACCCATTCATAGCTTTACAAAAGTAATATTAAATCGAAAGCAATTTACGTAAAACGTACTTTCGTGATGGTAACCTGATATTAGAGTGAAATGAAATGATAGATAACCGACACGACATTGTTATGTTTCTATTGTAAGTAGTACATTTCTATGTTCTAAGTAAATGGTAATACCTATTACAAATTTTATAAACGTGAAAGTTTGTAAATACGGATGGAAGGGTTCACGCTCAAGAGGCTGGAGCAATTGTTGACACCTTGGAATTAACATATAGGCTAGGTACAGACAGCGTCAGAACGGGGTAACGTTTTTGCAGCTATAACGCCTATAACCGACATTTGCGCGGGTGAAGTCGTGGGCAACAGCTAGTAATACAATATTTAGAATAGCTTAGTTAAGTAAGGCTTGGTAATATTATGCCTTAACAATAATACAGTTACTTACTGTAATGATAATTACCACCCACACCAATATCTATATTCGAATTCTGTTCTATTTGGTAACTTTCATAAAAACTTTATTCGTTAAATCTCTTTGTAAAAGTTATTTTTGATAGGAGTCTTTAAATGGACATACCTATATGTATATGACAAGCTTGCAGCAATGGTTGATATCTAACTTCAAGAACGGATGATTTTTTTTTAAGTTACTAAACCTAGAATATAGCTAGAGTTCTGTTCAAAGTATAAAATTATTATCAAATAACAAACTGAATAACAACTATGGCTGGTGAATCAGAAAACATGCTAAGGTTGTATTTTTATCAATTAATTCAAACAATTTCCTTAGTTTTTCTTAGAGTTGACCTAGAACTTTATTATTTTCGATCATTTAAAAACACATATTTATCATGACCTGCCCTAAACCTTTTTTTAGAATAGGAATAATATCAAACCTCGTAATCAACTTATCTTGTGTTATCTAGCATTTGTCATGGTCGTTACTCACCACTTGAACAAATTTTGAATGATAGTATAGATAAGTTTATCGCGGCATAATAAAATGATGTAAGGTAGTTACTACACGAAGGTTACCTATTTAGGTTACTATTGAGGCTTTTATTATGGTTATTCATAATACGAGTACAGTACAATGTGTGACAGAAACTATACTAAACGAAGAATATCTACATTTAAAACGAAACTAAAAATTAACAAAAAATAATTATGTCGTCATCTCCGTCAATGGCGGGAAAAGTGCCCAGGAGATTGGCCGCATTACCACGTTGAATATCAATAATTTGTGCAAAATACAGCCAGCCTTCTGATCACGGGTGGAGTCGACCAAGCGCTTTGCTAATTCCTTATGCTTTTATTAAGTTTTAAGCTAGCTAGCTATTCTATTCAATCCTTTTCATCCAGCAGAATTTCTTCTTTGTCGCACAAAGTCCTCTTAATCCTCTGTGTAGAGCCGTGCTGGGCCAGTTTTTGTGGATGGAATCGGGCCGAATCGCCATCTTATAGTCGACCCCGGTTAGATCCTTATACATTTGTTGATCTTTTTACAAGAACCGTCGCAGCAATCTCGTACCTTTTAATCTTTTATAACATCCTATGTATTTCTTATAATTGTATACTCATGTACGCAATTAATATTTGAAGTTTGAATTTTGAAGTTTGATCCTAAAATTAAACTGATTTGGCAAACCAAATTAAGTATCCACTCGTAATGACTCGTATTTACTTTAGATCTAAGAAGGTAGGTAGCAAGTCCATAAGACTTATCGTGGAATTTGATGTTGGAGTCATATGATAATAATGGATTTTGTGTAGCTATCATGAGTATGCATATATATCATAACTGTAGGCACCTGGGATTTAGTCACCGCGTGTGTTCTCTTTATTTTTGGTTATCGGCATTACTATCTATAAGTATATTACCTTTGCAGAATCACTGAATGATGTGTAATATTTATTGGTAAAACAAATCGTGGAAGACACGCTAACATTACATGTATGCCACGTAAGGATACGTCTACACTAGGTTTCAAATGCAAATGTCATATTTTATATGCAGTTAACAAATAGATACAAAGGCACTGATGCTTTAAAAACTGTCTTAAAGTCAAAATAGCTTACTCCTGCAATATTCTTGTCCAAAGCAAAAACGAATCCCACAATCGTAACCTTTAAGAAACGGGTTTAATTTTCCTCCCAATTAAAGCACCTAATTAGCAATTGAAAGTTGTAAATACGTTTTTTTATGCAAAAGCAATTTCCTCGATCGTTTGACCTGACCTTCCCTTTTGTCACGTTAATTTGGTGAACGGCTTCCGTACACTGAAGGCTTCGGTACAATTCATTTCAGTTCGATTGCTTGTTCCTATTGTCGAAGGCTACACGTAGGTACTATAGCCTACAATACAAATAACAATCGCATTTATTTCAATAAGCCTGCAGGATCGATAAAAAAATAATGTGTTTCAAGAAAGTAGAGCGACAGGTGTGGAAAAATATAAAATTCTCAGGAATACCTTGGCTTGTATTAGTATTAATATGACTAGGTTAGGTACTGAAAGTCCTGGAATGTAATAAAAACTTTATTCACACTAATAGTGATAAAGTTACTTTATTTCTTTGCTTTTTTTAGCTACACTTTTTCGGCGAAAAGAGTTGTCCTTGTGTGAGCTATTAAAGAAACCTGTTTCTCAAGATTCAGATTTATCGTTTACATAATTATTACCAAAAATGAATAGCAACAGGTTATTGAACTGCGTAAGAATTTGAACTGTGTTGGGTTCTGGCATAAACGAAATTGCGAAACACGCAAGTGGTAAAACGGTGTTGTTTTGAAAACATATAATTCGTATTATATAATAACCTTCGTTCCTCTTTAAGGCCTACCTGCTAAAAGAAGGGCTTGGGCCACAATCTCAGGTCAAAAAGGTCCTTCAAGGAGAACGCATCCTTTGGCATGGACACGAAGGAAATTATATTCTTTCGGCTCGCAGTATTTCTAAGATTGAAATACTATGAGTACGGTACATCTGTCGATTTTGAGATAAAATGTTTTCGGTACCTACATCTGGATGGACTTTATCACGACCAGATTTCCTTTTTACTGATATTTCATGTACGATACAAATCATGATCATGACTCAGATATTATTGGTCATGTTTTCTCAAATTCGATAAGAACTTTGAAGTGTAAATTTTTCGGTAGTTTTGAAGTACGGAAACAATTTATGAAACTGGGACTCAATTAAATAACTAAGATCGAAAAATCCTCAAGAGTAGAAAATACTATTATAACAGCAAAAATAGTATACTGGTTGAGTTGAGGTTTAGTCGCCATCAAGAACCCGTGCCCTTTATTTTTACTACTAAGTTCCTTTCTCAAACCTAAACCAACATTAACATATTCTTATGTATTGTCCATAGAATCATGCCCATAGACCTGTACTACGTCCCCGGCTCCGCCCCCTGCCGCGCTGTGCTGCTCACGGCGAAGGCGCTCAACCTCAACCTGAACCTCAAGCTGGTGGACCTCCACCACGGGGAACACCTGAAGCCTGAATATATCAAGGTAAGAATATCTGACTTGCTTGGCCTGTTGGTCTGGTGGTTAGTGGCCCTGACTGCTATACCAGAGGTCGTGGGTTCGATTCCCACCCAGGACAAATATTTGGGTGATGAACACGATCATTTGTTCTGCCTGGGTGTAATTATGTATGTATTTAGAAGTATATTGGTATGCGTATTAGTTGTCTAGTACTCATAATACAAGCTCTGCTTAGTTTGAGACCAGATGGTGATGTGTGAAAGTCGTGGAATACTATTATCTTGTAAATGTTAATATTGGAATAGTAGCTGTGTGTAAACTTCTTTCTGCGTAGCTATTTTCTTAGCTACACAAACAGCAAGCAAAAGATATCGAAATCCATGACTGTCTTATTGAAATTCTTCATTTATAGCTCGTTGTTCCTATAACATCGTATTCTGCTTACTGTTTATACTTAAGTAGATAGTATAATCAAAAAGCTAGTTTATTTTTAGTTGAGTAGATTATCTTCCAAAATTTATAGGTATTCATGCTAGTGTAATAATAACATGAGGGTGAATAAATTGGAGACCTAAAATATTCAGCAGCGGGCGTTGTTCAAGAAACCAAATCATGTTCTATTTTTATTTATACTCGTATTTTGATGGACATTTTGTCAACGTTTTCCGTGTTTCTTTATACTTACACGGTCTATATGACTAATAGCAAATAAATATGTGTAATAACTAACGTTTCCTGCTAAAGCTGATTAAAATTAATTGGTTATTGTTTCTAACACCATACTCTGTTATCAAGAACAATAGACGGTTTTACTTCGCTTTGTTTACTCATTAGGATAACTTAATATTAGTGTCTATGAGGATAAAATGCTAAGAAAAATACTTTTGGTGTTGACAGGTACATCTATACTAATATTATAAAGAGGTAAAATTTGTAAGTTTGTATGTAGGGGGTAATCTCTGGAACTAATGATCCAATCCTAAAAATGTTTTCACTGGTAGAAAGCTACATTATTCCTGAGTGCTATAGGCTATAAATTATTTTTATAACATGTATATTAACCGAGATATCACAACTTTTGTCTAGCAAGTCGGAGAAAAATTGCTCATAAAACAGAAACATATGCATGCGCTGCCTAAGCAGTTGCTTAAAATTGAAAACAATGTATGGCAATCTGATTTGTCTTAATGATTTCTACAAAAAAGTCCGCGACACCATATCTCTATCTTTTATATTTTACCTTTTATACGTCTTTTAACGTAAAAAAAAAATCGGCTTACTTACTTTGGTTGATTATTTAAGCAATAAAATAGCGTATAAAAATAAAGTTGAATTGAGCACCCCCTCTTTTTATTAAAGTCGCTTAAAAAGTACTATGTAGTTAATATGAAACAATTATATTTTTCAAATTCCACGCGGACGGAGTCGCGGGCACAGCTATGTATAATAACTTAAGATGATCCGCGGGTGAAACCGCGGGTGACAGCTAGTATAAAAATAAAAATAGACTTTTGATACAGGTAGTCAGTTATTACCTACTAGGTTGGTATAAATTAGCAGTTTCTCATTTGTCCTTATTAGCATGAATAATTTTAAATTGTTATACCTACCTTGTTATGCCTCTCTATCTCGCTAGAGTATTCGTCAAGTTAATTAAAGGACAAAAATTACAGAATATAAAAAATACCCGTGGTAAAGCCCTCGTTTTGTATGACCATTAACCAACCGTCAGTTCGCGTACGATTTTCTGATCCCATTTCAAAACTATTAGAAGTGCTCGGTATCCATGGCATGCGGCCAGCATTTCCTATCGAGTTTACCAACACAGCTAGTCTCACACTTCATTCATGCTATTTTATGCTCTAAAACAAACAAGTTACAATTCATAATACCATAAAAGCAGTTGAAGGTCGAGCATAGACAGTATGATGTAATTCTGCAGTAGGAACTTAAGAGCATTGAACTTTTAAGGGGGCACAGTGTGTTTCCATTAAACATAGGGTTTATTCTATTGTTTGATATCATTTATTGCACGCGATAAGGTTGTTTACCCAGTTAACAACACAGCCTCATCTTGTTTGCTGTAATCAGTTCTTGAACAAATAACAATAGAGATAGAGATCCAACTCGTAAATGGCACTTAGCTAACAAATCAAGAGGCTTAGAAACTTTATGAAGTCTTAATTGTTACCATAGCATAAAAGAAGACGGCTAGTATTCGATTATTACCTAAGTGGATTCTTAAGAGGTATTCCCACGATTTTTTTGTTGAAATAAAACTTTGTCGGACGAAACAACGACTACTTATTTAGGTACCTGAGCAGGCAAGACAGCCGAAATGAAACCGGTTCTCGAAACATAATTACATCGAAACTGGTATGTTATGATTGAGTGACCACAGGTTTAGGCAGAACGAGTTTGGAAAATGTTTTGTGAAAACAAACTTAATGTTCGTTACATGACAAACTTTGCCATGTTGGCCTAAAGTGCCTGATGGATAATAGCCCAGTCAAATTAGGGGTTTCACCTCGGAATGAAAGATAATAAGCTGAAAATTGGTGAGAACCTTTGTTTAGTCGCCCTAAATATTGTCTCAAAAGTCACAATTTCTATCGTGTCCGCGTCTTGAGATATTCAAGGTCAAAGGTCACGAAAAACATTTTTTCGCGAATATCCCGGTTCCCATTGCTTCAATGATATTTTCAACAATATCAAAGTTGTAGAGTATCAAATTCTCTACAACTTTTGTCTATTCTTTTTTTTTATACGATCAACCGCTTTTGAGGTAGAGCGCGACAAGTGCGCAGCGTACAGTCATATAATATATGAGGTAATGCAGGGTCAAGCGTGAGTTTCGGTTATAAGTACGTTGTATAAAGTCAATTATTGACAAAAAAAATATAATTATTAAGCAATGCCCATTATTTCTGTACATAATAGGTCGGGGAAAAAGTCTTTTCGCATTATAGGTGGTATGTATGAACTTGTAATAAAATCTTTCTCTCTCTAATAAAATTAGAATTTGGAATTATGTTCTTTAAAATGTTAACTTTAAATTGTACCAAATACAAATACAAATACTATAGCCAAAAAAAAAATATTACAAGTTCATACATACTATAATGCGAAAAGACTTTTTCCCCGACCTATTATGTGAAGAAATAATGGGCATTGCTTAATAATTATATTTTTTTTTGACAATAATTGACTTTATACAACGTACTGATAACCGAAACTCACGCTTGACCCGGCATTACCTCATATATTATATGACTGTACGCTGCGCACTTGTCGCGCTCTACATCAAAAACGGTTGATCGTATAAAAAAAAAAGAATAGACAAAAGTTGTAGAGAATTTGATACTCTACAACTTTGACATTGATGAAAATATCATTGAAGCAATAGGAACCGAGATATTCGCGAAAAAATGTTTTTCGTGACCTTTGACCTTGAATATCTCAAGACGCGGACACGATAGAAATTGTGACTTTTGAGACAATATTTAGGGCGACCAAAAAAAGGTTCTCACCAATTTTCAGCTTATTATCTTTAATTCCGAGGTTGACCCCTTATTTTACCTAATTTGACTGGGCTATAACCAGTTATAATGTTTAGTGTTTACTGTAAAGGTAAACGGCTAAACACAACATAAATCCTCTTGACAATTAGTTATACAAAGAAGCGTGTTGTCGTGATTAATTAACAAGGGTATGCAACATGCCAAGCTGTTGCTCTCAATGTCACTGGATTAAACATAGAGATTAAAATATTGAAAATATTTAATTTTTTTAAGATTTTACTAGGGACACACAGTATTATACAGTTCTAACTGGCTTGTTGGTCTAGTGGTTAGTGGCCCTGACAGATATACTAGAGGTCGTGGATTCGATTTCCATCCAGGACAAATGTTTGTGTGATGAGCAGAATCATTTGATCTGTGTCTGGGTGTAATTTATTCATAACATGTATAAGTATGTTTAACAGTTATCTAGTACTCATAATACAACCTCTGCTCAGTTTGAGACTAGATGGCGTTGTGTGAAATTCGTGGGATATAATTATATTAACTCTTTTCAATTGTTTCGCAGATCAACCCCCAACACACAGTACCTACCCTGGTCGACGATGGCTTCGCGATCTGGGAGTCCCGTGCTATCATCACATACTTGGTCAACAAATACGGCAAGGGCAGCAACCTGTACCCCGAGGAACCCAAAGCCAGGGCCTTGGTAGACCAGCGCTTGTACTTCGACATCGGCACGATCTACCAGAGATTTGCTGACTACTTCGTAAGTTTTATTCTATTTGTACATAAGTATGAGCAATTAAATAATTTTAAATGTAGCAAAAAATATCTGCGGAGTTTGATGCCAAAGTACGAGGTTAAAAATAAATGCGGGTAATTAACGAAAATCTTAAATTCACGATGCCATTCCAATCATGGCGTAATTGGGATTTTTTTTTGGAAGCTTAAAATATAATGATGTTTCGATAGTTTCTGATACAACCATTAACTGCCAGGCAAGAACAGTCATATTACATAAAAAATATCCTTATGTAGATACGTCTGTACCTAATTCACTTTGTTTTACCTCAATCCAGTGTTCCATACCCTTATTTTGATATCAGATTGTATACCGTTACATACCTTTCAAAACCCAACAAAATCATCTAATTTTCCCCATTACTTCTCTAGTACCCACAACTGTTCGGTGGTGCCCCGGCCGACAAGGACAAGCTGGCCAAGATCGAAGACGCCCTGAACCTCCTGAACACGTTCCTGGAGGGACAGAAGTACTCCGCCGGCCCCAACCTCACCGTCGCCGACCTCAGCCTCATCGCCAGCGTCTCCAGTTTCGAAGCCTCCGACATTGACTTCAAGAAGTACTCCAACGTTAAGAGGTAACATTCCTTTATTTTGGGGAAAATCCTCATGGACTTCCTCCGCCTGGGGAGAGACGGAGGGGTGTACCGGACTCCAACAGGCTAAAACCCCTCGGTATCTCCTCGCACCTGCGCGCGGGGCCGCGGGAAACCGAATTCTTCCGCAGCCCCGCGCTAGTGCTGGCCCGGTGTGTCCGGGCCTCGTCTCGTGCACGGGGTGGTGAGGTGTTGGTAGAGGTTAAAATCCTAGATGTACTTTGAAACCACTATCAACCTCTGGTATCTCTTTTATTACTCAATTCAAAGATTAATATCTTTCATGTCAAAGATATAAATCGGCCAGGAAATAGTTTTGATGTATAGTAGGTTGATAAGACAAAATATGTGATAAAAATATTTTGTGAAATCACAATAACTGTGTAATGATGAGTTGAATGATTTATGTATAATGACGACATGAGTTTTACCTCTTCAATGACACGATTTTATTGTATTTCCCCAGATGGTACGAGACAGTGAAGTCAACCGCGCCTGGTTACCAGGAGGCCAACGAGAAGGGTCTCGACGCCTTCAAGGGCCTGGTGGCCAGCATGATGAAAAAGTAACCGGCGAACACCCGGCCCCTGGCATCCGCTCCAATTATTTATACCGATGACTTCGACGTACAAATACTTAGGTGACACTAATCGAATGTGGTTTCCAAAACCACATTACCCCCCACAATTTCGTCACTGTCAACTTTTTCTAGTTTCTTTTAAGATTATTGGGACTGGTACCCTTATACTTGTCGAAATAAGTTTTAGGATAAATAAAGGAGCTTATCGTATTTCCGATACACAGCACTATGCAATGCTGTCACTTTCACAAACTGTTGTTTTTCAAGTCACACTGTTTTACATTCTCAAATTAATTATTTAAGACTTAGTATGTAAGGCACGAATAAAAACTAAATCTAATGTTGGTATTTCATTTCGTTTGATTATTGGATTGGTCCTGATTTTTTTGAATTAGTGAACATAGCGTTAAAATTATTGTGAAATACACCATTCTACCGCCTATAATGGTTAACTGACTTAGTGTGCCCTTCAATCTTAGAACTACGAGCCGTAACGTCAAACCATTTGGCCAGTACTGTCGATGTAAATTAAGTAAGTCAGTCAAGCAGCTTAGCATCGGGAAACCATATCTTAGAAAATAATCGTTTTAAAGCAAATACCACAGACCTAGCCTTTGCGTGTGCGCAAAAACAGAGGCACTCTCTATTCCTTTACCCTCCTAGTCCGGTGAGACGAACAATCTGACACGACCGAGAGAGATCATGTGCAGCACTCAATTTTTTACTTGCCCTCCGAAACACGGAAGCTGTGATATTAATTTCTAAAACGCACAAAACACTTGAAATTCGGTGCGGGGATCTAACTCACAATTTTTGACTTGCCAGTCCTACTGCCACTAGGCTATCACAAATTCTTAAAGTCAAAAGATTAGAGTGAGTTCATAAAGTAGAGTCAAGTACTGTGTAAATACCAGTCAATAAACTAATAGTTAGCTTGCTGTTTACAAAAAATATGAACTAGAACAATGAAAAACAATCATGAACCCTTTCGGACATGCCATAAGCAAGCAACCCTCGTAAAGAGGGCAAGGGGACCTATAGAATTCAGACTGACAATAAAGGTACAACAGGTGACCTTTGGAGGAGGTCTACGTCCTACAATGGGCGGCAATAGGTTGTTTTGATGATGGATGATGATATTGAACGCAAAGATGTTAGGTTAATAAAACAAACGTATTTGTCTTTGGAAAATACACACCATTCTTTTATTTAATATTTTTTATATAGGATTACAAACCACAAAATAAACATGCACTTTTAATTTTAGGATACAGTTCATCAATTTTACGACTCCTGTTTCGGTATTAGTTGAGCGATCATTAATCTCACATGTGCCAAGGCCTTTTCGCTCACATCTTCATATTTTGGTGCTGTTGATTTTACTAGCTCGTACCACCTGTTAAAACAATATCGATTACTTAGTTGTTTTGATAATCTGAGAAATTCAACAAAATACTTTAAATTGCTGTGTAGAACAGGTGGGGTGAATAAATAGATAAGCATTTTTGAAAGAGATTTCAACGCTAGGGGGTTTGCATTCATTTAATTTCACAAGGAAACGACGCTTTATTTTAATTCATTGAACAGACCGGAGTCCTTTAAATCAATAGTTAATTTTGAAAATTGTGCATCATCATTTCACACCTCAATACTTAAAACTACTTAAAAGTAACCACTTACTTCAAAATATTAGGATACGCTTCCAAACTGATGTTAGCAGCTTCGAAAATGGCGATATTAGCGACGAGGCTCAGATCCGCGATGGTGAGTTTGTCTCCTACTGCGTAGACGTTGCCTTCCAGGAGCGCCTCTAGGATCTCCAAAGCTCCTTCAAACTTCTTCTTTAAAGCTTCATCAGGCGGAGATCCCGACATTTGAGGGTACTGGAGTAGATTAAATGCCAAAATTAGTAGCTAATGTAGACACGCGAGTCTGGCGTACTGTTAGAAACTAACTAAGTCTCATTCTCCACTTAATCGAAAACATGCTTTATTGTTTCTAGGTTTAGAATTCGAATTACAGTGTCCACCAGCGAGTGCCTCAAAATACTAGACCGATGAAACTAAAATATGTTGCACGAAAGATTACTCACCACAAATTGCGCGAATCTGGTATACAATGTTCCCAAATCGAAGTCTAGTCTCTGGTCCACTAAAGCTCTGAGCTTGACATCCGCGGGGTACAGGGTGCTCTCCTTGCCATACTTGTTGACCAAGTATCTGGTAATGGCGCGAGATTCCCATAAGGCGAAGCCATCATCCACAATGGTCGGTACGGTGTGTTGAGGATTGATCTAAATAAAAACATTAATCTTAAAAAAAAAAACGTAACTAGATACGTATAAAAACAGAAGATGAGTTTGGGTAAGAAGTTTATACGTATAGTAAGGTATTAATAAGCACATTTATTTTAGAAAAACCAGTCATGTAGATAAGTGTGACTGTTGTACCTACGCTACCAACAGGCAATCCGATACGGTTTTTGCAAGTCACTGGTGATATCTAAATATACAGATGTAAGCTTACCACGCATATTTTTATCTATTTCACACCAGGAGGTATATTACGTTATAAAAGATAATTTACAGTGACTATTTGGAATTTAAAATATTGTTACAGTTTTATTAAGACTTGAAATTACGGGACTGAATTCTACAAAAACAATCAAATCAATAAACTCGGCCTATCGCGGTCTATTACAGCTGGATATGGGACTCATTTAGTTATTTTCTTATAGAAAAATCGTGTCCTGCAGTAAGGCAATAATCCCGGGAATTTAATACACTTTGTGTATTAAAATCACATGCTAAAGACACCAAGATAAACATTCATGGATCACTCCGCGGGGCTTGAACCCGCGACTCGTCGCGCACAGCGGCCAATGACGTGGTGTATTTTGATCGAGCCTACATCTTTATTTATCTTCTACCACTCGGCAATCTGTGCAGGAACTCCCGAAACTCCTTTCGCTACTTTTCTCAGGTTGTCGTTATTTTAGTTTGCTAATAAATGTTTCATATCAATCGTTAAGTCCTTAAATAATTTATAAAGACATTTTTTTAAGATTTACACATAATATACAAATAAATATCCCACTCGATGCCGTATTGTGTGAAGTCACTTTTCTACAAATGATATTTCTCTGAGATGTAGCGACAGGCCCCCCAGCTCAATTGAATAATAAGGAGTGGTTGTAATTTAGTTTGCAACATCTGATCACAGAAATACAGGCAACGGGAGAGGTCAAACTAATTAAGTGAATATACTCGTATTCCCAGTAAGCCCATTCTTTTGGTAACTATATTGTTAGAGTGCATTAAATAACTAGGCGGCCATATTGGTTCCATCACGTTTGGTTCGGAATGACGTCATAAGGATTATTAAATTTTGCTTTGTCATCCTAACTAAACGTGTATGACATATAAACCGCTCAATCGGTTGTAAATATTATTATCTGCTTTATAGTTGAGAAGCAAGACTTTATCCAACGAAGTTACGATACATTGCAAGTTCAATAATGTAAGTATAAACTTTGGTCTACCTGAACAATATTCAGAGGTCCTATCATCACCTCTTCGTGAAAGCCTGAAAGGGTTATACATGGTGTAGATCAAAGTATCTCGTATACAACTGCAAATACTATTTATGATGTTGCTCTAAGCCCTCAAATCTCTTATAACGATAATTGTATATATGGACTAGTTAATATATTCGGGAGACAAAATATATGATGATATTTTTACCTTGACAAATTCCGGTTTGAGTTGTTCTCCTTCCTTCAGGTTCAGATCGATGAGGTTCAATTCGAGGTCTAAAGCCGCAGCCACCAGCTGCACCGCCGTGCATGTCGAAGATCCGAGAGACCGATACAGATCTATTGCCATTTTGAATCTGGGGGTGATGTGCTAATGTGAATATCGTAGAACTACCAACGAATTACTGTTTCCAGAAAAAAAATGGAGTCGAAAAAGTTTGAACGGTTCGCTAAACAGCGGAACAAAAAACAACATCTAAATTGACAAAACATATCGGTCAATAGGTTACTGGTAACATGGAAAAGCCATAAACGCTAAAATAAAAGAAAATTCAATAGAGAATAAACCCGAGTTTATCAAACAAATATAGTTATAAAATGATAGGTTCTCATAATTTTAGAAGAACAATAACATGTAAGTATAAATGACTCACGTGTAGTCCGTCTGTTATGTGGGAACTGACTGTTAGCCAGAGATAACAACACAACTCCAAACGCTACCCGTGACCTTGTACCACGTAACTCTACCAAATTGTATACACCATTGTTAGTCTCCAATTTTTGTAAAGGCACCTCGCATTTTTGCCGTATTACTCGCTATACTCGTTGTATCATCCGCTTGGACGCTATAAATAGACCAACCAAATTTAACCAATATAAGTGTTTTACAGCTTAGAAGCACTCCTTGATATCCCTGACAGTTTTGTAAAAATTAAGTTTCGCTAGAATTTTATGACCTGTTAGACGATGGACCCAAGAGAGGGTCATTGAGGCCTGTGGCCAAACCAGACAATTCCAATACGAATCCCGAAATGCCTCTTGGCTAGAGGAACTGAATGCTACATCAAGCCCAGAAAACTGGAGATTTCTCTTGGAACCGTTTTTCCGAGATACACATTCTTGTCACACATATTTATTTACGAATTATGTCGGACTCCCTGCAAAGACCTATCGCTTTGCTTGCGGGCCTTCATGAGATTAGATTAGATACTTTAGCCACAATAGCCACTCATATAGAATTCGCCTGTCATCGCAATTAATGCCGCGTCATTCCGTCTCGATTGTCCTTGTAATATGTTGTTGAGTTTTTATAGCACTTGATTACGTAATTTTATAAAAAATATAGGCCATTTCGATGTAAATTGAAGTACAGTTAGTCACTCTTGGTTTAGTTGTTATCTATTTTTTGATGTTTAGTAGTCTGGTATTCCAGAAATAACTTCAAAAAATATTAACGGCCGCAGAGTTTTTTTGAGACTTGGCCGATGGTCCGACAGGCTAATATAATTCTTACTAATTAGGTATACAAATCCCCATTTATTTTGCTACATTATTGTAAGGCTAATAAAATTCTCCAACTAACGAGTATTTTACATATCTGTTTTTACTTATCATATCTGTTGTCCCCGTCATAATACCAAGTAAATAAAACATTATGATAAAGCTTACAGTACCTTTTATTGAATAATAAATATATTGGTTTATAAAATATAATCTGTAATAGTATTTTTTTATTATCTAGGTTCTGCCGCAGTACTGCACGACTTCTGTTTCTCCTTCAATTGAGCAGCCGCCCGACGAAGCACTTCCAAGGCTTTTGAAGTTATTTCTTCATATTTTGGTGCCGTCGATTTTACCAGATCAAACCACCTGTTAAAAATAACTTCGATGAAATACCGTCACAATCAATGATTAAAAAGTATCGATCCGTTTCAGAGATAAAAGGTAGTTTATAGGAGTGACAATACATTTTTTTATAAATTAGCGAGATGGATAGACTGAGATAGTGCAAATATTGGTAGAAAATTCTATACAAACATGTATTTATTTTCTCTTTTTAACACCTTTTTTTGTGTTTTAAAAGAATAGGTAACTTATGGAGTTTCTTGCAGCTTTTTCTCCATAGAAAAGTCATTTTGGAAACGCGCACCTAGAGTCACTCTCATAAACTGTAAATAAAACCCCCTGTATATTGTTCATGGTTTTTACAGTGGTATAAGAACAAAATACTCGCATGGAGTAACCACTTACCTCAAAACATTTGGATATTCCTTTAAGTTAATATCAAAAAATTCTAGACTGGAGACTGTAGCGACAAGGCTCAGGTCTGCGATGGTGAGGTGGTCTCCGACAGCATAGGTGTTGCCTTCCAGGAACGCGTCTAGGACCCCGAGAGATTCCTCAAACTTCTTCTGTAGAGCTGGGTCGGCCGGAGCTCCGGTTGTGAATTGAGGATACTATGGAGAATTCAATAAAACAAGTGATAAATGTGGCTACATACATACATACATACATAAACGTCACGCCTCTTTCCCTTGGGGGTAGCCAGAGATCACATCTTTCCATTTGCTACAATCCTGGCATACCACTTTAGCTTCATCCACACTCATCAATCGCTTCATACACGCCCGTCGGTTTAGGGTACTCCTGACCTGGCCCTTTTGCTGTGGCTACATGATGTAGTAAATACAATGAGATGATAATAGAATGATAGATCCTGGCGAAAATGCAGCGTGGCCGGTTATAATACAAAAAGCATTAGGTACGCACAAACGTAAAGAGGAGCTTTCCATTTACCAGAAAACTGTCTACATCTTATTTTATCAAGACTCAGCATTATATTTAATACACATCATAATTATGTTACAATTTTTTATGATACTCACGAAGAACTGCGAAAATCTGGTGTACAAGGTACCCAAGTCGAAGTCCAGTCTCTGGTCCACTAACGCTCTGAGCTTGACATCCGCGGGGTACAGGGTGCTGTCCTTGCCATACTTGTTGGCCAAGTACCTGGCGATGGTCCGGGATTCCCAGATAGAGAAACCGTCATCCATTATGGTGGGTATAGTGTGTTGAGGGTTCATCTGAGAAAAAAATATCTTTAGCTGTTTCTAGGCAGATATTCTTAATTTCGAATGTGGAGCTCCGTTCACTAAACCAGTATTGGGAAAAACCTGAAATTAAAATTTTCATGCTTACCATGCAGTTTGTTTTATCGATTACACAAGTGACGCGATAATTGAACACCTACTTAGTAATTATATAATGATAATTTCCAGAGCTTTACATTTGCATTAAGATTTGAAATAATATTGGACTGGATTGAATCAACTTAGCCGTTATCCAAGTTGCGTCACATTACCTACTCCTCTGCCTTCCTTTCAGACTGACACAGCTACCTGTGTCCTATCCTACGAATACCTATAAATTCAATTCGCGGTATTGACAGACTACAAACAGCACAAATATTACATAATCGTTGGTAATTAATTTAATCTATTGTTACATCGATAATTATAATTATTACATACCAAAACCTTCGTCTGCCTAAAGACTGTTTAGACATTAATCAGATATATTCATTATCTTGGTAATGGGTTACGAAATAATTAATAAATATAATTGTGAGTCATAATATTTTACCTTCAAGTATTCCGGTTTGAGGTGGTCTCCGCCGTATACATTGATGTCGATGAGGTTCAGCTCGAGGTCGAGGGCAGCAGCCACCAGCTGCACCACTGTGCATGGACCAGATCCGAGAGATCGATATAGATCGATTGGCATTTTGAATCTGGGGGTGAAGAATTGATGTGAATGAGCTTGTGGCACTATAGTTTACAATAGTCTTGTAGCTACCTTGGGCCGTCCATGTCTGTTCTTCCATAAAGCAAGAGTGGATAGCCCTTGGTAGGTGCCCCATCACATTTTAGATTAAAGAACCCTGTGTCCCCGTAAGAATTTTAAAAAGATCGGGGTTCTTCCCTTGAAGTAAGCCCGTAAAATAAAAAAGATACAAATAATAAGTAACAAGATGTACCACAATATAGTTACTTTCAGAGTCCTTAGTTACAAACGAAGCCTGGGGATCACTCCAAAAAATATACTTTAGATCAAACACCATTAAGTAATAGAAGTTTACTTACGTGTTGTCCGTATTGTATGTAGTAAACGAATGTCAGTAGAAGAGATAACCGGACTTTAAAATACCTTGGCTACATAGCTCTACCAAATTATCTACATCTTTGATAACGATTTCAATCTTTCGCAATTTTGTCGTGTTATACACTGGCCGATGTCAGAAGAAAAATACAACAGTTTTAATAAAGTGGAATCATTCTACCCCTACTGTATACAATTTATATTCACAGCTGAAAATACGGTGTTCAATAAAGAGTATATTACTCCATTTTATAAAGTTTTGCGTGTATATTTTGATCAGTGTGACGATTTTATACAGTTCAAAATGTGTACATTCCGGCCAAACAAAAGTTACCACGTTGGGTGCCGTACATGACCTGATTTGACTTATCTTATACTTGTCACTCCTACTGCACGTATCATTTTTGATTCGTGGTCAGAACCATGTTTAAAAGTTGTTTTTGCATTAAAAATTCAAGCTTTTCTTTCCGCTTTACGGCTTTTCATGGTTTGGTTCGACTCCTCGTAGCAAACAGTACAACATTTACGTACGGGTCGTTTTTGTAATATTGTGTTGTTCTTCTTTGGTTTACGTTAATCAAGCGGTTCATATACAATATTTTTATAGTTTTCAATTCAAGGTCCGTCAAGCAATGGTACCTGGCCAAGAGAGGCACGGGGCTTTGGGCTTCAATAGGAAAACAAATGACGCATTTTGCAGAAAAGTGAATTGTTTATCTGTACTTGGACTATTGTGAAGTAAGATCTGTTCAGTTTGTATTTAAATTTCTTTTAAAATGGTGATATTAGGCTTCTGCTTAGAATTTTGCGGACTGTATTTTCATCAACTACGCTATCCAGAATACGGCGTGACCACTTCATTCTTGCGAGAATTCAAATGCACACAATGTTTTTTATTGCATTGGACAAAACTCATAAGAAATACTTAGTTAGTTATGTGCGTAAATCTATCAGATTTACACACATAACTAACTAAGAATTTCGTACGTCCAAAACTGATACGTACCGCTCTGAATAACCAAAATTAATATTCAATGCGTTAGTATCCGATATGGCTCGTACTTTTTGAAGCCAGTGGGCTTATATTTGACACTAGCTTTTGCCCGCGGCTTCGCACGCGTTAAGAAGTATTATTGTTTAGCAAGTTAGTGTAAAAATTAGGGCCTACAAAACTTCCTTGTACACAATATTCTTAACTAATTTGTCATTTGGCGCTAAACCTATCAAGCTACTGGGAGAACTTACTCGTGAGCAAGCAACATAGAACTGGCCATGAGAGAAGCAATGTTCTCTCAAGTCAATACCCGCAAATTTGAGAGTTTGCCCCTGAGACTTGTTTATAGTCATGGCTAGTCAAAAATCTAAGAAGATTTCTACAAACATCCCCTATTTCATCCTCTTATGTGTGGAATTTATCAAAATCTTTCTTAGCGGATGCCTACGTTATAGTAATAATATAATATAATAGCGGTCCTGACCGATTTCGGCCACGGCGGCCAGTGTTACTATGACACCAGCCAGCTACGCAGGACATATTATAGTGCACAAGCGTGTGCGCAAACACAGGTGCACTCTCTATTCCTTTACTCTCATAGCCCGATGGGACGGTAATCCGACACGACCGGAGAGAGATCAGGCGCAGGACCCCACATTTTTACGTGCCTTCCGAAACACGGAAGCTGTGATATTTTTATTTCTTAAACGCACACAACATTCGAAAAGTCGGTGCGTACCGTGGGGATCGAACTCAAGACCTCTGACTTAGCAGTCCTACGGTCTTGCCACTAAGCTATCACAGCTTCAACGTACATACAACGTTATAGTACCTATGTGCATGTAAAGTCTCAGCCCGATCGGTTTAATTTTGACAGTTTCATAAAAAAATTCATCCCCTATTTTATCCCCTTGGGGGTAGAATTTATCAAAATCCTTTCTTAGCGGATACCTTCGTCATAACATCTACCTGCATGCCAAATTTCAGCCCGATCCGTCCAGTAGTTTGGGCTGTGCGTTGATGCATTAATTTCGATCGAATTTGATTACCATAAAAACGGTTCTAGTGAGTTAATCTTAAAAGATAGACATATACTGTCGTGGACTTTTTTTTAGATCATTTCAATAGGAATAATTCTTACATACATATATTGTGTGTATCTTGAACCGTTTTCGCAGCGCACGCAACAGAAGCCCTCAAGGATGAAAAAATTTCCCCGTTTCTTTACACATTTACCATTATTTCTTCGCTCCTAATAGTTGCAACGTGATATTATATAGCCTAAAGCCTTCCTCGATAAATGGTCTATTCAACACAAAAAGAATTTTTCGATTCGAACCAGTAGTTCCTGAGATTAGCGCGTTCAAACAAACAAACAAACAAACTCTTCAGCTTTATAATATTAGTATAGATAATAATTTAAAGGAAACTATATATTTGTCTCATCATACTTTTAATTAGTTTAAGAAATATGAGCGTAGCAAAACAGGATAGAACAACTTTCCCGACTCCGGATTTGTAAAATGTGGACGATCGCTCAATTCTGATACGTATAGAATTTAACGTGTCACTGAAGCACTCCTGCTAATCTAAATGTCACTGGAACTATCAACATCCCATAAAAAAATACTACCTAATATGCAATTTTCATTTACAAAAAAAACATTAAATAATATACTAATTACAACTGATTATAACGGACTCCCTGCAACGCTATACGCTTTGTTTGCGTGTCTTTTTGAGATTAGATTAGATTTAACAGCAAACGTGCTAAATCATTGCATTCGGTGTGGTTGTCCATAATCGCTATCACTACATAGTATAAAATGTCGGTGTCTGTCTGTTCGCTCAAATATTTAAAACTAAGCGACGGATTTTGAAGTGGTTATTTTAATAAATAGAGTGATTCAAGAGGAATGTTTATATGTATAATAACTTCGGTTAAATAATGGAGAAATGCTGTTATTTTTGAGGTTTCTAATGTGATGTCGTTAGTTATCATTTTTTCCCCACTTACATTGCAAACACAGGTTGAACCCTACGAGATTTATCAAACCACATCAAAATACGTTGCGTAGTTTTAAAGATCTAAGCGGTCGAAGGGACAAGAGGACAGAAAAAGCGATTTTGTTTTATACTATGTAGTGATATTATTTTTGATTTGGTACTATTATCTTGTGGTCAGACTGGGTCTATGGTTTAGTTATTAAAGGTATTCTAATACTCTATATCAGTAATCTATACTATGTCTATCGTTGTTATCTTTATTTATTTACGATCTGATTTATAAAATATATTTATCAACTAGCTGTGCCCGCGACTTCGTTCGCGTGGTTGTCGAAACAAAACAACGTTGTTTAGATAAGAGTAGGCTACATATACATATACCTTGGCGTGAAAATAGATGACGAACTAAGAATATTATTAAGTAAAAAATGTACTACCTAAGCTTTAAAGTTCCTATTATTATTTTAAGAGTTTTTTTTCATGTCACAGCTATGGGTTAACATTCAAAACTCACTGAGATAAACTGGAAGCTCTTCAAAATAGATTTTTAAAACTACTTGTAATTACTAAAAATACAAAAGCACATGTAAATGAGATTATAGTACCTAAATTATTTGAAATAGAAATAGCTGTTGCCCGCGACTTTGTCTGCGTGGTATTGAAGATAAGGTAAATTGACGATGTGTAGTGCTGTACAAAAAGTAAAGCTAAATAAAGTTTAATGCAAGCTCCTTAATCCAGTTCTTTTCCAAAATTATTTCTTAACTTTCTACTCATAACCTTTACTCTTACAAACATATTACTTGACTATTAACACTGCTAGTTTTAAAGGTTAGTCCAACATTCATATGATGAAAGGTCGTATTATATGTATTGTTGTTGTGGCCACTATCTTACACTGATTTGCCAATTTGGATTGAAGGTCTTGAAAATGGGCGATAAGAAAGAAGCGTGCCGGATTCTGACTGGCTAAAACCACCTGAGTGCATCTCCGTGTCCTATTGTCTGGAGCCACGGGAACACTTTCGCAAACTATCGTGAACCCTGACGGGAGAGATCTTTTTAACGGGAGCTTCTTAATTGACGTGGAGTCAGTTTTCCTCAGCGCTCATTAAGAGTCGCGCGAAAGCACCGTGCTTGCCGTCTTTGCCTTTATATTATACAGTACAGTAGACTTTCCCTAGCCTACCTGCGTAGGCTATTTATGGTGGTTTGATGAGGGTAAATTTGGTCTTTCTTCTATTTGTTGCTCGCTGGGCACGGATCGAGTGGTCAGATGAGGCTTTCCGTGTTCTTTCTGCGGTTTTTTGTTGAGCGTCATCACTTCTTTGCAGAATTCGTTGACGGCACACCAACTATCCTTGGCTACGGCAAACTTATGCCCTCTGGAAACACTAAAAATAATTGTGTATTGAATTATGTTGTAAAGTTTGTTACGCCGTTTCTTCTCTATTTTTAAGTTTAATTAGAAAAAAATTCTTTTTCTTTTTGTGTCAATTGTACGTAGTATTTGGTAAACAGTAGATCCTTTGAATTGCAAGTGTGCAGACATTTTCGTCACTATAGGTGGTGTGACATCGTCTGTACGGAGATGACGCATTCTTACTGGATGTTAGAGAGGTCTGTATACCCAAATTTGACAAATTTTGTTTGCAGCGGCCTACTTGGATTCTCAGACGGTTGAATGCTTTCCAAACAGGTCACTGCAAAGAATTCCGGGCGGCAGACGTTTATGAGGTAGGACATAAGTGGCAGGTGGCTGATCTGCCCAGATCTTGCACCCAGTTCGAGATAGAGTTTCGTTTGTAGCCACTGTATATCGGAGGAAGCTCTTTTGGCTCTTAAGTCTAATCGGGTGTAAGCTTTGGTATTACATAGGGGATGTCCGATGTCGTGTGTCTGATTCCTCGATGTCTTTTTCGAGCGCGCATGCGACTTCTCTTCTAACGTCAGGTAGAGCAATGCTAACCAAAGGGAGAACTTATTGAGCAGGGTTGGTTTTAAAGAGCCAGATATTATTCGGCACGTTTTGTTGAGCGCTATGCACTGTGGTGCGGCGAACATCGGACGCCGCTCCCAATCTGGTGGATGTATGCGGGTGCAGCAGATTATTCCGGGCACCGATCTTCTATTTCGTTTTCATTCTACTCCTTGACGGACGAATTTTCAAAAATCCCTTCTTAGTGTTATATGGTTATTAATGTTTTAAGTTTCTAATTATGGTAGTTTGAGCTGAGCCAACTGAGCCTGAAGAAGGGTAATGTTATGCACACGTAACAAACCATTTGCGGGAGAATGTAAACGGGGCATACTCGTACGCGAGATTAATTATATTAATAACAGTATATCAACACACTTTTACCAATGCAACTACCCTATACCATCGCAATTGGTGCACAATTGTAGTAGTGTATAAGTACTATCAAATCTGAAAACCACGCGTAACACACAACAAAATTGCAGTCAACAGCTAGTTAAAAAAATATAGTAAATCTTTACCGTCCAAACTATTGTTTTTGTTTATTTTAAAAAACAATTTTATGTTAAGAAAGCCAGGTACTTCATACAATACTTTTGTACTATCAAAAACGATAGAAGAAAAGTAAATGTTTGTTTAGTAAAATTTATATTCAAAAATTATTGAAAAATAAATTCAAAAAGTGTATGTCGAAATGAAATTTGAACTTGAAGTGAAAAAATACGAAGCTCGCAATTCACCAACCCGGCTATTTTGATTGCTATGTTGTAGGCCAAATAACATGTAAGCCAATACATATTAATGTAAAAACATAAAACCATAGCAACAGTATTTTGGTCGCTATGGTGACTCGTACACAGCTATGGTGACAGTAGAACAGTTACGAAAATTCGTGATTGATCACCCCCTGTATAGGATAGCACAATAATATATAGTATTTATGTTAGCCCGACCTTCAGCAATAATATAATGGTGTCAAATCTTAACACCGCGATTCAGAAAACGACGAAATTTGCACAACGCCATCTATCGGATTTATAATTTAGCTGTCAACATTAGTTCTATTTTTTGTCATAAGATGTCGTTGCAAGTACTACACTGAATTGCGTAACGTAATTATTTTACTTCGTGAATTCACTAAATTAATCATATCTTTTGGTAGAGTGAACCGATTTTGATCAAACAAAGACTAAGTTATACCTCAAGTTGCGTATAATTTTTATGTATAAACATTGTCTGCATTGAGTTCGTAGATTTTACGTGATGCGCGCACATACAAACAGACAAACAGACAAACAGACAAAAATTTCAAAAATGATGGAAATGGGTTCTGTTAGTTATCTTTTCACACCCTGGCTATTTTTTTTTTCAATTTCTTCAATGTACAAAAATGACTTTTCTACAGATTTATTATATGTATAGATAGATCAGATAGTTTTTAGTCATTAGTACTGGTTACTACATACTTATTGGTTTTTGTTCCAATAAACAATTGTTATCTGTTTTTTTTTGTGTAATTCTATACTCGTGTATGTCCAAAGGCAAGGTCAATGAAACACGTACTTTTATATTAATGTACATTATTTTATTTTAAGATACTTATACACCGTGTAACATAATTAACGCACATCCTGAAACTACTTTGTTCAGAATCGATAACAGAATCCATTTCATTAATAAAAATAAATATTTTTTTTTACCAAAAAATTATTTAGAAATAATTAAATTGTAGACACTATTTTCATAAAGCACTCGAAGTAAACGAAAATGAGCCTTAAGTCGATGCAATAAGGCTTTAGCAATTCACAGCGGTTCACACTTTCAAACACACACACAAGTTCACACTTTCAAACACTAACAAAGATACATAAAAAGGACCGCCGAAATACGTAATACAATAGGAAAGAGCGAGACAGCCGAGCGCGGCGCCGGCGCGGCGGCGCCCGCGTGGCTCGCGCTTCCTCGCATTAGTCATCGGCCGATCGTTATCAGTGAATGTTTGTCATTATTTGTCAAAACAAAACTTTCGCGCACGATGTCTTTCCGGTATACTAACGTACAGTACACCGAGATGGTGAGGACTCTAGCACAGTGTGGTGATAACGTAGCATTAGCGTGTAGAACATTTAATGATAGGCACGGCACGAGTGTTGACCTAGACACGTGTAAAAGACCTAGTGTATTGTGACGAATCAGCAAGTGCCGAGGACCTTAAAGATAGGATAGTGGCTGCTTTTGAAACAGTGAAAAGGGACATTCTAGTGTTAAGTGAATTGCGACAACAATTGCGTAAACGAGCTTTTAAGTGCATAGAACAAGGTGGTGGACATTTTGAAAGTGTTTTAAAAACAGGACGCCGTCGTATGAGTGCCGATTAATTTTAAACATGTAAGTTTCTCATTGTTTAATTATTATGATTAATATCTTTTAAACACGCCGCCTTTGTTTAGGTACCTATCAAGTTCATCTCTATCAGCATTTCAATAACAATAACTTACGGTTATTAATATCATTCATACTAAACAATTCTAATAATAAACATAAACAATTTTATGCAAAGACGTCATAGTATCTACGTACATAAGAATGTAGATAATCTCTTTAGGTTTTCAAATTGGTTTTAAGGGTTTTACTTTTCGTATGTTATGATTTTATGAACTTATGATAGTAGGTATTGGAGAAGCCGCGCGGGCTGCGAGACCTCCACTTTTGTGCGTCTGTGTGCGCGCGTAACGTATTGAGCAATAGGGCGCCCACGCGATTTGCCAATTATTTGTACAAATTATTCTGACAATATGTAATAAAAAAAAAAAGATAAAAATGTTTCAATACATTAATTGTGGATAAAAAGGATATTCTTTTTGGGGTGTCTGTGGATGTGCGTTATTTCCGTTACACGTTGTATATATTACAAGCTATGTAGGAACTTTACGACTCCTGTTTAGCCTTTTGGGCCGCTATGAGTCCTTTGAGTGTTGTTGCCATTTTTTCTAATAATTCTTCACATTGTGGAGCCGACGATTTGACTAAGCCATACCACCTGTTAGAAACGACTTCAATTAAACACAGTGTTATAAAACTTTGGATGCAAATTTTCTGGCACTGAATGCCTGAATTGTTTTTTCAGTAGGTAATAGTCATAAATTTTGCTGAGATAACTTAAATGAACATAGGGATACAACAATAGACTTATAAAACTAAAATCAAAATTCTGTAACCAGTAAAGAAAGCGAATCACTTACTTCGAAATATTAGGATATTCTTTGAAGCTGAAATCAAAAACTTCGATACTGGCTATGGTAGAGACGAGACACAAGTCTGCGATAGTGAGGTGGTCTCCGACAGCATAAGCATTGCCTTCAAGAAACGCGTCTAGGACCCCGAAGGCTTCTTCTAGCTTCTTTCCTAAAGCTTCATCAGCTTTACCTCCCATAAATTGAGGAAACTGTAGAAGGTAAGACAAAATCATTAAAAATTATAGCTTCATAGAATTTGAAACCTCAAGGAAAATGAACAATCTAATTAATACAACAATTTCTGCTATTGAGTGTCCCGAACACTGCAATTATGAAAGTAAAGTAGCTATAAGTAGGTATTGTGTTGTGAAAGCGATACTCACGACGTACTGCGCAAATCTGGTAAACAAGGTTCCCAAGTCGAAGTCCAGTCTCTGGTCCACTAAAGCTCTGAGCTTGACATCCGCGGGGTACAGGGTGTTGTCCTTGCCATACTTGTTGGCCAAGTACCTGGCGATGGTCCGGGATTCCCACACGGAGAAGCCATCATCCACTATGGTGGGTATAGTGTGTTGGGGATTTATCTAAGGGAATAAAATCGATCATCAACAATTTCTAGAGAAGCATTTTTTTATTAGTTTTGTTGTCTTAGAATATAGGATGACTGAACAACTTGGAAGTCATTAAATAACCGTAAATCCCTGCGTTGTACTGTGTGATTATGAACTTGAAGAAGTCTATTTTTTAGCGATATCAAGGATATAGTAGGTAAATATAAGTGTAGTCTTCCTAACTGATACTGATTAAGTTAGTAAGTATAAGTAAACAAGCATTGGGTGATATCTGAAATTGTCATACTCTTCCTGACTTCGCAGATATTTATCAATTGCACAACATTACGTTTTAAAAGTTATTTGTGTAATGATGATACCTTAAAAGTGTCTGATATTTAACGGAAATGTAACGAATTCTTCAGATGTATTCGACCAGGTCTGCCTATCGCGATCCACCACTAAAAATAGGCCTTTGCTAAGATACCCTACTACTGACTTCCGCATACAGTAAAGTACCAATTTCTGGTGTTCAGGTCTTTGGGCAATGGCGCGTTCTACTCTACACATAGAAATTCATGGTCTAAAAACATTTGAAATTTCGCAGATCTATAGAATAAAAACTTAGCCTGCTCAAAGACTACCCAAATATTTTCCATCCTTTATTTTGGTAATGATAAATGGACCAAACTATTAATATTTTTTCCTTACCTTCAGGAATTCCGGTTTGAGGTGGTCTCCCCCGTATACATTCAGATCGATGAGGTTCAGCTCGAGGTCGAGGGCAGCAGCCACCAGCTGCACCGTTACGCATGGAGCAGATGTGGGAGATCGATATAGATCGATTGGCATTTTGAATCTGAGAGTGTAAGAACGAAATGTTATTTGCACAAAATATTACTGTTAATCAGATTAATTAATGTGAAGTTACCAAGACAAGTGATCAAATTCGCACTCACATAAATATTTTTACACACAAATTCACACTACTAAGATACGTGTTTACGACACTCTCTACCAACCTTCTAGCCATGTCTGTTAAAAAATATAATAAGCTTCCTGAATCCTTCCTAAATGAAAAAAAAAAACTAAGTAGGTATATTTATAATTAAAATTAAGATTTTTTTAGTTACCAAATGTTATTATAGTTCAGGAATACTTATTTAAATGATAAAACAAGATAAAATTATAGTTTTAACTCTAGATGTAAGAAAATAATAATGATTAAGTACAAATAGTCGTAGATTTTTAGAGGACATCTACGACTATTTGTACTTAATCATTATTATGCTTTTGTTCTCTTGAAGTCTTTTTTTTTAGTAAATCACATAAAGTATCAGGTAAATGTTAGAGGCAAATAGGTTCTCTTGATGTACTTTTGCCGTGCCCGACAGGGTTCACAATTGTTACCAGTATACCTAACATATGACCTATTTATACATTGTGAAGAGCAAATAAAGTACATATTGAGTAAGATTTAAACCTACAGGTATACGTATCATGAAGTAAATAAAATATAGAGCTAAAAACCTAACAGCTAAGTGGATTGAAAAATGTATATCGAATTTTACAATATTGTGTAGTAAACTTACGTGTAGTCCGTTTTGTATGTAGGAACCAACTGTTAGCCAGAGATAACTGAACTACTTAAAAAGGCTTTCCTCATAACTCTACCAAATTGTATACTTTGATTAAGTCAAAGCTTGTCAAGTCATCATAAATTGTGTTTTTTTTTCGCATTTTTGTCGTATAATAATATACTAGCTCCCTCTTGCGACTCGGCGTACTCGATCCGACTAGGACGATAAAAATACGCTTAAATTAAACCAAATACGTAATGTGCCTAAGTTTTTGAAAATTATTACCAGGTTAAATAAGAACCATAGCTTTGCACTGGTCTAGCAATCACATAATTTATTAGTTTCCGATGTTTCTGCCAATCACCTAAACGGCCATGAAAGTGACCGGCGTGTCCATCCCCTTTTCAAGAAAAAGTGCTTCAGAAAAATATATATGCGACAAGTTTCATTCAAATTAGTCAACTATGGTGTAATCACGTAATCAACACCAATTTTTCGCATTTGTAACATTAACACATTCAGTGCGTTACGACCACATATTGGTCGTATTTGACTTTCTGACTGTGCGGCAGCCCTCTGTCCTTGTTTTACGCTCTGTGCGGGGGTGATATTTCTATGTTCTAGAACACTTAGGAAAGAGATAGTGATATTCCCATTGTTTTTGTTTCTAGTAGAACAATAATCTGAAGTAAAAACGTACGGCAAAATTATGGTCGTAACGCATAGAAAGGAAATTACTTTCGTCTAGTGCTATACGACCAGTATTTTGACGTACCCCCCCAACCCCGCAACTCTTCCCCTGCGCCCGCGCCGAGATTCAGTTCGCACTAGTTCTGCCTGCAGACAACTCGCGTATCGATAATTTTTGCACGTCTTCAAAAAATATATCTCTCTAATATATAAATAAATATAATATATAAAATTATAATCTAATATATAATATATAAAATTCTCGTGTCAGTTTTCGTTGCCGTACTCCTCCAAAACGGCTTGACCGATTCCCTTGAAATTTTGTATATGCTTTCAGAAGGTCTGAGTATCGGCCAACATCTATTTTTCATCCCTACTTTTTTCTTTTTTTTTCGCGGACGAAGTCGCGGGCAGCAGCTAGTCTAATATATAAAATTCTCGTGTCACAGTTTTCGTTGCCATACTCCTTCGAAACGGCTGGACCGATTCTCTTGAAATTTTGTACATGCATTCAATAGATCTGAGAATCGGCCAACATCTATTTTTCATCCCTATTATTTTCGCGAACGAAGTCGCGGGCAACAGCTAGTAATATATAATAATTATGTTAAAATTAATAAGGAACATTTAAGTAAGTAATGGCAGTTAAGTAAACATTTAATTTTTCGAATTAATGTTCCGAAGTAATTTGTGATCTCTGTTAAAATTAAGAAGTGCCATAGATTGTTAAGTAACATATAAGGTAAAAATATTTTTGTTCATTGCTTGCTATATACCAAGAAATTTTATTTTGTTTATTACATAATATTGTCACAGTTTTTATAACATTCCTTACTTAAATGTTCCTAAATAATTAAGTTAAATTTGTGTGGTGTGATTGTAATAAATAATATATCGATAAAAATTATTTGAAGTATCATTGATTAATCCCATCACTATGATTTTTTGTTCCTATGCTAAACGTCCAATATATGGTCGTAAATCAATGTTTTGGAAAAAGTCATATATTTTTAAAAATAACAATCAGAACCCCAGGCTACCGCAGCCGAGTATAAGTAGGAATATAACCTAGTAATTAAAAAAAAAAAAAGTTAGTAGGATGAGTTTCCACGTCTTTATAGACCCTGGAAGTCAGGTCCTGGTACGTCAAAATACTGGTCGTAACGCACTGCAGGCAAAGTACGTACGAACAGTATTTGTTCGTAACGCACTGGGAGTAAGTTAAGATATTGCTCTTACGCACTGAATGTGTTAAGTAATTACATATCACACAAATTACGTCCGATTACGAATTCTGCTCGAAACACCTGCGACGATATATCGATGCGTAAAGTTTGTTTAGATTAGATTAGCCCGTATGGAATTATCTTCCTGGTGTTACAACAAAAATGCTCAATCACCCAGTCTTGACGTTTTATTCAAGTAATGTAATGTAACGTTTATGTAGCATTTTGTTTTATCAATCCTTTTATTACATAGTATTTGATTTGGTAATATTATCTAAAATGTATCATTCTAGATAGGGATTATAGTTTATTTGTTTGATGTTTAGCGATTTGATACTCAGAATCAGAAAATAAGTTCACCAAATCTATTACTAAAGACCTAAAGCGAAATGCCTCCATTTTCAGGTAGGTGCTTTACGACATTTACTGTTGGTCTATGAGGACTGTATTATGAAGATGTTAATTATAAGTGTAGAATAGAATTATCTTATTTTTTAGGAATATGGCAAAGGGATGTTGTTACAGAAAATGTTGTCCCATAATATTCTTTCGTGTCCGGTGTATAAGAGAGAGGGGTGATTTCAACAACTATTTGCCATTGGGCTACAGAACCCTGCAAATTTACAAGCGTCATCTGCCAACCGACTTCTAATACCTATTCTGAAACCAACGCGCTTATTTCGGCAAAAAAATTAATGGGCTATAAGATATCCCGATCAATTAGTATCAGACCTGTTCTTCTACGACTAGTGATCCATCCTATTTTAATTTAAAAAAATCTCTACCAGTTTGGTCTCCCCGAAACACAAGATATTCATCATCATTCCCCTGCCCTTATCCCGATTATTATTATTTGGGGTCGGCGCAACACGTCTTCTAGACGTGTTGCTTCAAGTTTTGGCTATGGTTTTATAGTCGGCCGCCCGCCTGACACTAACCCTCTTTGGGAATGCGATTGTTGGTTGTTTACCCGCCACCATTCGGGTGACCCAAGGTGCTTGGTACAGTGCACTGGGTCTTAAGGTCCATTAGTCGCCTTTTACGACACCCAGTGGAGGATATGGGGTGGTGCTATTCTTTATATCCGGACACCACACGGAAACACAAGATATTAACTTGGTCAATAAAACACATTTCATGATTATGATAAAACTTACACCGCTCTTTTATTAACAGTAATAACACTTAGTACAAATAACACACATGGTTTTTATTTTATTTCGAAGTTCCACAACAACTGTACCTATTATAAACCATAATAGGTACAGTTGTTGCGGAACTTCAGGCTTCCTGTTTCGCCTTCAATTTCGAGATCATTTCTCCCAAGAGTGCCCTGGGTTTCATGGTTAGTTCTTCATACTGCGGAGCTGAAGATTTCACCCGATCGTACCACCTGTTTAAATAACTTCGATTAAATACCGTGACATTGAGCAAATAAGAATGAAGTTATTGTTTCTTGTTAGACTCTAAAGTGTTTTTCGAAAAATTAAATCCTTGTAAGAAATGTTGGAAACACTTACTAATAAAAGCACCTACATGACATAAAATAACTTATTTTAGAATAGACTCCTATAAGATACCCAGCAAAGCGGGTTCTCGTCTAAAATAGTGTCGATGAAAATCCACGAACTCATTTGTATTTCGTATATATTTTAGATAGTTACGAATAAACATTACTATAAACGTAATCGTATATGCCTTGTTAGCCACTAGCGCAAGTGCAACACGGCTGCCGTTTCAATCATCTGTCATAGATGTTAGAGGCCACTGATAAAACGTAATCACTAACTTCATAAGATTAGGATATTCCTTCAAGCTGATGTGAGCAGCATCTAGATAGGTCACGGTGGAGACGAGACTCAAGTCTGCGATAGTGAGGTGGTCTCCGACAGCATACGTGTTGCCTTCTAGGAGCGCGTCTAGGACCCCGAAGGCTTCTTCAAGCTTCTTCTGCAGAGCTGGATCGGCAGGAGCTCCCATAACTTGGGGGATCTATGGCAGAAATTAGACATAATTGTGGATATACCTCTTTAGACAACATAGATTAGAAAACATAATTTTAACAAAAAAAATCCGCCTTCAAAAACAACGGCACCAAAAACCGATATATATGATAATATACTACTAGCTATATATGATAGTATCAGCTACTAAGAAGTTAGGTACTGAGTGAAGTCGATGTGAAAAATGTATTATGTTTTAAAAGCGATACTCACGAGGAACTGCGTAAATCTGGTAAACAAGGTTCCCAAGTCGAAGTCCAGTCTCTGGTCCACTAACGCTCTGAGCTTGACATCCGCGGGGTACAGGGTGCTGTCCTTGCCATACTTGTTGGCCAAGTACCTGGCGATGGTCCGGGATTCCCAAATAGCGAAACCATCATCCACTATAGTGGGTATAGTGTGTTGGGGATTAATCTGAGAACAAAAAGCCCTTTATTATCATCATATCATTAAACCACCAATATAATGTTGCCTTGGCCTTAGCCCCGTATATGCTGCGTTGTAATTTTAAACACAGATTCTAGAAATTGTCGTAGCTCTATTGTTATATCGTTGAATATAAGAAGAATTATGTTTATGCCCGCGACTTCGTTCGCGACAAAAAATGGGGATGAAAAATTGATAGCCAATTCTCCGACCTACTGAAAGCATATACAAAATTTGAAGAGAATCGGTCCAGCCGAGCCGTTTCGGAAAAATACGATAACTAATATTGTGTCACGGGAATTTAATTTATAAAATTTACCTTCAGGAATTCCGGTTTGAGGTGGTCTGTGCCGTGTACATCCATATTGATAAGGTTTAACTTAAGACCTAAAGCAGCAGCCACCAACTGCACTGTTGTGCATGAAGCAGATACATCATTTCTGTATAGATCTATTGCCATTTTGAATCTGGAATGAGAAATTTTGGTATAAACAAATGAACGAACGCTGATGGTAATTATTATTTATTTTATTTCATTTGTTATTCTTAAAATGTGTGTAATTAATATACTAAAAGTGATCAGTTTTATTCAAAGTAGGTCGGCACCAAATTATAGTTACTTTAGTAGATACGATTGCTTAGAGCTAGGTGCTGACTTATTAAACGGCTAAAAATAGATGTTGAATTTAATATAATAGACATTTAACTCACGTGTGGTCAGTAATGTATGCGGAAATCGACTGCCAGAGATAATATACCCCAAAACGACGGTAACCTTGTGCCTAATAACCCACCAAATTGTATAGGTAACCTATGTAATTTGGTAGGGTTATGATTGTTTTATGAGAGGCAAAACACGGTTTAATGTTCTTCATTGTTGTGTAGTTACAACATTGCTTGTTGGATGTTTTAAGTATCTATATCACTAAAAATACTATTATACAGTATTTTTACTCAGAACCATTCTTTGTTTTAATTTATTTTGCTCGCTAAATTGTGACGAAACGGTTTAATCATCGTGTTTGGTTGGGTTGATCTTTGGTGTTGATCTCAGCTTGTTTATAAAATACCATAATAATAAATTATCATAGAGATGAAAATAGGAAGAGTTTGCGAAAATGCCTTATTTTGTACATTGTTCTCTTAACAAGTTTATCGTAACAAACTCATTTATTTAGAAATGCAGTGAATTTCTTGCCATTCACAGGTATTATAATAAAATGTTCGTACGTTTTAGATGTAGTACACAAATGAATAAACAAAATGTAATAACTTAAAAACGCCTAATATTTAGAAATAGCAACTATCTAACGTAAGTGTTTAGCGATAAGCAAGCGGCCCGGCGCGCGCGCGGCGCGCGGCCGCGGCGCTGCAAAATAATGTACCTAAACAACCAAGGCATGCCGCCGCGAGTGCCGCCACCCGCTGAAAATTTGTACGTATTATGCGAGTACTAATTTTGATGTCTTATACTTTTACTTTTACATATAAATAAAGTAGAAAAAGGGCGGGAAACTTTCGAAATTAGCGGACGCGGTTTTTGAAACATGAACAACCCGCCTTATGCGGAGGACATTTGCCCCCGGCAGGTAATTTTATGACCAACCAATCAAACGAATCTGGTATGGAAACTGATGGGTCTACTTCAACCCGCACACTATAAAGAAGTCGTATATAATTATATCTGCATACACTGCAATAAACGTCATCGGAAGCATCACGGCTCAGATTTGGGCGGTTGCGGCTGCCTAGAATCTAGACACCCTTGCCTCTGAAAATGTATCGAAGCCTATTATATGACGCCCTCATTAGAAGCGCTTTAGATTACCATTTCATCTACTCAGGATCCTGGAAGTATTAAGGCTTTCAAAGAGTTAGACAAAATAAAAACTAGAGCCCTGGTGCCTTGAGATCCAGTCCGATAAAGGCTCTCGTTCGGCCAAGAGCAGTGAAATTGAGCTGAACCATAACAGAATATTTGTTTTGCGACTTTGGTGGTCTCTCCAGCCCTGTGCCTATTACTCTTGCCGGAACGCCCATACCAGTCTGTTCCGACTTTCGGTACCTCGGCTCGCTTGTCCAAGGCGATGGCGATGTAGACCGGGACATAACTCATCGGATAAACTCGGGATAGATGAAATGGCGACAGGTCACTGGAACAACTTGCGACCCACGGATGCCTCTTAAGTTAAAGGGGAAAATATACAAAACCGTGATTAGACCTGTCGTATTGTATGGATCGGAATGCTGGGCTGTGCAAAAGATGGATGAGAAACGATTGCATGTAGCGGAGATGAGGATGTTGAGATGGATGTGGATGTGGAGTGACAAGAATGTATAAAGTACGGAATGAGTTTATAAGGGGAAGTTTGAAAGTAGCACCAGTTACGGAAAAAATGAAAGGATATCGGCTGTCTTGGTATGGGCATGTGATGAGGAGGGATGAGAGTCATGTGACTAAGAAAGTGATAAGTATGAATGTTGATGGATGAAGAGGAAGGGGAAGGCTAAAGAAAAGATGGATGGATTGTATAAGGAATGATATGAATGAAAAAGGAGTAGATAAATATAAAATTGTGTGACGTCTGATAGGGGAGAATGGAAGAACTAAACATGTTGCGCCGACCCCAAGGAAAATGAGATAAGGACAGGAAGATGATGAAGATAATTAAACGCAACAACGAAGGACTGCGCCGACACCGATCGCAGAACTGTTAAATGCAAACAAATCCGTTTCACTCGTGTGAACTCAATTACTTACTGCATGATTAATTGATGTAATTATAAAGTTCTTTTTGGTTTAACTGCAATGTACAAAGACTAATAAAAAAATACTTACTGACGAAAAAATCGTAAAATAATGTACAAAACTCAGAAACAGAGTTGAATAAATTCTCTTATCAAGCTGGATTGTGTAAAATGAAACGTAGTAAAAACAAGGGCAGTTGAAGATGCGTTCTAAACATGGTAATCGTTAACCTTTGACGTAGAAGACGTAGAATAAGCACAAGAAGGATTTAAAAATATTTTTTTCTGCATTTCTTTTAACGTTGTGATAGGCGTAACTAATACACCATTTAAATAGCTGTATTTCGATATTTATGTCATATTTAAATTTAGTAACGTATTGTCTATTTATCAAACTTTAAATGTTAATTGTCAAACAAGCTTTGTAACATTTAAAGATAACAGAAAATGTCAGCGTGTGCTAAAGCACACAAAAATACGTTTTTAACTTTCGGGAAACGGGACGGGAATCTAGTAGCAAATCACGTATGCACATTTTGCATTTTTATTTTTACTTTGTAAAATTTAGCGTGATACCTGCGACGTTAGCGACTCCGTTTTAAAGACAGCTTTACTAAATATATGTATTTTTGAAAGAGTTCAAGTTTTTAAACATGAATACGACATTTGTGTACAAAAATAGAATACATTTAAAAATGTTATTATAAAGATACCAGTAAAAACAAGGGTAATTTAAATAATTTCAATTTTTTCTTAAATATTTTTTTGTTTCTTAGCTTATTTTATAAACGCGTTCTGAAGGCTGGTAAGGACGTGTAACTGATTGGCAGACGAATATCGATAAAATTATAATAAAATAATAAAGAATGGCAAAATAAATCGATAGTGGGGAGTTTTCTAAAGAAAACATTTATTTTTACCTTATTATGACTTAAACTTACATCTTTAATTCTTTATTTCAATGTCGTAACGACGTCATTTTTTATATAACTCATTACGACATAGGTATCGATAAAATACAAAAAAAACGCCCCCATCCCAGTCCCCACCCATGTAATGTCATTCTGACAAACGTCACAAGTCTTAAGTTTAGTGTTTTGCGGAGGCCATTTTACTTTTATCGTGTGATTCGCATTGTATACAATTGTGTTTAAGGTAGTATATTAATAGTGTTCTTAGAATATATTTTATTTTAACATTTAAAAGTGTGTATATTTAACAGGTTATTTCTGAGTTTATAATAATTGTAGTGATTTGCTTATACTAGTGCACGTGTTGATTTTTTAAAATGTTATTTGATTGTGAGGTTTGTGTTGACAATGTGTGTTTATTAAAAATTATCAATAAAAAGTTCTCGCAACTGTCGTTTAGTGAAAAGATTCAAATTATATGTAAAGGTAGGTGTGTACCCGAGTTACAATTTCATCAACAAAAAGGAAATATAATTCGAAGGTTTCATGCTAAAACTTATGAAACGTTTAACTGGCTGTGTGGTTGTGTGCACACGAATAGATTATATTGTTTTCCTTGCATATTGTTCAGTACGTCTAGTACAGTGTGGACTGATTCGGGATATTCAGATTTAAATAATTTTCATTCCGCGGCAAAGAAGCATGAACATACAGAAAAACATCTGGAAGCCTGCTTAAAATTAAATACTTTCGGTAAATCTCTCATTGAAACGAGTGTAAACAACCAGTTACGATTAGATATTGAGAGTCATAATGCTAAAGTCGATCGCAATAGAAAAGTTTTTCAAAGGCTGATCGATGTTGTTTGCTTTCTGGGAAAACAAGAACTATCTTTTCGCGGTGACGATGAGTTGAATAAGGGTAATTATTTAGAAATAGTACATTTATTAGCTAAGTATGATGGAGTTTTAGATACTCATTTACAGAGTGCAAGTACATCATTCACGGGCATGTCGAACCGAACGCAGAATGATTTGATCTCGAGTGTTGCCTCTGTGATGATCGATCGCGTTAAAACCGAAATTAAAGAGTCCGATTTTGTCGCCGTCATGGTAGATGAGACTCCCGATGTTAGCGGCCGTGAACAATTAGTAATAGTTTTGAGATATTTTCGGGATTCTGAAATAGTAGATCGATTTATCAAATATGTTGATATCAACGCGGATCGGACCGCTGTAACCTTGAGTTCTATAATTTTGGAAATTTTAGAAGAGTTCGATTGTTTATCCAAATTAGTTGCACAAACCTACGACGGGGCAGCTGTTTTATCCTCTCAAATTGATGGCGTACAGGCTTTAGTAAAAGAAAAGTGTCCACAAGCTATGCACGTTTGGTGTTCAGCACATATATTAAATTTAGTTTTATCGAAATCGTTCGAACGAGTACATGAAACAAAACGGTTTTTTAGTATTGTAAAATCAATTGCGGCTTTTTTTCACACCAGTGCAAAGCGAATGGCTCATTACAACAACTTTGCCGATATGAGAAAGCTGCCTCGTGTCGCGGAAACAGGGTGGGCATATCACTCGCGCACGGTCACTGAAATTTATAATGCGTCCACCCACCTCCTAGAACTGTTTGAAAACATGAACGAATATACACAAGACTGGGATGGTGAAACACTGACACTAGTCAGTTCATTTTTATTTAATATGAAAGAATTTGAATTTAATTTTCTTTTAAAAATTTTCGCAGATATTTTTGCCGAAACGCATGTTCTGTACGGCATTTTGCAACAAAAAAGTAACATCGCGTATTGTGTGGAAAAGATAAAAGAGTTAGAGTCAATTTTAGAACGTTACAGAGATAAATTCGAGATCTATTATGATGCCGCCGTTCACATTACCGGACCACCTAAAAGAAAGCACAATGTCGATGATGTAAAAATACATTATCAGCGAATTTTTCTTGAAATAATTGATAATGTAAACAGTGAATTAAGAAATCGTTATAAAAACTTAAAGGATTTAAAGTTTATTGAGATACTTAGTTGTGAGAATTTTAAAAAATATAGTGAAATTTTTCCTGAAAATAAAATCAGAGAGTTTACTAATAACTATCAGGATCATTTTGATTTTGATAAATTGAAACCTGAATTGCGCTGTTTTTATAAATCACCTCAATTTGCAAATAGTTCTGTATTTAGTATTATTCAAAATTTGTATGACTACAATTTAGATACAGTTTTTACTGAAGTATTACGATTAGCGAAATTCATTGTGACTATCCCAGCAAGCAGCGAATCAGCAGAGTGTTCATTTTCTTGTTTAAAACATATCCACACATATTTGAGAAACACACAAAATCAACAACGACTCACAGAGCTTTCCATGATTTCTATAGAAAAGACATTAATGATGGAATTGAAGCGCAGTCGAACTTTCTATGATGATGTCCTAAATTCATATTTAGAAAAGGATATGTGCATAGATTTAATCTATAAATAAATAAAAACTATTTATTCATTTATTATTCGTTTATTATTAAGTTTATTTATATATTTTGCGGATCACATGAAAACCGGCCTTTTTAAAGGCCACATCGGATATCTAGCAAGGGACGTGTTCTGTAACTATCACTCACTTGGATAAGATATTTGAGGTGGCCAAAATTTACATCGGGGTATAGTAATCTCCAGTAATCGGAGCCTTGAATATGTGAAAATTAAAGCCGACTAGGTGAGTAGTTATAATATTTTAGCTTATGCTAATAATCTGTTAAGGAAAAAAAAAAATGTTATCGAGTACTTCAGTGCATAAGTGACATAATCCTGTGCACAACGCTGCTTAGCAGCCAAGTCTTTGAAGTTTTCATAGTCTTAATCAATTAATTAATTGATTAATTAATTGTGCCAATTAATTCACTAGATCATATAACCACTTGTTGAAAATAACCTCGATTAAACACAACTATTGAAACTAGAATTTTTGTAGAAATAATCAAACTATTGAAAAATCCTGTACTTTGTCTGCATAGCTCTACCAAATTGTATTCATACTTTTGCATAGTATAAAATAGTATTTGCGTTATAACATAACACAATAGGTATAACATAAATGGCACAAAAAATAATAGAATCAATAATCAGAACATTTGTAACATTATTATTTATTCAAAAATCATTTATTCATTATAAAATTTAACAAAAGTCTGGACTAGATCTGATGTTGGAGTGGAGAGACAATTGAGGGAACTCCTCAACTGTGCACAACAGCCACCGTGTGTTTGAGCTTGATTATTTTTTGTTCATAAGATCTTTACACCTAGATAGGTTTTGATTGTCATTAGGGCTCTGGTGCAGATGACATTAACTCAAACATTAATTTCATATGGACTGACAGTTGCGTTCTTTTAAAGCTATTAGGTTGTCCTGATTTGAAGGAGGTAAATCTTAACACTAAAAATAAGAATGAGGTCGTTTGTCAAACCCTTAGAGAATAAACATACACATCGGAACACCGGGATTTGCTGGTTTCTCACTGACTTCAGTCACTATTTAACTGAAGTGATGATATCGGTTGATCTTTAGATTTTAGTGCCGTTGGTTTTGAAGAGGGTTCAAATATTTTTTTGTCAAATTAGATAAAGTAAGTGATTTTAAATAATTTGTAAAGAAATATTCTGTTCTGAACATTACAAAACATTACATCATAATACAGTAGAATTACTAATTTTAGTCAATTTTAGGAAACATTACGAAATACTATACAAACAGCGTACAATCCAAATTGAATGATTAAGCATTTTTTAGTAACACCAGACAAATAATTTTATCTAATCTAAGTTAAACCAAACACGAGTATAGGTCGTTGCAGGTTGTCCGTCATAATTCATGATATGTATTAATTTGTGCCCATGCGAAGCCGGGATGGGCTGTTAGTTAAGGATAAGTTTATGTTCATAATAGCCGTATTCGGTTTCAAAAGACGATGGTAAAGACAAATTCAACTAGTTGAATATTTAAGCGTATTTGTAGCTTCAAGTCGAAATATATGAACGGTGTCGCGGGAGAGAGCTCGTTTTATTATACGACAAAAATAACTACTTATGATGACTTGACAAAGTTTGATTTTATCAAAGATGTACAAGGTAGAGTTATGAGGAAAGCCTTTTTAAGTAGTTTGGTTATCTCTGGCTAACAGTTCATTCCCACATACAAAACGGACTACACGTAAGTTCACTACAAAATATTCAGTGTAATAGCGCCGAAAGTATAAAAATTAGTGGTCGACCGAAGGTTCGATTTCGGCCAAAAATCAAGTTTCGGTAGCAGTGTCGAAAAATCAGTCACTAATAAAAACCTTATGAGCGATATACTTACTTACTTCAAATTATAATATTTCTGTGGGTTTAAATCTTGATATGAATTATAATTACTAACATTAATTATTATAATTAAAATATGAGAGTGCCAAGCACATTTTGTGCTTATTAACATTTCACCCGTAGATTCAAAATGACAATCGATCTCTACCGGTCTGCCACATCAGCTCCATGCGCAACGGTGCAGCTGGTGGCTGCTGCCCTAGACCTCGAGCTGAACCTCATCGATCTGAATGTTACGGGTGGAGACCACCTCAAACCGGAATTCCTGAAGGTAAACACCATGTCAGTTAAGCAGTTTTCCAGCAAATCTAAGTTATAGTTCTTAATTTCCAGAAGTAGTTATTTGTTAAGCGCGCGAAACTGATAAAATCCATTTTTTCACAATTTGGCAACTTATAATTTTTTTTTCGGCCGGTCGTCTCCTAGAGGAATAATCCTAAAAAAACATTCCTATGGACTAACCTCAAGGAAAAGTTATAGAAATCCGCATCTATTGCTATTAAAGTTCTTAATGACATCAACTCTCTCGCTTATCAGGTTAGCGGTGGCCAAAATAGGCCTCGGTTGTAGTCCTTAGTGAGAAATCGAGAGTCCACATAGGTAGTATAAAAGTCATTGTCCGAAGTTCCGACGATCTGAAAAATTTTATGTAGGTAAATATCCAGTCCGAAACTGAATACAAAAGATTAAGAAGCGAGTGATGTTTGACAACGATCGTTAGAGTTGGTTGATTGATTTTGGAGAATTCATTCCAAATTTTCCAACTGTTCAAGAATGTTTAAGTCATCATCATTACATGAAATAACTCTCAACATGTAATGTTGTGCAATTGATAAAACAAATTGTATGACCTAATGCTTCAAAATCCATATCAGTTTGGAAGATATAAAACTAAAATTTACCTACTAAATCCTTGCTATCGCTAAGACATAGACTTCTTCAAGTCCATAATCACACAGTCCAACGCAGGAATTAACGGGTCTTTTACTTGTTTAGTAATCATAATTTTAGACAGTTTTAATAATAAAAAAATGTCTCCAGAAATTGTTGATGATCAATTAATCGATTTTATTCCCTTAGATAAACCCTCAACACACTGTACCGACCATAGTAGATGATGGCTTCTCCTTGTGGGAATCCCGGACCATCGCCAGATACTTGGCCAACAAGTATGGCAAGGACAGCACCCTGTACCCCGCGGATGTCAAGCTCAGAGCGTTAGTGGACCAGAGACTGGACTTCGACTTGGGAACATTGTACACCAGATTTGCGCAGTATATCGTGAGTATTGCCTACTTATACGTAATTTACACTCATTCATGCAGTGTTCGGGACACTGAATAGAAATTGCTGTATTTTTTTAGATTAATTGTTTATTTTCCTTGAGGCCTCAAATTCTATGAAGCCATAATTTTCAATGATTTTGTCTTACCTTCTACAGTTTCCTCAACTTATGGGAGGTAAAGCTGACGCCGCTTTAGGAATGAAGCTTGAAGAAGCCTTCGGGGTCCTAGACGCGCTCCTGGAAGGCAACACGTATGCTGTCGGAGACCACCTCACTATCGCAGACTTGAGTCTCGTCTCTACGTTGTCCTCTATCGAAGCTTTTGGTTTCAGCTACAAAGAATATCCTATTCTTACGAAGTAAGTGATTCGCTCTCTTTTTCTGGTATTATAATTTCCTTTTTTATTGTTTGAAGTCCTTTATTATCCTGACAGGGTCAGTGGTGTTCGTTTAAATTTTCTCAGTAGAATTTATATTATTCGTTTGTCGTTATTAAATTCATGGGATAACACTGTATAATCAAAGTTGTTTCTAACAGGTGGTATAGCATGGTCAAATCGTCGGCACCACAATGTGAAGAATTAACAGGAAAAATGATGTCAACAATCAGAGAAATCTTAGCGGCTAGAAAGGCTAAACAGGAGTCGTAAAGTTCCTACAAGAGTTCCTGTAACAGTGGAGTGGAGGGTCGTAATGTAATTTTATCACTTGCTATTGTGTAACATAAAGTCACATTGCCCAGAATTATGATGTATTTAATTAAACAACAGTAGTAAAAAAGTAATTTGTATTTGTAGAGTTTAGTACTTGTTTTGTATTTTATTTTTAACTTAAAGAGTGTACATCACTTAAAAATGTTTGTCGTGTTTGTCTGACCTTATTTTTGGGGGTGTACCTACTTTATTCCAATTTTCTCATTATGTATAAACTTAACAACAACTATAACAAAGTTATAGATAATGGAAACTGTCAAGTTTATACGTATGCTAATAATATGTGCTTTTTTTTACTCTTCTAAGAACATACTCTAAGCCAGAACTGTAATTCAGGAGGACTTCATTAACATCGCCAAATGGGCGCATGATAATGGAATCATCCTGAATGTAAACAAAACTAAAATAATGCACATACACAACCTAGTGGCAAAACAATTGATAGTTTAGATATAAGTTATACAGGGACATACTTATAAGTGCTTGCATGCAAATAATGTTGGCTGTGATTATAAAAATATAAGATATGTTACGGATTAAGTGTCTAAGGTCGTACTTTTAAAACTTATATAACATTAAGTCTCCGCAAATCCGCTTTCTTAAATATCTAGTACCACCTAAAGTTAAACAAAAATGTGAACGTTGAGAGACTGTATATTCCTTGTAAAATACTTTCTGTACACGACCGAGCCAAATACTTGTTGATTCTAGAACAGTTCTATATTGAGCAAAATAAAAAAAAATACAAATAAATACAATACCAAGGCGAGTAATGCTGGGGCCACACTAACGGCCAACGTCAATACGCATTAGTGCGATAATTATTGCGTTAATTTATGACGATAATTTGATGGGTGGCTGCACTTGAAAAGTCACCGTGAATGCCCATTTTGTCTTTTAATGGCAATAGAAATGACGTTATTTTCTTCAATTAAAGCAAGATGGACGTTGATATACTTAGCTCTGTATTCCATAAGTGGAATTTTGAGAAGGTCATACATTAGGACTATTGTCATTTTCATAAGGGCACAAACACGTTGCGATCACGTCACGCTCACGACGCACGCTGGCAATACGGAGTGCGGTCGCTTAAACGCAATAATTCTCGCGTTAGACTCTTCGATGTACCGCCACTCGAGCTATCGCCAAACGGCAATAATAATGCCGTTGACAAAATTATCGAGTTAGGCCGTGGCTACACCAACGATTAACGACCATTAGCGCGATAGCTAATGGCGTTAGCCGTTAGTGCGGCCTCAGCATAACAGAATAATCTAGTCACCACCACGTAAAAATAATTATGGATCAAGAACTAACAAGTATCTGATTCCGACGTTATACAATAAAAGTGATTGGTTAAGGCACATCAACAGTAAAATTGTAAACAATGCCTAAAAAATTAATGAAAAATATGTTACGTACAGAATTTACCAAAAGTATTACTGATTAATGAATGTCAGCGTAAGTGTTAATTTTATTTTTATAATAGTTGATTCGTTTCGTTTTGTTATAGTTAAGTTTAACCAGAGGTTTTTTGATTTGTGTTTAGGTATAAAATTAAGAGGTCTATTCTCGCCGTCAAACTGTATAACAGTTTGGTGGGTATATAAGACAAATAAAGGATTTTATGATTATTGTATTTCTTTTAATTCACGGGCTAACTTTAAGGGAAGATACCCGGTCCTTTTTAAAGGCTTACACGAGGACACAGGTCCAACATGCAGAGGCCTTGTTGAGAACTTTAATTTAAAATGTGATAGAGCATCTACCAAGGGCCAACCCCTGCTTTATGAAAGAACAGACATGTACGGCCCAAGGTATGGTACTGAAAATAAGTTGGGCTATTGATAGGATTTATTAAATGAAAGTATTTCCTTCACTATAGAAAACTATGGCACCTGCCTTTCAAGCATGGTAATGCAATTAAATTGGCAGGCGGTGACTCGTTAGCTCAAAGATAGGCCCCCTATTATATCGCCACGATAGGTAGCAGGTGGGGCAACAGCAGAGAGTAAGGCTTGGGGTGTAGAGGTGCGACACCGATTTTGGCCATGGCGGGTTTCCTCGTTATTACGCCATTAGACACTCACAAAAGATTCGCCACAAGCTGAACTGCGGAGGAATGGTCCTACACTTGTAATTATAGGTAGTACCTCAGGGTTTAAAAAAGCAAGTTAATGCGCCCTCTGATCTTGGGTTATTCCCAAAATCATTTTAATGAATGAAAATTCAGTAGAATTGAAAAATTACGAGTTCATTAATATTTTTACAAAGAAGAGCAGTTTTTTCAGTCATGTTAATTATAAGTGATTTAATCTGAGACTATTGGCTATTATCAGTACTTAAATGTTAGCAAGTAAACTAACACTGAATGAGAATTTTAATTCCTTTAAGTCACTTTTTACTCCTCTTCCGATGATATATGCCACACCTGACTGCAGTTTAATTTTTCTCTATTACATCGTTGGGTACATAAACAACTAACAAAATCAAAACGCCAAGAAATTTACATTATATTTTATTATCTTTGTCTTTAATAAAGTAATTACAGGTAGGCACTAAAAAAATAATCATGCATATTGAAGACCATAATACAATAACATATTTCTTAGATACAACAAACACCGCATCCTCTCCTGAGAAAATAACGGCCAGAGGCCTTAGTGCCGATGGTGTTAACATTCGCTGACCGTAAATAGTAATGGCACGGGGCCTAGAACTCTGAGTATTGTGTTCCTATAGCGAATGGCGGCGACGGCGGTTAACAATATTAAATCCCAACGAGACAGCGAACACCAAGCGGCTTGCGGCCGCGCGCGGTCAGCCTCAAACGATAACTTCAACATGACGCAAAAATAAACAATAAAAGCTTCAATAAAATGTACATGTCACGCCGTTTCCATAGAAGGCACGTATTCATAAAAGAAAAAAAGGATTCCCTTTTTAAAAAAGCTATTCTGTTACTTAGTAAAAACTACCAGCTAGTGTATTACAAAACAATTAGACATACTTTAATTATGAAGCTATGATTTGTGTGCTATCAAACAGTGAACTTTTACGCGAATTCCGTTTACCAGTCCAATTATTGCTCATTTTCATCTATAAGGAATTTACGCCTAATACTATGGAAGAAAAAATATATAAATTATAACGGGTTTTAGTTAACTTCTCATCATTATTTATTTCACTAAATAAATAGCATATAACATGAATTATCTACTAACGAAAATATGGTTTACCCCTAAATAAAAAAGTTAAATTCAGGTATAAATTACACAGGTATAGTGTGTCTAGCGCCAAAATTAATAAACTCGGGTGCTTTCTATAACCGAAGCATGGTTCCTTTACTAAATTGTGTTATATTGAATCGTCTCTTCACGTAACGATAATTATTATATATTTTTTTTAATCTTTATTCGTTCGGACACTAAATATCAATAATTACACAAAGCTATCTACATGAGCCACTCTTAACCGTTTTGTGTTAGTGTTACCAGACTCAAATACGTCGTGGCCATAGTCAATGTATGGCAAACTTCATGTATAATAAGATTTCATCTCTGTGTAGGACTATATTTCGTACTGGCAACCTAGTTATTATGTTGGTAAACACCATTGTCTGGGAATGATTCGTAATGATTGCATTTATATTTCCAGCCGCATCTCTCTCTTCGGCTCAGACGAAAACTGGACAATCTGCAAACGAAAACCAAGCATGTACATCCGATTGTTTAGCTTCAGATAAATTAATTTGCATGTATTTATATTATTTTAATACTCAATGCATTGATGCATTAACATGCGATGGAAATTGAACTTCCAGAATTATACAATACATAAAGACACTTTCTTACTAATTATTACCAATTTTAGAAAACCAGTGAAAGTTTTTAAAGACTCGCGGATATGACTAGTTATTGTAATAAACATAACTATGGAAAATGTTCCAATATGTTTCATCATATAAGTATATTTGGTACTAACGTATGAGTGGCGCGGACTACTGGCAGCACTGCTTGCGCACGTTGTCGCTGTGCGAGGTCCGCACGTCCGCCGGCTCGGCGTCGGGCCGGATCACGTCGCCCTCCGGCGGGTCGCGCATCTGCTTCTGAGATACGATCCTGTAGATTTCTGTAAACAAACAGTACATTAGTTACAGCTAGTAGTATCGCTAACATGTTTCGGAACCTAATAGGACTCCTGAAATAAGATAATAATATTCTATAAGAAAATTTATTTATTTAAGGTTAGCCATCAATTGTTTACACATAAAATTGGTAAATAAACATTTGTGAGTGTAACAATCACTTACAGGCTAACACCACATGCACTATAGGTAACAGATTTACAAAATAAATGAATTATGTGGTTAGTATTGTTCTTAAGATTAGGTTAGATATTAGACTATTAGAACTATAAGAATATTCTAATAGTGGCGATTTTTTATCCGGAATGCATCATAGGATAATTGACACAATATTTGAAACCACGTAACGTGCCAGTAGAGCAGAGGCATAACTTACAATTTATTTATAGAGAAAATGTTTATGGATAATAAAAAAAAGTCCACAAAATCCGGTTAGCTAATGTTTAAATTACCTATATTAATTTTTCGGAAATGGTCAAAAGTGGGTGTAACCGCATAGTTTAAATAGTACATTAATAGTTATTAATTAACAGTTTTGTGGACCTATAAATTAAGCTTAGATTAAGTTACTCTGAATAATAAATAAATAATAAAAAAAAAAAAAATAAGGCCACAAGACCATAAATGACACACTAAGAGATTATTAGGATTAGGAAAGTAGAAGAAATCAATATTATAACTGCAACACACTGCTTTCGCCTTTCTAATACTCAATGCATCTATCAACTTTTTGTTACATTTGCATACTCTCTAAAGAGGCTACTAGGAAATAACGCAAAGATATCATTCTAAAAGTCTTGTAAAATGGTTTAGTTTTATGAAAGAGAAGCATTACTACTTGGTTTAAACGTTACCAACGTTACAAGAAAAATACTAATGTAGATCTTATTAAGAAGTTTCCAGACAAGTCTAAAAAAACATACTAAACTATTTATACTGTCACAACAACAGCTCTATATAGCGATAGTATCAATATAAAACGTAGCAAGTCTTAACTACCGCCTAGAGTGAAATGACCCTAAAATGTTGACATTGTAATTACGTGGCTCTATATATAGTCGAACTACACGTCGCCTCAAACTGTGGGCGGACGTTGACATTTACACCGAGTCTGTTATTGATGGAGTATGTCGCTTATTTAAGTTGATCAATTTATTCTTGATTTATTGAATTATTAAAAACAATTAGGTTTTATTCTACCTTTGTGAAGCATTTTTTATTTCAACATTTCTGACAAATTTTAAAATATTTGTTGCTGTTAGATAGGTGTATTAGCTACCCATGTTGGTTCCTTAATTATTAATTTATAAGGGTTCTCACCACATACACTCAATATTTATAACGCCGACACTAAAATGTATTTATAAATGTTTCGGGCCCTCCTCAATGAATATTCGCGTCATTAAGTTTAACGTCTATTAAGTGCGCTGTATCGCAACCTGCGATCGCGTCAGAACCCTTACTCGAACAATCGTTAATTAAGAAAGTATTTACAAGTAACGAAGTATAATTACCAGTTAAAATGTTCTGGAATGCAGGCTCGACATTAGTGGAGTCGAGAGCGGATGTTTCAATAAAACTAAGACCGTTCCTTTCCGCGAATGCCTTGGCTTCTTCTGTTGAGATAGATCTGTAAATGTAATGCATGAGGTTTTAACAATTTATTCTAAAGAAAAACATTGTATTGCGTAGTAAATATACACTAGATGGTTTTATATGGTATTCATATAATTAACTTTAACTTAAGCTTGTTCCATCGTTTAATATAATAAACAGGTGCCCTTTTATTAATTCTTGATCGATCAAATAAAAAACTATTATTAAATATACAGATGCAACAACAAAAAGATGTGAATTCACATCATACACCTGCATATCCTATTAATATTGCAATATTACAGTTAGTTGTGTGTTGCCTCTCTTCCATAACAACAATCGTACAATAAAAGGTGGTAGAACCCTTCTTTTTTGTTTTCCGGGCTTAAACTCTAATGATTTTAACCCACGTCGAGGGCACGGCGTGGGGATATGTCGGACTCATACCGACCAAAAACACCCCGGGCCCCTACTACTACCTAAGCCAGCGTCACGAGATCGCTCGCGCATGCTCTGCGCGACTGGTAGAAAGAACCTGGCCAATGAATGAAGTACATGTGGTACTGACCTAAGATGCCTAAGATCACTCTTGTTACCGACAAGCATGATAAGTATGTTCTGGTCGGCGTGGTCGCGCAGCTCGCGCAGCCACCGCTCCACGTTCTCGTAGGAGAGATGCTTGGCGATGTCGTACACCAGCAGCGCGCCAACCGCGCCGCGGTAGTACGCCGACGTGATGGCGCGGTACCGCTCCTGCCCCGCGGTGTCCCATATCTGGGCTTTTATGGTTTTGCCATCCACCTGGAGACAATTCATGCAAATACTTCAATGAAAACGAATGGAATGTATGGAAGAAAAAAACAAGCTGCGCCGACCCCAAGTAAAGTGGGATAAGGGCAGGGGAATGATGAGTTCATATTATACTGTTAAGCGACAGGCCTGTTGGTCTAGTGGTGAGTGAACCTGACTGCTATACCGTAGGTCGTGGGTTCGATTTCCACCCAGGACAAATGTTTGTGTGTTGAGCACGATCATTTGTTCTGTGTCTGGGTGTAATTTATCTATAGTATGTATGTATTTAGAAATATTTAAGTATGTTTATCGGTTATCTAGTGGTCATAACACAGGCTACTAAGTATGCTTAACTTGAGACTAGATGGCATTGTGAGAATGTTGGGAAATATTTATACTAGTATTATTGCTGGATGGTGCCTGGAATAAATAGTCGAAATATTGTTGAATAGTTTATAATAGCGAACAGAAATATTTACATGTTCGTTTTGTTACTCCATATTATCTACCTACGATTTTGAATAAAATGTTTTTCGCATGTCTATGGAAAGTTGTTAAATAATATTTGTATGTTAATTTTAATATGGTCCGCAATATATCGGGATAATTTTAAAGTTTCTTCTTTTTATGGTATACATAACGAGTCAGTCATATAGCGTAATCGATATCTATATTAATTAAATTTCAGCCGGGGCTGTGAAACCGTCGAACTGCTCATTAATGTATGTACGAATACGTGGCTTAACTTTCAGGGTGTGTTGTTAAAGCGATGGACATTCTGTAGGCAGGTCGATAACCTAGCCTGTGACTGTTGCGACCTCGTTCCATGCAAACCATCATTTAAGTTAGACCTTTCGTGAAGTCTGAAAAGACCTTGTTTGAAATTGCAAACAATTAATGCACAAGGTAATTCCTGTGGACAATTTTATAAGACACTATGTCTTCAACATTGTTCAATGCCCATTTTGATTGTTAACCGATTAGATACTTATTTGTGGACTTATATCATTGCTATCTACATTGTTGTTCATACGTACAATTAATTTACAAAAATTGATTGTTATAATATGACTCAATCATTGATTTGGATACATAGATTAGATAAATCTAAAAACATTCAGGGTTGGTTTGACAAAGTTCTAAATAACGATGATACATCGAGGTTAGTACCTACACTACCTACCTAAAAGAATATAGGTAACATACCTAGTAAAGGTAGAGCTTTCTCATTCAAAAATTGCATAACATGAGCTTGATTACCCTGCGGTAAGCTTACGTGTTGTATAGATGAAGGTTTTATGTCGATCAATAGGCCATGCTCAAGGAAGCTCATATCGCGAACAAAGCTGAGGTAGGTCAACTAGTATGAGTCATTTGCAACAATGTCATCGGCCACCTTGTACCACATGATCTTATCTTTAAGAATAGAAAGGATGATCCGAACCAAGAGAAAGTTAAGACTGTTAAGAGATGCATGTGGAGGCGTAAAATCTTCGGAAGTGAAAACACCTGTTGCACATCGACTTCCACGTAAGAAAATAATTAGAGACCTTGATGAAATTAATACAGAAACTTGTGACCGGGTATGTAGGTCAATTTAATAAGGATAGGGCGAGAACCATGTAAAATCAGGATTTATAAAAAGTTTATAACTTCAAAGCCAGATTCCCTAACTGTAGATAAAGATGGGCCCAATAACCAACTGGCATTTTTAAAGCAAGGGTTAAACTTAATTCATGTCAATTGTAACAAAGATAACAAATAACACTCATCATTGATCCAATCGGAGCATCCGCAGGAATACATATTTAACTTTATATTCGTACATATTCATATGGCACAATGATAATTTCGATCAATAGTGGCGAGTGGTAACGGTACTCGTATGAATGGGGGTCACTAGTTTGGCAACGTGTACGTGCAGTTATACGTGTATGATGACGTCATCGCTCTTTGATGGCTAGCTTTGATAATACAGGGACGACCAATCTTGACCTTCAGGTGATGTATTTTATAATCAAGGTACAAAAATCTCCAGATCCAAATATCTCGTGTAAGTATAGATGGCAAATCATTCTTGTTCAAGAGTATTTTTTAAAAGTTTTCATATCTGAAGTGGATAGGGCGTGTAGTCACTGTGAATATTATCATGACCTCTGCCATTCAGATGCGTAGACAGTCAAAATAATCAATCATTGGTTGACTAGCGATGACAAAGCATGAAAACGTGGCAAGTCTATTTTGGGCTGTGACCTTACCCTAAGATATACTACCCCTATCTTTATGATATCATTATGAGTCCGTATTGTGAAAGAATAAGTGTCTATCTCCCTTGACTATAACGAGACTATTATGATAGGGAAATATATGTGATTTTTTCTGACGTAAATTATACCTAACACTTGTATTAGTCTGATATTATGTAAATAAAGTTTTATCAAGTGAGTCAGTTACTGACGTGATTTCTTCGTCATGCCTTTTATATTTCGTTCACCTGTTAATGGTCAATTTAATTGACTGACGTGTGCCTAGCGACGATTGGGGTTTCCGATATTTTGAAAGTGTAATCGAGAACATTTTTCTTGTGTAACTTTAAATTATTACAACGGTAAGAGAAATCTTTGAACACTAAAATATACTGTGAGTTAGGAATAAACTATTTTTCCAACAACTTTCAAAGCTTAACACATAAAGATAGTTGTTCAAATAAATTTCTAAAAGCTATTTCTCAGCTACAATAACCTTCATAAAATAAAAGTTCGTCATGAAATTAACAAGTTCCTAGATTATTTACGGTGGTCGCAATAAAGCAATTGTGAACTAGCCCGACTCCAATGAATACGTAATGAACAACTAGCTCGACTTGACTATGAATGGCACGAAAGCCATTTTTCAAGCACCTTGAGTAAATTACATTCGATCCACTGGACACTGAAATAAAATATTTTTGTATCCCGTAACCTCTGTTCGAAGTTATTTTAGCGGTCAAGGTGGGCAAAAAACGTCACACAATAGAAATGCAAAATATTTTTGGATAAATTAAAGTAACTTTTACTAGCTAGCTAATAGTGGCTAATCAGGAGAGATTTTATCTGACCACTACTATTCTTAACACAGCCTTTCAATTTAGAAGAAATAACTAGCTACAAAGCTATTGTTACGACTGATTTTCCTTTTGAGAAAAGAGTTATAATCATAGTTTTAGACCAAACAATAGAACAGTTTCATGTCCGACACAAATAAACCCTGAACTTTGACATGGAAAGGCGAGATTTTAGCATTACCTTAACAGTTGAATCGATAATCGATCACATGAAAAGGTTTCTTTAGTTAGCTAGATTAGCTCCATTCCTTTGATGACTAGGAAGAAATTAAAAACAAAAGAAAAAAGAGAAAAAAGAAAAGACGAAAAAAGAGATTGTCTGATAAAGCAGGTCTATTTCCTTACTAGCCCAGTCAAATTAGGGGTTTCACCTCGGAATGAAAGATAATAAGCTGAAAATTGGTGAGAACCTTTATTTGGTCGCCCTAAATATTGTCTCAAAAGTCACAAGTTCTATCGTGTCCGCGTCTTAAGATATTCAAGGTCAAAGGTCACGAAAAACAATTTTTCGCGAATATCTCGGTTCCTATTGCTTAAATGATATTTTCACCGATATCAAAGTTGTAGAGTATAAAATTATCTACAACTTTTGTTTAAACTTTTTTTTTATACGATCAACCGTTTTTGAGGTAGAGCGCGACGAGTGCGCAGCGCAGCAATAATTTTTTTTTGGCTATAGTATTTGTATCTGGCTGGTTTTGGTACAATTGAAAGTTAAAATTTTAAAGGACATAATTACCAATTCTAATTTTATTAGAGAGAGAAAGATTTTATTACAAGTTCATACATACTATAATGCGAAAAGACTTTTTCCCCGACCTATTATGTACAGAAATAATGGGCATTGCTTAATAATATTATTTTTTTTTGTCAATAATTGACTTTATACAACGTACTGATAACCGAAACTCACGCTTGACCCTGCATTGCCTGATATATTATATGACTGTACACTGCGCACTCGTCGCGCTCTACCTCAAAAACGGTTGATCGTATAAAAAAAAAAGTTTAGACAAAAGTTGTAGAGAATTTTATACTCTACAACTTTGATATTGGTGGAAATATCATTTAAGCAATAGGAAACGAGATATTCGCGAAAAATTGTTTTTCGTGACTTTTGACCTTGAATATCTTAAGACGCGGACACGATAGAACTTGTGACTTTTGAGACAATATTTAGGGCGACCAAATAAAGGTTCTCACCAATTTTTAGCTTATTATCATTCATTCCGAGGTTAACCCCTTATTTTAACTAATTTGACTGGGCTATACCAGATAACTATGGCGTAAGTAGGGTCAGAGAAGGCAAATGTCCAATCAATTAACCAAGACCTCTCCGAGTCGCTACTAGCTACAACACTCGGCCAGTCTAGGCTTATGTTCCGTAATAGACGGTGATAAGTGGAGTAAATGGCATTCTATACATAGGTAGGTACTAAACTGGGAACTTGAAACGGATGGTCAGTCCCATAGGTAATATCTGTTACTTGCTTTAATGCAAGAGTCTGCCTAGAATGGCTTGTTCTAGACTTTAGTTATTGAAAGTTTAGGCGAAGCGCCCACAATTTAGCAATTACGGAATCTTGCAGCAAACATGTTCAAATATTCTGAAAAATTCTACAACGCTTTTTAATTATTAATATTGTTACTTCGGTAACTCGATGCCATTTATCCTACGACTATCATTCACGTCATAATAATACAAACAATGGGTATCTGTGTGTAAGTGGCAATTATCACCAGACCTAACCATACTATCAACATTTGATAAGGGAAAAAAACGATTATATTTTAATTTGTATAAAAATATGAACAATACCTATTGATATAAGATAAAACACGATAGCTAAACAATTTCTTGGTCATACATTATACGTAGAACGGTCGGCCTTATCGCATATTCCAGACAACCTTAGGATGGAAATATATTTTAATTCGGCGATAGACCATACTGTACAAAAAATATCGGTTGGGAATTGTGTTAAGTGTAACTACACAAAATAAAAACAATCATACTTTTTGTATTTGATTGAATTCTGAAGCGAAAAATAAATCAGAATTATCCCCATTTGCTAAGGATATACACGGTAAAAGGGAATTTATGATTTATACTTTAAAATATTTGCCAATAATTTGCCATGAACATAAAGGATCCAGGCACTTTTGTAGCTTGTCAAGCATGATTTACGCATATTAAAATATTCAGTGAACATATCAGTAACGCGATCGCCCAAGGCGTGCAGGACGGGCAAGTCTACACGCAGAGGCTTTTAGCGCCAGTTTTTTGACCCGGTGGAAATTCATGCAAACTGGCCCTGGGGGCAAGGAGTGATAGAAAAAACTTAGGTAAACCTGGGGGCCTGCCACCTTGTGTAAAAGTAAAACTTGGCAGTTGTGAAAAAAGGACGATGCTTTCCGACGTAGATCATTATATGGCGTATCTATAACGCCATGCAATGCGCTTTTTCGGTTCCATAACTGCAACAATATTAAGCTTCACCTTCAAAAGGTGGTGGTAGACCCTTTATGATTTTACCCGAGTAAAGTTTAAGTCTAAGTCAAATGATTTATGAAATCCTGAAACTTTCTTTTAAATTAAACATTTTATGTTTCTTTTACAATATCAGGACTATTCCATAACAGTTTCGGAAATTTTGCATGCGAAATCTACTGCAACTGTTTGGTCGTGTTCATGTTTATGCTAGTGATTGCACATATTTTGTCATTTTGTCGCTATCCTTCTGCTACCAGTTAGCTGTAAATTCTCCACAAAGAAAACAAGGTCAGCATGTTTGAAAACTGAAGTCTTTGAATAACTTTCCCCTAGTAACGTGCACGTAATCTCAAACATCAATGCTCTATCAGACAAATCGTAATTGAATACTATCAATTGAACATAATTGGCGTTCAAGATTACATTTAATTACTGATCAGAATGATTTAGTTCCATCAACCATTTTAGGTGCTGCGAGGATGTGTAACCGTTATGATTTATTATTTTATTGTATTTGTTTCGATAACGTACACAGTACAATAGTCGGAATTATTTTTGACTTAAGAGCTGAACTATGTTGTGAAATTGGAACAAAATAGCAATATCGAAAAAAAATATCACATTAAAGGTTTTGCTACTACATTGCAATTCAATTTAGATACAAAACACGGATAAAGCTAGCACATAGTCATGTAGCAAGTCTTCCTACGCTTCGAGTGTTACCAGCAAAAAATTCAATCATCCACTAAGTCACTCATGTTCCTAGTTCTAGCGGGTACATTCGCCGCGATGGTTTTACTGCCCACGATTTACGAGACCGACGTGCGTCGAATATTGCTTTTAGCTTCTGTTTTATAAATCCTGATATTTTCATGGTCGTAAAAGGTAAAGTTTAAACAGCTCTGGAGCGTACAAGCTACATGCTTATTTTGAAGGTGAACGTGTACAAGTTCATCCATGCAAAGCAAAAAATTTTCGTTTATATTACCTACGCACATGCATTAAAACTTGTCGAACGTTATTACGTATAGCTTTTGAACTTTAAAGAAGAACTACTGCAAAACAAACAAGGCTAGGTTTGACCTCATTTTGAGTACTTAAAACTTTTCTAGATAAATTATCACATGCATTGTTATTTGTGGATTGCTATTCCTTATTTGAAGCGAGAAGAATAGCCAGCTGGACTTTGAAAGCATAACTTCAAGCTCTTATCAAAATGTAGACTAAAGTAAGCTGATAATAATGGCTAATCTAGCTTCACACTACCAGCTGTTAAAAAAAATACAAATGGACAAAATTAAAAGATCGTCACTATGTAGATACGTTTGATATCTCTGTATAACGTCAGAATCAGTGAATTAGAAAGTAAAAGATGCTAGCTTTGTTGTTAAATTCACTTGCGCGCGAACAATGGTCGGTATTTTTAATGTGTGAATGTATGCTCATGTTGAATAGTCATTAAGAGATGAGGCCTAAGAACATTAAGTTAGTCAAGCTATGTTAAGGTGGGGAACTAATTTATGAAAGTTATTCTGATAGGTTATTTATGATTTGGGATTACACAGACACCTAATGTTCTATTCAATAGCAAAAATGTGAATACATCTAAAACTGTATAGTTATTCCTTCATTATCCTTTTAAAATGTGTATAAATTATGAGTAAACTTTAAATGGACTTTAACTTTCAAAGTTACAAAAAAAAGTCTATTTCATAAAAATTAAAACTAAAATAAATTGTTGCATCCAGTACTGTGTTAAGTAATCACGAAAAATCCTCAAATAGTTACACAATGTATAAGCCAACTGACCTAACAGAGTAAAAATAATATTTGTTTTATTAATATTTGTTATTATAACAGACTGATGCTTACAATATCTACCTAGCATGCCAATGATGACATACCTACTAGTAAATTGTAATGTGTTTCATGAAGGACATTGAAATACAAAGTTGTGAAAATATATCCAGCTAAAAATAAATGAATCAATATTATAATTATGATAAATGAACCAAAGTGATACTTTTAAAAGTTGAGAAAAGGCTGTTGACCCCTGATAAGTCAATCAAATTATGTTTACTGAAACCATATTATACAGATTATAATACAACAATAACAGTGAACTTTACATACTTAGAGATATAGACAAAATAATATCAACAAAATATCTATGAGACAAGATCATTATGGGAAATTGGAAAGGCCACATCTAGCGATGGACCAAGATGATAGACTTTTTAGTAAATAAAAAAAAAATGGTTGTCATGAAAAATGTACATACAATGGGAGACAAACGTGGTCTATAGAGCCAAAATTATTAATGAACAATATAAAACAAAAAGGAGGCTGATTTACATCTTTCATGAGTGCAGTAATGGATGGACTGAAAACAGCTGGCTGGAATGCATTATTCATTTGTTTTATCAATAACATCCATCTGTATTGAAGCATACATATTCATAAAATATCCTGTCAACGAAACCACTTAGGCAGATCTATAAATCACACATTATACTCTTGAAAAAATACTCAGCAAAATTGAAATTTAAATAGTCTTATGAAACTGCTTTGTTTTTGTATATTTAACCTAGTTAGGATGTTACAAAAGGTTTAAGTTTTGAATACATAAAATCTAAAATTACAAAAATAGCAGTATTATGAAAATATTCTGATTTGATTCAAAGTAAATAAATTGTAATTATTTTTTTTTACTCTCATGCTCTTGTGTAGCCTAAACAACTTTTAAGAAATGAGGCAATATACTGTTAATATTACCACAAAATATTATAAATATTTTAAGCATCTTAATAATGGATTATATTTATCAATTTAATAAATTATTGACCATGAGATACAGGCACTTATTTACAACAGGCTTAGGTTTGTTTTGATTGTAAAATGCAGTTGTTAACCAGAAAGAACAATTTCAAAAATATTTTCATATCTTATCTATGTACAACCAGGATCTTACTTATGTGCCTAGTGTATAAAATATAACAGACTCATTATTTGCACCACAATAAATACCTAAATACTATTATAATCAGTATGAAATAGATTATTTATTGTTCATTATAGTTGTTTACTGTATGATTCCTTTGTCTTGCCTCAAACAAATGAATGTAGGTGGTGTATTTGAGTATATCTTAAGAGTTTCTGGTGTTTAGTTAAATGTATAATGACCTGTTTAACTGGCAAATGGTAAATAACATCTGACTACAGTTAAAAAAAACAATGGGTAACTGTTATTGACAGGAAATTAACATAATCTTTGTAAAACAAACAAAAAATATATTTACCTCTATACTTCTGGTTGCAAATTCCACACCTATTGTGGATTTAGACTCTAAGTTAAATTCATTTCTAGTGAAACGTGACAGGAGACTGCTTTTACCGACTCCAGAATCACCTATTAGCACAACTGAAACAAAGAACAATAGCAAACATTACTAAACATAAAGAAACGCGAAAAACATGTTTGTATCCACAATATCTTGTTAGGAACGTAACAGTTTATGATTAGATCATACGTGTAGCAGAAGGTGACTCACGAACAACGAAAATTTACGAGAAATCGATAGATGTGAGTCAATCAGCTGATAGGAGACGGTCCTTGTTTCATACCGAAACCGTAATTTACATCCTTTATGACACTTCAAAAATACAGGATAATCAAATTAAACAGCAGTATAATACAAAATTAAGAGGAAAATGATATCAATCACTTTTTTCCTACGTCATTTAAAGACGAGACAATGGTTACAATAAGTTACATATCGAAACAAATATCTTTAAGTACACAACATTAGGACAGGTGTATCACCTGTTCCTGGATAGAATTAACGGTACCTTTAAACAAATAATCGTATTCGTCCTCTCTTGAGCCCATTTTGATTTATCTAGAGCTCTTCTTCTAATCGACGTCAAAATCGGTCAACTATAAAACGTCAAGATGAAACGTAAACAAAAATAACTGGAGACACAAATATCACAGTTTTTATCAACACTGCACAGTTTCTGGAATATCACTTTTAGGTAAAGATTAATTAGATTTATACTGGTTTCAAACTATTAAAATCCTAAATTGTCATCGGTACAAGATGGCGGATTGTTTTACGCCCCTCAAGGGTGCGTTCAAAACAAGAAATCGTCGAAAATATTACGCATGATCAGATAAGGAAGTAAAATGAACTCTACCAACAATAATTTAAACCAGTATTGTGTTAAAAAAAAAATAAGTATTTAAATGATTTTTAATTGCTTTTAACCGAACTTACATTAAAAAAAGGGGAAGGATTGGATGATCCAATTCTATTTATTATAAAGCAGATATAAATTATTCAAATATATTTTCTTTTATTATGATAACGATATGAGCAACTAAATGAAGCATTTTGAAACAAAGATTTTGACTTTGTTTTTATTTTATCAATAATAGTTTCAAAACGCACTTCTGAATCTTTGTTGACGAACTATGTGACATTAGCTGCCAACCAAAATATTGCGTTCTGAAATAAAAAAAAAACAGTAATTCATACGTTCATGATTATTTCTTCTAAAAGTTTGGCACCGTGGTAGCCAGCTTGAAGAACACAACTTTTTGGTAAACAAAATCTTTTGTTTTATTTTCACATTACTTTTTCATAAGATTTTTGAGAAACAAAATCTTATGAAAAAGTAATGTTTTAAAATAAAGAACTTTTTATTTCACATTTAATTGCTTACTTCTTTTTTATAACTAACTTCTGGGTCTATAGCAAGCACATAACTTAGGTACCTAATATAGAAGAGAAAAAAGACCTTATTTATTGAAATGTTTAATTTACATATATTACTAATATACTACAAAACTCGTTTAATATTACGCAGTAGCGGCGACGACATCGCCTTCATCGTCACTGTCTTCCCGTACTTCCTTAGACAATGTTTTGTCGACATACACAAATGGATCAATCTTTAGTTTTTCTGGTGACGGTGGGCTGAGTATTAAACATCTGTAAATGAAAGACGCATTTTAGATTTGGTGTAGAATACTGATATCTACAACCAAAAAATGCATTTAAGTTAGGTATATGTATCTTAGTTTTTAACTAGTAATGCCACAAAAGAGATTTTATTCAAGTCATTCTCAAATAATATTACTCCCAAATAATTAAGTAACCACGAAACAATCTTTGAGTTAGAATTGAAAGGATTATGTGAAACATTTACGTAACTATTATTAATTACCTTGTAATGAAAAGCCCGTCGCGTTTAGGCCGAGCCGACTGCAAATCCTTTAAAAATGCTTTGATGTTCTCTGCTACTTGTTCTGGATCCATATTTAACTGAGGATATAAATGTTAAAAATAAAAATAATTCAGGACATTCTGAAATTAAATCATTTGAAGTGTTATAACTATGTCATACCCTTCCAATAGGCACTTCCACAAATCCGAAGTTCTCCTGATGTTCATCCTTTAGCACCCTGTACTGCACGCCGCCCGAGAACTTCTTCACAAGATCTTTCAGGTTTGGCTCCAAGGTGCCAGACCTCACGTTGGGGAACCTTCTTTTCATCAACCCTCGGATTGGTACCAACTCTGTCAGGATGTTTGGATGGGCCACTACATATTCGTAGTCACCGATTTTGATTTGACCATCCTGTGGGACAAAAATTGATTAATTATTTGTTTTAAAAAACGACTCTCGCGCCAAGGAGTTTAATCCCCGTAACGCGGGGGATTTCAGACATTCCATGCACATGCATACAGAACAAGCATTTGTGGAACGCACAAATTCCTGTGCTACGCGGGGATCGAACCCGCGACATGTCGGGCACAGTGGTAAGTGGTAAGTTTAACTACTTAAATCTCATTTTGTACATTCGCAGTTTTATTATGCCGTGCACAACATCGGAAATGTCGCGTAAGTACGCTGTAAGCGTGCTTAGATGACATCGTTAAAATAAGTTGTTAAAATCCTTCATTAGAACAACACTGCAGACACAAAATAAACCTAGAACATTATGGACGTTATACAGACACGCTGACCGTCGAGTTGTCATCGTCCGCGCCAGCGATGAGTGGTCAATGGAACTCAAAAATGCTACCATACATATGCCTTTAACCCATCAGGACCATTGGTTAACGTAACAAATAAACCAGACTATTATTTTCCCATATAAGAGGAGCTATAAGCTGTGGAAACTATAATATAGCTTAGTTAGACATTAACAACTGTTCAACCCATCTTTAGTTTATAACGTTATTCACCTGAATCTTCTTAATAAGGTCAGTACCACCAGCTGTAGTGGCCCCTGCATCCATGGCCTCCTTGATGAGCTCGGAGCCCTTGCAGAAGGCGAGGATGGTGCGCTCCTCTTCGCGCGGGAAGGGGTGCGGCAGGAGCGAGAGGCGCGAGAAACTGTCCATGAACCGATTCTGTTGGTGATTGGTAATAAATTAGTAAAATCAAGAGAAGTGGAGTGCAGCTGATGTAATTTGGGGGTTCGGAAAAGAGAAAAAAGATGGTTGGAGCGAAATCAAAGTACCTACACTTTCCCAACAGGCCAAGTTACATAGGTTCTGTATGATGGATAAGTCTTACAAAACACTGTGTATTCATTATTATAACTAGAGAACATGGACTAACAAACTAAGTCTCCTCCTTGGATGTTCATGAGTCCCTAAAGGTTTGATTGATATTACATGTAATGATTTTTTTATGTTGCATAAAATCCGGTCTCTAATTATCACTAAAGCTAAGTCCAAAAAATTCAGCTGTTATCATTACATGTATAACCAATTCTTTAACCTGTTAACCATACAAGGTTGATAAGACATTAGCTAGCCAGCCAGGTCTGATGTTTATTTGATTCTGATAAGAATCTGATTCACTTACTATCAATCTAAGTTAAAACAAAACCCCAATGAGTTAAAAGGTTTCATACGGATTTCACTTAGACTCTGTATGATACAAAATGTTGCTAGGTTTACCTTAGTTGTACCTTAAGTCCCATGTTTTTAGGTTCATAAAGTAATAATAATAACTAAATGATTCCGTGTGGTGTCCGGATATAAAGAATAGCACCACCCCATATCCTCCACTGGGTGTCGTAAAAGGCGACTAATGGACCTTAAGACCCAGTGCACTGTACCAAGCACCTTGGGTCACCCGAATGGTGGCGGGTAAACAACCAACAATAGCATTCCCAAAGAGGGTTAGTGTCAGACAGGCGGTCGACTATAAAACCATAGCCAAAACTTTAAGCAACATGTCTAGAAGAAGTGTTGCGCCGACCCCAAGTGAAATGGGATAAGGGCAGGAAGATTTTTGTGAAAAAAAAACAGCTAGCTTATGTACTACAATTTCCGAAGGTTTTCTGGAAGATATCGCAATTAGCGATAAGACTACCATTGTACATCATCATCATCATAGTACCCTTACTGTATATAATTTCCTTTTCATAGCTGTAATTATGGTGTACAATAAAGAGTATTCTATTCTACAACTATAAAGAAAATCCTAAATACACAAACCTTTTTAGCAGCCTGCATGTTCATTTCCACCCTAGCAATCACATAAGCATCGGGTACATTGTACATGCTGGGGTGGTGCGTCTGCTGGTGAGCCTTGACAGCATCCTCAGCAGTGTACACTATCCAGCTGTAGTACTTGAGAGGGTAAACATCGTCTTTGGCTAAAGGTTTAAATGTGTCGTCTAAATGCTTGTTGATCGTCGCCTTTGATATTCTGAAAGAGAGAATGAAAATAGTAATGCAATATTCAAGTTAAAAATACTTCAGCATTCAAGTTAAAATAGTTTTGTTGCTCATTACTTTTGGTTTTCAACATTTATGAGGTTGTACTGAAACTGTGACCTCTTTTTTATTTTGACTAGTCCTCCTTTCGCTCAAGCTGATATATCCAGCTAATATTATAAATGCAAAAGTTTGTAACTGTTCCAAATGGCTAGATCAAGTTTGATAGAACTTGTTATGGACACACATGCTGGATAACACATAGGCTACTGCCTACAGAATACAGAAGAGTGGAATGTTTTTGCAGCTATAGCCAACATCGCATGGACAAAGTGAATTTAACTGCCTGTATAATTAGGTTCTATTGGACTGAAGTTGGACTTGGCTTTGGCTATAGATGGCTATTAATTATTAAAGTATAAAGCTGATTTTTCTTTTCATATATCCACAACTACTTCGCTAAAACAGGCTCTTTCAAGTTGAAACTTACTTGTCTTTTCCTCTCTGGTTGTGAGGGATGAAGCCAACTTTAGTGACTTCAACTTTGACCTTCTTGGCACGGGCCTTAGCCCTAGTACCTTTACGAGCCGCATATGACACAGTGGCAGTGTGAAGGGATCTCTGAAATTGAATATTTTGACTATTGAAATGAGTTGAAGACACGAGTACCCAGTATCAAAATTCAAAGGTAAATATCCTCAACACAGCAATGGCTGGGCCACTTTCGATGAACTTTTACTGACAAGTAGCTGAGATAGCTAATAACATTAGAATTATATTAGGATTTAAGAAACTGCGGGTTTATCTACAAATAAGCATAATATCGTAACCACAGTTTAACTTTAATGTAAATACGAGGTCTGTGCACATAACAATTACATAATTCATAGAATACAATATCTTAGGAACCACAATAAAAATAAAGAACTCACCACATTCGTACTGTTACATTTATAAAGCGATAAAGTATTGGTGAACATGGAACCTGAAACCAATTATATACGTTTACACCCAGAATTATAACTGAATTAGTATGGTTTTTCATCGAATAAATAAAGTAAACTTACGGAACAAAGTTCCAGCCATGATTTTAGTATTGTAATTCAATAATCTCTTAAAGTTATTTTGTTTTGATTTAATTATTCGGTAATAGAGTTAGGTTAACCATAGGTTAATTTGAGAAGTTAAAGTGACAGCTATTAAAAAAAATATTCTAATGTCTTTGCCACATCTCGATTAAATTAATAATACTGAATGATTTTGTTAAGAACTGTGTGAAAATATAGTTATTTATCGATATAAAATAGTGTCATTCTTATATAATATATATTGTGCTTATTATCATAAATGAAAATCAAGTTTTATCATACAAATCTGGCAACACTGAAGTAAGCACATTCAATCAAAACGGACTGATCAAAACATTCGTTTACATTTGTGTCGCGGCAGTCGTTATTTGTATTCACTCTAAATACACAATTAAAATGTGTTAAAGTACTTTAATTCATAAGTTTATCTAATAAATAAGTAAGTGTATAAACCAATAATGGAGAGAGTAAACTGTAGTTTACTCGTAATATCACTTTGTGTGTTATTATGGGGTGTGGCCGGCCAGTATGAATGGCAAATTAGAGATGCTTTTGATGAAATTCGAGGCAAAGTTGACAAGGTAACAGCAGATAACTGCTTTATAACGCATCTCGATGACTTATACTTACCTGAAGACTCGGTGTCCCATCATCCCGATGTTAAAGAAATCAACATAAACCCAGTGTTTCCGAATCGTACAGCGATGTTGCATTTACACAACATGGCTATGAACAGAGCGTTTTTCTGGAGTTACATTCTCCAGTCGCGGTTCATCAGACCTGCTATCAACGATACTTATGATCCAGGCATGATGTATTACTTCCTATCATCCGTAGCTGATGTATCATCAAATCCGTACATCAACGCTAGTTCTTTATATTTCTCGCCAAACATGTCCTACACATCATCGTACAGAGGATTCTTCAATAAGACTATGCCTAGATTCGCGCCAAGAGCTTTTAGAGCAGATGATTTCAATGACCCTGTGCATTTGCAAAAGATTTCTACATTAAATACATTCCATGTGGAGGATTTGGGAGCCTTTGACCCAGAGAGCTTGTCTAAGGATTATACATCAGAGTTTTATAGAATCAATGAGTGGTACAAGAAGTGGTTGCCTGATAGAGTAGAGAGGAGACATGACACCAAGACCACATATCAAGTGGAGATCAGATATGCAAACAATACTAATGAGACATTTACATTCCACGGACCACCTGGCAATGATGAGGTTTGTATGCATGTATTATTGTTAACATACAATGATAAGTAGCATTAAGTTATCATAACTTATTGTTATTGTTTGGAAGCTCTTGTTATAAAACCTTAAGGTTTCAATAAAAATAAAAAAGATGAAAAGTGTGATTTCTAAGTATTATACTTGAATCACTCACAGTATATTATTATACTAGATTCCGCGCGCGGCTCCGCCCGCGTGGTGCGTTAACTCGCAATAAAAAGTAGCCTATGTCACTCAGTGAAGATGCGGCTTTTTAATGGTGAAAGAATTTTCAAAATCGGTTCAGTAGTTTCAGAGATTACCCATTACATACAAACTTACAAATTTTACCTCTTTATAATATTAGTATAGATTAGGACACAAATTATCATAAACATAAAAACCCTTGATTTTTACATCTTTATTGCCGAAATATGGTAAATTCTAAATTAATATTTTTAATAGCTTAAGTAAGAAACATTCTTGAGTTTACGAGGGGGGGTTCATGAACTTTCAAGTCACATCCACAAAGACTCCCAGACTCAGAACAAGCATTTGTGGATCACACAAATACTTGTCTTATGTATGAATTGAACAAAGCATGTCTCTCACTCCAGAGCAAGTCTGTAAAACTTCCAATCACATAATCATGTATAGGTAAAATCTGCAAATGCCTAGAATAAAGCAAGAGGCATATAGAGTAACACATCATCATTGTCATTGTGACATCCTCTTCCTTTATAAATAAAATAACCAGATAGGTTTAGGTCACCAGCTGTGTGTCATATTGCCGGATGTGATAGTCTAATGCAAATGTAATAACTTGGAACACAAAACATCCATTCAAAATTCACATTACTATTGAGATTTGAGTCATCTACTAGATCAGGGATGTAGGTAATATTCATGGCGGAAACTAGCTTTTATCTAATCTTCAAATATCCGCCTATACATCCATATCCTCTGTGGAAAATAGGGATCACCCCTGATAGACTTCTTTTTGTGTTTATCGCTTGTTTTACATTTGTAAATATCTTATTACAGAACCCTGGTCCTGTAAATTGGACGCGTCCGTATTTCGACTGTGGGAGACTCAACAAATGGCTGGTGGCGGCAGTTTCACCGGTCGCCGATATATTTCCGCGACACACACAATTCAGACATATTGAATATCCCACGTAAGTGACATGCATCTTAACTCCCGAATCCACTGTCTAAAATATATCAATACTTCATTTATAAATTTTCAATAGTAACAAAAGTCTATTGCAATTTTGAATAAAGAGTAAAAAAAACCAAGCATTTAAGTGTTACAATAATTTATAATCAATCAGCAATACCTTGAAGTTTAGAACAGTACATAGAAGAATCTGATAAGTATTTGTTTGTAGTTATCTCATCAAACAGGTCTTTTCATTTGAGTAATGGTTTCCGAGATTGTCTGTGATACAATCACACCATTTGTTTGTGAAATAAGAACCTAAAGTCTCATGTTGCTGTAGATTGTCAACCCTGCGATTGAAGCAACAAGGTTCAAATTCCGTGTAAGCATACAGTACGTCATGTAAACACGATCTTTATTAAGCGTAGAATTTCGAACCTGGTACAGCAATGGCATTTTAATGCTTAGTAACTTTTAAACCCTAGATTGGCATAAAGCGCTACTAGGATCTTTTGGTGCGTGACCGAAATCGGAACTAATGCCCTGATATATGAAAAACCATTTTGGCAGACAGTTTAGTTGATTTTTGTTGCAAATATGCACACCACGCCCTCTTGCCCACGTGAAAAAAGATTATTTTTGCAGTGTATTAATATGAGAACATTCATTGTTTTCAGGTATACAGCAGCTGTGGTTATGGAGTTTGACTATGACAGGATAGATATAAACCAATGCCCGCCGAGTTTAGGTAATGATCGACCGAATAGATTCGCATCAACTGCACGCTGCAAGGAAACCACTGAGGTCAGTTTATAAAATGAACTGGAATTATTTTTGTTTTGAACTTTATTGTCCCGGTTTTTGAGATCTTTATCACTAAAAGTAAAATTATTTACAGAAAATATACCTTTTTTGCAATTAATTGAAATTGTTGTAATGACAGTGTACCAAGACCTTAACAGGGACAAAAATAGGTAAATTAACAATCAATACGCTTTTGAGTATATATTCAAACTCTCAGGACGTGTTGCAACTTTATGTATAAAAGCAAATTGCAAAATAAGCACTAAATAAGTAGTGGAAACTATTCAATAACATTTCCGCATCTGTCCGTCCCCGCATCGGTACTTAGATTTTTAAAACTGCGCAATTGATTTTGATGCGTTAGAGTTATTTATTTACTCAAAACTTAAATCTATCCTTACAGGTTACTTAACCTAATGCAATATACAAGACAATTAAATACTAATTACTTAATCTAGGAACTTATTCTATTACTTAAAATTCTGTAGGTAAGTAGTTACAAGAAATAATATTATCATTTCTCTTTCTGACACGCCATTGAGCAACAACTTAAATGTATGTATTGTACCCCAGTGCGAGCCGCTGCACGGCTGGGGCTTCCGGCGCGGCGGCTACCAGTGCCGCTGCGCGCCGGGCTACCGCCTGCCCAGCATCGTGCGCCGCCCCTACCTCGGCGAGATCATCGAGCGCGCCACCTCCGACCAGTACTACAACAACTTTGATTGCAAGAAGATTGGCTGTAAGTATTAGTGTTCATTACTTTTTTTTTGCTTGAAAATGTACAAAACATGATTTTAAACTAATGAAACGTATTAGTTTGAGAAAAATATCAGAAAAATTTTGCGCAAAATAAGGGTATTCATTCGGTAGTGATTTCATTTCTTATGTTAATATTAAATGAATGATTTTTGTAAAAAAACACCAAAATCATTTTGACTAGATCAATCAATGAGACTAGATGGCGTTGTGTGAATTTTAAGGAACATTTATTAATTGATTACATTTGCCCACAACCAAATACTTAATGTAATAAATGTTTTTAAACTTTCTCGACTTGTACACAATATTAGACAAAAAACGGGTTTTATTCGCGATGTAATTTGATATTTCTTTTCTCCCGACGTTTCGGTCGAATTGCACGGACGGTGCAAAAAAATATCGAATTACATCGCCAATAAAACCCGTTGTGACTAGTTTGATGTCGAAAATAACATCACGTTTGTGGTATGTAGGGATCCAGCGGCTACCAGTGCAGTGGGAGCGCGCGCACCCGTTCCTGCGCGCGCTGTACATGGACCGCCACTACGAGTACGTCAACGCCACCAGCGGGCCCGCCGCCCTGCACACCGAGCGACTCAACGTATACGAAGTGCTCAACTTCATCCGGGGAGTGCAACCCAATAACTGTTCCTTGTAAGTACATACTTTATCGAGTTTTAGTAGACTGACCTACAGATACTTGGCCTATAAAATGGCCAGGCCAATAGTAGCACTGCCAGGGGCGCAGTGAATACGAAAGCGAACTCCGCACCTCAGACCATAATAAGCAGATGAGGACGCTCCAGTGGTTTTGACCGGTAAAAGTCCGGAACTACCCCTCGTCAAAACCCTGACGAGGGCAGTCCATGAGGATTTCCACTGGGATAAAAAAAGGCCAATAAAGGCATCATTGGCCTGCATACGTAATGCAGGCCACGCGAATAGGCAACTAAAGCACGCCAATAAGTGGACCATAGTTAAGTCAAGAGCACCATACTCACAACATGGTAACAGGTAAAAAAAGAGTCAAGATTCTCCATTTTGCTAAGTTAAATTCATAGAAGACTTAGTCCACTTTTGTAATATTGGCAAGCATGTTAATTGTGTACTATTATGTAGACAAAAACAAACAAAACTATAACTTTTAAATAATATTATTTACAGATACACCCCAACAGATTTGATCCTCAATGGTGATATTTCATTCGGTCATGAGGAACAGTTTGAGAATCAAGCTAAGATGGCACTTCGACTAGCTAACTTTATCAGTGCATTTTTACAAGTAAGTTCTATTTTATATTTTGTAGATACATTTCTACATATAGATTCTGCATCGTACAAAGGCACCTACCTAAAAACCGACTGCAAACAACAACCACTAACTAACTAAAAAGAGAAATTTTAATATAAGCTCTATAATTTAGTGTGAAGAGTATACAGTTCACCATGCATTGTATTTTATTTGATACTTACATATCAACATATATTACAAATATTTTAATGTACATATCACTACATAGTATAAAACAAAGTCGCTTTTTCTGTCATGTGTCATGTTGTATGTCCCTATGAACGCTCAAATCTTTAAAACTACGCAACGGATTTTGATGCGGTTTTTTTTAATAGATAGAGTAACTCATGAGGAAGGTTTTTATGTATAATATCATCCATTAAATAGTGGACAAATACTGTTATTTTTGAGGTTTCTAATGTGATGTCGCAAATAATTACATTTTTTCCGCTTACATTGCAAACGCAGGCTGAATCCTACGAGATTTATCAAAATAATGTACTAAGTATTGTACACAATGAAAAGGTCTACAGAAAACTCCGCGATGGTATATGTCTATCTCTTATGGATATCCCACAATAACATTTTTTTGTCATTTACTTTTTACGACAAATAATGACTAATATTCGAAGCGATTTTAACCAATACAGCATTAATCCTTATCCAATTAAATACCTTAAATACATTGTTGATTTAATATAGATCTATTTGGCCTTTTACAGCATCTGATTTAAATCAATATTTAATAAAATTGTAAAAATGTAAAAAAAAAGTAAAAATGTAAAAAAAAGTGAAAATATTGTGTATAAAAGATATTCCAAAGATAAGGAAAGGGGAATTGTTTCAAGTACTCCAAAAACGCGTGCGGGCTACGGGCAGTAAATGAATAAATCAAATCTACTAGATTGATTTTATCATTTTTTCAGTGAGTTACATATTTTAAACCCGTGCAAAGCCGGAGCGGGCCGCTATGTTTTTTTATAAGTTTTTCTGTAGCGTATTTAGTATATCAGCATTGCACCCGTGCGAAGCCGGGGCGGGTCGCTAGTTTAAAATATAATGCTGGCGGGACAAACTCCTTTCTGTGGCAGATAATGATGTAATATTTTTGTTTTGATTAGGTATCAGATCCTCAAGAAGTGTTCAGTGGTAACAGAGTAGCGGACAAGCCTTTGACGGAAGATCAGATGATAGGAGAGACTCTATCTATAGTGCTGGGTGACTCCAAGATATGGTCTGCTGGTAAGTTGCCTTTTTATGAACATTTATCTTTAAGTCTGTATGCAAGACCTTTATATTCGACCTGTTTTGATTATTGAAAAAGGAGTCTACTAAAAAGAGGCTAATATGTTTTGTAATTTCTGTTAAGTTGTCCAAATTCATATTGAACATATTATTATTATGTACTATATTGGTAGCTGTATAGACGAAGACTAATGCGATGTTCGTGTGATTTCAGGTACATATTGGGATAGAAACAAGTTCACAAACAGGACATTCTTTGCACCATTTGCTTACAAGACTGAGTTGAATACTAGGAAGTTTAAACTGGAAGACCTTGCGCGATTGAATAAGACTGGTGAGTAGGATTGTTCATAATTAACATAAAAAAATACTAATGTCGATTTCAAATAAATTCTTTTCCTAATTTTCTGCAAGTAAATAAAAAAGTTGTAATCACAAGTAATAACAGTTTACTCACGCGTATTTACCAGCATAGCCCGACTAGTTTCCGACCTAACCGGAGTCTTTAATCATGAGCTGATGCGGCGGGTAAGCGAATCGAAGTGTTTGGATCCGAATCTAATCGGGCTATCCCGATAAATACCCGTTAGTAAACCATTAACATGTAATTATGAATCCACTTCATGTTACAATATAATCAAAAGTAATCAAAAAGCCATACAACATCTCAATAAACTCTTTTTAATTCACAGAGGAAGTGTACACCGGCAAATCATGGTTCCAATTCTTAAAACAACGTTGGTCGACCAACTTCGACAGCTTAGAGCAATTCTTTTTAAAAATGAAGATTCGTGACGACGAGCTCGGGAAGTACTTGAAGAAATACGAGAGGTTCCCCACATTCTACCGCGCGGCTAACTTGAAACATGGGCATTGGACCCGGCCTTACTTCGACTGTGATGGACATTTGAAACAGTGGGTGGTGACTTATGCCGCGCCATTCTTTGGATGGGACAGTGTTAAAGTCAAGCTGGAGTTCAAGTGAGTTTCGTTTGTTTTATTGCTTTTCGTCAACGATTATAAATATGGTGGTTGTTATATAGGATGTTGCAAAAGTGATCTATGTCCTTACTTGGTATCATCATCAGTGGCCTCTAACATCTATGACAGATGATTGAAACAGCAACCGTGTTTTTATTTTGCTTTTGGCACTTGCTGGCTAACAAGGCTTATATGGGAGCAACAACGTCAATGTAGACTTTGCGACCGGCGTTACTTGGAATACATCTTTTGATATTAGTGATAAAAACATCAGTACATAGTGATTGATTTTCTTATCTGTATTCATTTCCCTGCTACCGGGCAAAGGATCATCCCCTACTGTTTACCGTCATTACACCGTACTCTTTGGAATATACTTATTTGTCATAAATCCATATAAAAGTATTCTCAACATGTATTTGTATGTTTACAGAGGAGTGGTAGCCGTGACGATGTCGCTGATGTCTCTGGACATCAACCAATGTCCCGACAAGTATTATGTACCGAACGCTTTCAAGGGCACCGACAAATGTGATAGAAGTTCTTCTTACGTAAGTACTTACAAATAAAAAAATCACATTAGCATTTATTAAGTTGTAAGCAAATTATAGTATTATGTTGTACAATTTGAAGTAATAATTAATAATTTATTTAATACTTATGAGCTAGAAAAAACGTATTTAAATACGATAAAATGATTAATTTCAGTGAAAGCATCGTTAATTTTGTGCTTATTGTCAAAAAAAATATTTAGTACGAAGCCACAAAAGCCATAATTATCTTGTAAAAACTCAAATCAATATCAATGTCTTCATGAAAAAAAAAACAAGTCCTTTCATAAAGGTCACATTAATAATAACACAATACCATACAATTTCAGTGTGTACCAATCCTCGGGCGTGGTTTCGAGGCCGGCGGCTACAAATGCGAATGCCTGCAAGGTTTCGAATATCCCTTCGAGGATCCCATAACATACTACGACGGTCAGATTGTGGAAGCTGAGTTCCAGAACATCATAGCCGACAAGGAGACCCGTATCGACATGTTTAAGTGTAGGCTAGCGGGCGCGGCCTCTATACAAAGCAGTTTGGTCATCCTTGTCGCAGTCCTATTCTTGGTTTTTAAATTAAGGTAAATATGGCATTGAAAATTGATACAGTTAATGATGAAGATTTTATACGGATACAACTTGAGCTGTTTATAGTATTTTCTAAATACAACTTTGATGTTAAAGTCAAAACTTGTGGTAGAAAGTAGTGTAAAGATATTTTTTTATATATAAGAAGAATTTACTGTTAAAGTGACATGATATTCGAATCATTGATAATTATTAGGCCTATTGAATTATATAATTCGTATTAAATTAGACACATTGTAACAGTTCTGCTTTAGGGCCTACTATCACCTCATAATGGAAGACAAACCGGGCATCTAATGTTGTTAAACTTTAGCGACACATATTTTAGACAACAAACTCGTCTTATTCGCGATATTATTCGATATTTCTTTTCTCCCGTCGCTTCGGCCGGTTTGCACCGACTGTGGTCACGGGAAGATTACAAGATCAGTTAATTGTCTAAAAAACCGGGTATATAACATTCAAAGAGGTTGTAGGTCCCTTATGATACAAATTATTTTCAAAAGACAGCTGATGTACCTTTAAGTTTTAATCTCAATAATATTAGCAGCTTTTAATATTTTGTATGTAATTTATACACCGTGTAACATAATTAACGCACATCCTGAAACTACTTTGTTCAGAATCGATAACAGAATCCATTTCATTAATAAAAATAAATATTTTTTTTTACCAAAAAATTATTTAGAAATAATTAAATTGTAGACACTATTTTCATAAAGCACTCGAAGTAAACGAAAATGAGCCTTAAGTCGATGCAATAAGGCTTTAGCAATTCACAGCGGTTCACACTTTCAAACACACACACAAGTTCACACTTTCAAACACTAACAAAGATACATAAAAAGGACCGCCGAAATACGTAATACAATAGGAAAGAGCGAGACAGCGCGCGCGGCGCCCGCGTGGCTCGGCGCTCGCGCTTCCTTGTCATTAGTCATCGGCCGATCGTTATCAGTGAATGTTTGTCATTATTTGTCAAAACAAAACTTTCGCGCGCGATGTCTTTCCGGTATACTAACGTACAGTACACCGAGATGGTGAGGACTCTAGCACAGTGTGGTGATAACGTAGCATTAGCGTGTAGAACATTTAATGATAGGCAAAAGACCTAGTGTATTGTGACGAATCAACAAGTGCCGAGGACCTTAAAGATAGGATAGTGGCTGCTTTTAAAACAGTGAAAAGGGACATTCTAGTGTTAAGTGAATTGCGACAACAATTACGTAAACGAGCTTTTAAGTGCATAGAACAAGGTGGTGGACATTTTGAAAGTGTTTTAAAAACCTGACGCCGTCGTATGAGTGCCGATTAATTTTAAACATGTAAGTTTCTCATTGTTTAATTATTATATCTTTTAAACACGCCGCCTTTGTTTAGGTACCTATCAAGTTCATCTCTATCAGCATTTCAATAACAATAACTTACGGTTATTAAAATCATTCATACTAAACAATTCTAATAATAAACATATACAATTTTATGCAAAGACGTCATAGTATCTACGTACATAAGAATGTAGATAATCTCTTTAGGTTTTCAAATTGGTTTTAAGGGTTTTACTTTTCGTATGTTATGATTTTATAAACTTATGATAGTAGGTATTGGAGAAGCCGCGCGGGCTGCGAGACCTCCACTTTTGTGCGTCTGTGTGCGCGCGTAACGTATTGAGCAATAGGGCGCCCACGCGTTTTGCCAATTATTTGTACAAATTATTCTGACAATATTATGTAATAAAAACAAATATCTAAGAAACTGATAAAAATGTTTCAATACATTAATTGTGGATAGAAAAGGATATTCTTTTTGGGGTGTCTGTGGATGTGCGTTATTTCCGTTACACGTTGTATATGTATTGATGACCCTATTGAGGGGATGATTGGTATAGAATATTATACCATAAAAGGATCTGATTTTTAAAATTATGAATACCATCTAAAGTTGTTAAGTAAATCTGAAATGTATCAACTGATAGTTTTCCTGTATGGTTGCATTTAATTGTGGCTATTGCTGCAAAAAGTTTGAATAAGCCAATATATTATGATGTTACTTAGTACCTATGCAATGGCAGGCCCTTGCCAACAGCTGGCTTCACTTTTCCTTATGTTATAGATTTTATGTATGAATCTCCTTTTATTGCATTTAGCATTTTTATCTCAATAAGTTCACTTACCTTATATACCTAAAACGTTTATATTGCAGCTGTTTGTGCGATTTTGATATTATTAATATTATAGCTTATTATAAGGATAGCCTAATTTTTAAGATGTACACTTTTGTGGGTTTGTTTTCGTTTTGAACTTAAAATCGATTTATTTACTTTGTAAAAAAAATTGAATATCATTACTTTGTATGACAAAATATACAGCTTGTAACTCTTTTATTTCTTTTTCTTAATGCTTTTATGCAATATGTATTACATTTGTAACTTTTATATTATAATTTCTTATGTTTGTTTATATTTATGGTATACACATATTGTTTTACTTAATTTTACACCGACTATTTTGCATAGTTAAGAAAAGCCGTCCATTTTAGACTGACTTGTATATCACAGTATTTTTGCGATATTTCAACTGTAAGAATAATTTTAGTTAAGTATGATGTATTTAGATTTGTCTTGTACAGTGGATTGATATGCTTTGCACGAATTAGATTTACGTATTGCACATTTTATCGAAATACTACCAAAAAGTTATGGCATTGCTAAGCGATTTGGTCAAATGACAAGTTCTATTTCTACAATAGTCAGTTGTGTTTACAAAAATCTCATATTTTAAATTTTGATCTTTCGGATATCATCACAAACTTATTGTTTCTTCTCGAATCATGCCTTTATTTACAGTTTTAAAGAACATTCTGCAAATTAAACTACTGCGCTAGGCAAATCTAAAACACCAATTATCATCTAGTTAATAGTGTAGCTAAGGCTGAATGTGTCGTTCAAATATTCTATCTAAGTACTTATACATTAATAGCTCTCATTTTGTAAACAATATATTATAGTATTGTAGTGAAATAGCAATAGATTGCACAAGTTACTTTATTACTAAAAAATGTACATTTCAATTATATTCAGAGATATATATTAAATCTAATACAATAGATTGTCTGTAAAGATTTTATAAACATAACGGTAGTTACTTCGCACATTCCTGAATACATTCGGATATCCTCGGCTCATCATTTGTTCATTGAATACAGCAAAAATACTAAAAGTACTGTTATATTTAAAAAATCTATAAAAAATAATCGTATCTACATTAAAAGGAATAAAAAGTACTATACATTATGTTTTGAATGTGATACCAAATAGTATTGCCGGCTGTACCGTCTCGCCACGGGACTGCTCGGCTCGGCGCGAGTGTTCAGTACCGTATTTTAGACGACAAACGGGACTTATTCGCGGTATGATACGATATTTCTTATCTCTCGACGTTTCGATCGAGTTGCACCGACCGTGGTCACGGGTGAAATGATGAAAAAATATCGTATCATATCGCGAATAAATCCCGTTTGCAGTCTAAAACATGTGTATAAGTCGCAAAAGTTTATAAATTGTTCAGTACCGGTCGCACTCGCTCCGTCTCGCGATAGCTCGCGGTCAGTCTTGTTTTCTCGGCTTCGAGACGAGAACTCTCCACGAAACATCACGAGAGCGTTCGCACGAGACTGTACAGTCGGCATAAGGTCTACACTCGTTGTAGCCCCGAGTGAAATTTCGAAATACTGCTCCGGATGCAACAGTTTTCTGGTATAAATGAGCGTTTCAATCCGGAGAGTAACGAGTTAAAGCATAGCCTCGAAATTATTACAGTCAAACGAGGGTAAACCGATATTGTTCTCATTAAACATTAGTGTGAAGTGGTCTCGTTATAAAATACCGTCCATAATAGTGCCTTTTTGTAATGTTTGTAATTAAATCTTCTTTGAAATATGTACTGTTTTATTACTTGTACCGGTTGCAGATCCAAAATTGTTATTTCACTGCGGCTCGACGTCGCCATGAGTAGATTTAAGCACATTAAACAAATCATCTCAGCTTTCTAACTTGAAAAGCTATATGTGCTTATTTTGAGTTGGCTAAGTTATGGATAGTTGAAACCTTATTTTAATTTAGGTATCTTGTGTAAAGTTTACTTTAAGATTCATAACATGAAAACTCATACGGGGCGCTTGGGAGTTCTTCTTAATTTGTGGCTCCAATTCAGCTTTTTCGTAAGCTTCTTCGGGAAGGCTAAAAAAATAAAATACAAACATTGGAAATTTTGAGTATATCGACTGTTCATAGTTATACCGTTATACGAAGAATACTTAGAACTATTCATTAAATTTTTCATTTAGCGTGCCAGGTTTGAAGTAACCTACTATTATAGGAATTTTTGTTGTAAAAAGACTAGCACAGAAAGAGAACCAAGTCTTTTCATTAAATTGTAACAGAATGCTTATTATTGCTTATCAAACTTACTTGTTGTTCAGTATGAAAACGTTTCTAAGGTACATAAGTACTCCAACTAGTCCGAAGTATACGACTATGTAAAAGAGCATGTATAAGACGACGAGCATGCGGAAAAATCCCATGCTGCGCCCGGAACACACATTTCTGTTTTCCCATATTTTCACACATATGTATTTTTAAAGGCTTTTGCCATTTTTTTTAGTTTTTTTGTATGTTTTATTTTACATCCTGAATGATTGGTTATTTTTCATTATAGCTGAGGGTTGTTGTCCCTGCTAAGGATGTTTGACAAGGAAACGTCATATTTTTTTAGGTTATATTGTCGTTACTTTGATCTCAATAATGATACTGTAAGTTAGATGTACAAAGTATTTATTAAAGATATAGATTGTCTGTGTCTGAGTTTTATATCGTAGGATGTTCATAGAGAAAGCAGGTTTGCATGCACTTTTAAGATTATCATCATCTTTCTGCCCGGCTTATCCTATTTTACTTGGGGTCGGCGCAACACTTTTTTGTAACGATGATGATGATGTGTAAGGCACATAACAATTTGTCTTTGCGACCGTTTGCAATAAACCTAATTTCTCAAATAGAGTATGTTTCTCACCCCACTACGCCCAATAATTCTCACATATACCACACTTTACTTGTTTCTTTGGCAACTGTATTTCTTTCTTTAAAGTAATGTTCGTATTAAGCCAGGTACTCACTAGCGAGCCGTAACTGTAACCGTTGCATGTATTGTAACCAAAAAACATAGTGTGTACGTGGTTCGCAAACCTGCTGCGAGCGGTACGCGTGCGGCTTGCAGCGAGCCGACGCTTACAACGTACTCATTTCTGAACCCGTAACGTTGCACGTAACTGTAACCGTTACTGTTACCAAAAACATAATGTGTACGTAGTTCACGAGCCTGCGACGAACGCTACATGAGCGGCTCGCAGCGAGCCGACGATTGTCGGTTTTTGCCGCAGATCAAAGGGCGCTCGCAGTGCGTTCGCGGACGTCAAGAGGAGAGGTTGTTGCTAGCCGCTGCGAACCAGCTATATTTTCGATATAATTAATTAAACATGAGATATTCAAAGTCAGTTGCAGTCATTCTTGTGAAATTTTTGTAATGACCACTAATTTCTTGATTTTTTAATATGAACAAACAGTAGATCACTTCTTTCTCGATACATTTTATGAATCCACCATCTTTGTGGCTGTTTATTATCATCGAGTAAGGCATCTATAAGTAAGTATGCTGCACAGGCGAGAGATACTTCGTCAGACATCGTGAAGTTACAAACCAAAACTGAGGGCAGAGCACCTCCCCGTTCGTTTCGTTACTCCCCGTACACTAGTGTGTACGGGGAGTAACGAAACGAACGGGGACCTCGTTACTGTATCTGTATGGTTACAGTTACAGCTCGCAAAATGAGTACGCTCGTTGAAGGCGTTCCGGCGACGACGTGAGCCGACGGCAGTATACGTTGTAAAACGCGTACACACTAGAACCTCGTTACTGTATCACATAAGTTTCGGTTACAGCTCGCTAATGAGTACCCGGCTTTAGAAAAACTGACTGAATAAAAAAAAAGGAGGAGGTTCTCAATTTTGCCGGTAGGTATAGTGAATAGATCCTTTAAAAAAGAAATAATTCATTGTCCGATGAGCTCGGAAGACATGGTCCCTATACCTACACATGTTTTCCTGCTTTTATTACGAACAGTAAGTCATTATAATACAGGTACTCGCAAGTACTCTTAAGTATTCAATAAGTAGGCACCCTTATACACTAAAACTCAAAGCATTAGGTAATTCTTAATTCATGAGACTCTCAAGCTAAAACCTATTTATTCAGGTTAACATTGACCGTTGAAGGACAACTGCCGTAATAATATAGTCCTGGACAGCGGCAACAGCTCCATTCGCAGGCAATGCCACACGAACGTTGTGTGGGCTTTGCGTTGATTTATGTCGTTGCTCTATGTCAGAACACATTGCTGTGTGATTATTGACCATTTGTGACAAATTTCCCTAAATTTCTACACCCATTATTGGCTTTCGGCAGTAGTTTCGTATTCCGAATGCGATCAGACCAGTGGATTTTCAATATTTTTTTCTGAACTTGAGGAGGGCAAGCGCTAGCATGGCGGGCAATTCTATAGTAGGTATAAAGACGTGCTGAAGCGCCTTACGAAAAAGTGTGGTATTGAACCTTCACACTTTTACGGTAGAAACAATATCATCAAACAGCTGGTCGACGTCTTGAATGGAGGATTATGATAAAAGTCAGAGTAAAAGACTTTGAAGACAATCACTGCTTTTATCTAGATATTCGACGTGGTGAATTGCAGGCACACCCACCTTGTGCTATCACTTATCACAACCTATAATTTGTGTAACATACAGCTATAAGTTTAATTGGCTATGTAAGCCATGCACGATCGCACCAATAACAGCTGGAATTTTAAAACGGAGTCGCAAAGGTCGCCGTGACAGAAATCTTTCGAGGAGATACGTACATTATAAAGAACAACGTATCGTCGGCGCAGAACCGAAGCAACACAGACATCGCCCGTGTGTCTCCACCATTAGTACCTACTGACCTATAGTACCACAGTTTTGAGGCGTAGACACGGACATAAATGCTGCTTCGTCTTCTATCACTGGCTGTCGCATGTCAAATTCTGCCAGATTGATGAACAAAGATACAAGTCTGATTATGACGTTTTGAAACAAAAAAATTACACAGCTTTACAGTGAAAAATTATGAATATTAGATTTATTCGATTTAAAATTTAAAATAAATTTTACCAAACTATGGTAAATGCACCAAAAAAAGTGAATATAAAGTAGTTGGTTATTTCGGCTCTAATTGTCTTCGGACAGGGTTTTTTTTTGTATCTAGTGGGAACAATAAGAAAGGCAACATGATTGGAAACTTTTTCAAAATGATGAAAAGCAAGGAAATGCGGGACTATTTCATGAGGTAATTAGGAACATACGATATTAAAATAGTCTATAGTTTCCTTTGTATTTTGAACCAATTCTTTAATCCGTAATCGGATATGCAAATGATATAGGTACCTAACCGAAAGGGGCCTGTGCCCAGCAGTAGAACTTATACCATCATCATTTTAGCCTCTAGGCCTCTCCCTTTTTCTGCTACGTTTTTCTGTGATGCACGCCCCTCATCCAACTGCCTCCAGTAAACCTAACCAAATCATCAGACCAACGCACCCTCGGTCGTCCCTGATTCCAACGACCGGTCTTTGGCCTGCATCTAGCTTGGTGTCCTAGCCAGCTCCATTTGAGTCGTATCGCCTTATCACCGACGTCGAACACTTTTGTAATGGGATATATGTATTTAGGCTGGTATTATAATAAATACCTTTACCCAATCGTGGGACACCAAAGGCTAGGTAATAATTACATTTAGAAACATAACTGTCGCATTAGGTGATAACCTGTAATGACTAGTTATAAGTTGGAAATAAATAAATAATACATAGATATACTTAGTAACAACAACACCTAAAACATTTTATACCTAGTTACTTAATTTATTTTGATATTTCCAGCACCCATTTCTGGGGTCCATTCGCAAATTGGGCTATACCATTGGCGGCGATTGCAGACACACAAAAGAGTCCCGAAATTATTAGTGGTAAAATGACGTTAGGTGAGTTTCATGTTTTTAAGACCTGATATAAAATGATTAGTCTTTATGAAAACTGCAAAATAAAATGTAACAAAGCTGTAAGGTGTGCAGGACGTTTTTAACAAAGCCCTAGAAGGGTTTTTGGTCAGAAGATACTGCCAATAGGTCATAAAGGCGAAGGCTTCTGGCCTTCGCCTTTATGTCCGTCGACTAGGTGCGACTTAACCTATAGTTCTTGCAATAAAGACTATGTTTTATATTCTTCTTTTTGTTAATATGAACCAACATTTAAGTCGTGATAGGTAACTACTGAATAATGTTCTGGTGAAAAAACGTAATTCGAATCAGTTACGTATTATTTATTCGTTACTTTTTGGTTAATTTGACAAAAGTTTTAATATTTATTGAAAGGAATACATACTTATAATGAAGCATTAGACTATTTACCAAATTACTGCCGGTTTTTGACCGAACCGACCGGCATAAAAACTTAGTGCAAAGACCGGGTTCGTCTACGTTGCCTGACAAAGGTGAAATTATTGTTTCTTTTCTTGCAGCGTTAACTTTATACTCTTTAATGTTCATGAGATTTGCATTAAGAGTGAAGCCTCGAAACTTGCTGCTCTTTGCTTGCCATTTTACAAACGAATGCGCCCAAATCACACAGGGCCTCAGATTCATCAAATATCACTACGTAGACGGTGACAAGTATAAGGTGAAAATAGCCGCTCCTAAGTAAGTTATTAAAATGCTGTTTGTGTCTCGTAAATTATTATTTCCCTGTTTGTTAGGATTTTACAGATACTTAAGCAACCTTATGACAGCTCTCTTAAAACGTAAAACGTTACTTTCGTGTAATTTATCTTTAAACGCTAGTTCAAAATGTATTGCCTACATATTTTCATTGCTTGTCATATTTTAGTTGTAAGCTTTAAAATGTCGTATGTGCATTATTTTTGTCAAAATAAATTATTATAGGCTTACGTAATATATACAGCTAGGTACCTGCGTTATATCGCACATTAATGAATTTATAGATGTCAATACCTATTAATTATAAAATGGGTAATTACTAAGAGGCTTATGATAACGCTTTTAAATTGTATTTTTTTGTAATTTCATAAAAACTATTAGAATTCGAGTGTAAACCAAAGTTCGGGATGTTAGTGAATTATGCAGACGAACGAAAAGGTGAACAAAATGGCGCCACCTCCGCTTAGTGGTTTGTTATTAATCGTAACAACACACACTATTTTATTGCAAATAAAATTAAATCGTTTAATAAATAACGTAACAGCATAAAACGAATTTAATTTTTAATCGAATAAAATTAAATACTGTCAAAAGGATGCATAAAATAAAGTTTATAAACGAAGAATATTAATTTATTTAAAAATTCTCCTAACTTGGCTGTACCATTATTCAGCATAAACTCACCAAGCAGCATTTTATCTCATTCGTTGTTTAATTCTTATTTTACCCTTAATGGAAATAATCAACTACTTCCAAAATAAATAATAAAAATTGATAAATGAACACTGGTTTTGTGAATCAAATGATATTTAAATTATTTAGATTTATTAACACATAAACTGGTTTTTTTTTTTATATCAGTACATATATAAAAAAGTTGTTTCTCAACGCTAATTCATATTACAATTATTGAAGTTATTATTTATTGTTAATTTACTTTTCAATCTGTCATACACAGACAATACTTAAGACTCGATTCCGTAAAAACTCTACCTAAAAATGTACTATAAAATGTCTTAAAAAATTGTAAACTGAACTGATTAAAAATTGGTTTTGATATGAATTTGTATTGTCTTTCAAAGTTGTGCATGTCAGTATTATTTTCCTGTTTGTTGTGATTTTTTATTTGCATGCGAAATTATGAAGAGTTGTTAAAATTTGTAACGTCCATAATTTTTTCTAATAAATAATTATTTCTGTCAAAATGTGTTTAATTATGTAATTTCAGTTATTTTTACCACATTCTTGTGCAAACGACACAGAACTTTACATCAGTATTGTTCATCACGAAGGTGACTATTTTAGTTTTTATAATTTTTTTTGTGTAAATAATCTATTTGCTTATGTTATTTTAAACAATCTTGATGTAACTATTACCTACGAAAACCAAAATATATATAATATATATACTTATAGGTATATACTGATTCTTCCTTATGACAAATGTTGTTTATTTAAATTGGTTTTTGAACAAAGTTTATAAACAAAAATATAATATTAAGGACATGCTAATTTTAGTTAAATACTAAACCAAATTGAGTATAGTGATATTAACATACAGAATTTCTGAACGAAATATAATGTGCCACAACACAATCCAATTTTATACAGTACGACACGGCTCCGATTTGCAATGTAAAATTACGTAAGCTTTGTCATAATAATAAAAGTTTCGAAGTTTACTATACTAACAAATTATTCGTTTACTATTGGTACATTTCTCTCTCACTCAAGGGCAAGAGTGTAGCCCATTCCTTCGTGTAGGTGATAGTAGTCATTGGTCATTTTTCCATATTCGCTTGTGCCTGCCTCGTGAAAGAGGAGAGAGAGAAAAAATAAAAAGTAGAGACAAGAAAGGGAAGTTTTTGCCTAGTCGTGAGACTATAATAATGGGCTTACAACAATAATATGTAGCAGAAAAACAAAAACTGACTAACAATTTTACGGTGGAAAGATAATTCTGAAGTTCCGACGAGCATTAAGAAATGATAAACAGACAATAATATGTGATTTAATTTTAAAGGACTGATAAAAGTGTTTAATTTTATCGAAATTTTGTCGCTGTCGTGCGGTGTAAAGTGAAGTGTTAAGTGCTATGTGACGTAGCAGGTAGTTATCATTTTTATTATTTTATCAGTGACACTGACATTGGCTACAAAACGGGAAGGACAGGTCGTTGAAAAGAAAAGAAGAAATATATTTTAAATTAAACAACAATATAAGAAAATAGGTAAGTCTCTTTTTACTAAATAGTTATGGAGATTTCATTCATAATTCTGAATTAATCTAAATATTGTATAACCTTGACATGTTTTGTTAGTAAAAGCATACGTAATTAATTAAAACTAGAATTACCATAACGTTTATGACGGTAAATTGTTCTATCTAACTGTTTCAAATTGTATAACCTTGTTCTCAATGAATCTATGAACTTTATGTTATATTAATTATACTTTTTTCTGTTAATGATAAGTGATCCTCTACCATATATTTTTTTTAATGGAACATGATAGATCTGCTTTAAATTACTTCTTAAACGAAGTATTTTAAATAACCTATTTAATTCTCTTTTCCAGCCAAAATGAGTATGTTGGGCAACTTCGCAAGACAGCTGAAAAGCAAAGAATTTAGAGATTATTTAATGAGGTAAAGTTGTATTTATCTTATATAAAATTCTTGTGTCTATGTTAGTAACCATGTTCCTCTGAATCATTTTGACCGATTTTTATGAAATTTTGTGTGCATATCTCTTAGAATCGGCCAACATACTTTTTGTCCCTGAATTCATTTTTATTTTCTCGTAGAACAGCTAGTATCTTGTAATTATATATTTTAAAGATTCGGAAAGTTTAGTTTGCCTGCTTGCTATAACAATATAATAATAAACTATTTTGAAAGTTGTTTCTATGTTATTTAGTGTATCAACTTAAATAATCCTCATCATCAATACCATAATTTGATGTAAAAAGCACCTAAATGTTAACTCTGTAAAGATTATTTTTGTATGAACTATTCAATTAGTATTTTATTCTTTTTGTAAATGATTGTGAAGTAGTCGGTCACAAGTATCAACTCTGTTTAATCATTTTTTTCTTATATTTTTAGCACCCATTTTTGGGGCCCAGTAGCGAATTGGGGTATACCAATTGCTGCACTTGCAGATACACAAAAGGATGCTTCATTTATTAGTGGAAAAATGACTCTTGGTAAGTATTTTTATCCTTTGTATTACAGTAACAATATTATCCTGCTATTGACAGACAGATTGCTATAAGACAGGGAAAAACAAATAAATGATTTTTCATAAAGGAAAATTACGTCAAGTCTTATGTCTAAGAATTTCCCTTCTCTTTTTTTCTTATAAAACTAGTACAGTAATATTATAATTATGTCGTAATATTACCAGTTAACGTTAGACTATGTGATACCAGATTTAAAAATGTGTATAAAAGTCCATGGAACTTTATCTTTATGATGTTTACTGTTAATTGTACATCATTGTCTTAATAAGGTTGAAACTGTACCGATAAATTAGGTATGATTACATTGAGAAGGTTTTGACTTGTACCTTGCCACTACATTAAAATTTATTGAGTCAATTCTCCAAAAATGTTGCAAGTAATAAAAAGAAATCATTTATTCTGTAAGTAAGATAATTATATCACCTTTACATGACTTATAATGTAATTTTTTGAGCTTACTGGAATAGATGTATCCTATCTGACCTGAGAAGAAGTGCGAAAACAAACTCAGGGGTCACTGTCTTTTTTAAAGTACAGACAACTTTTCTTAACTGAGTATAATTGTATAAACAATTGCAGAGTATTGTTTGGACTGGGCTTTTGAGAGATTGGAGTGAGCTTGCGTGTGACATGAGAGGCATGCATGGATCACCTAGCTTAGGGTGGTTAGCCATATTACAGGCATCCCCATAACCCCAAAACTCAACACATCCACCAGTGACACTATTAAAAAGACAGGCAAACTCATGCAGATTGCAAGATTAAAATATCGATAAATAATTGATAGTATATCTGCATAATGTTTATACTTACAAGAGAGTCTACCATCACCACTTAATGTGATATTATTGTAGTTGTGTCAGAGGCACCATGTTGCTGCCATATTTCAACAATTGCAATAATATTACTTTAAGAGAAGGTGGTTGGCCCCGAGCACCAGCATCGTGGGCTCCTTAAGCAAGACTTTTGCTATTGTTAAAGCAAGATGCGAAACTTGTTCCACACTTAGATGCATCTCAATGGCAACAGTACATCTTCAAAGGCCCATAAAAAACATTTGGTTTTATGTACCTACAATTAGAGACAGTTACCTACTTATTGCAAGTATTAACATAGCACAATATATTTTAAATTAGAAAGAAAACTAAGTTCCACATCATAAAATAGAATAATGGGACTGACTTAATTAATATTACTTTATTTAGTACCCTATAAATATACATGACATTGTATATTGTGTAGGCCTATTTGAATATTGTGTTATGCAATGGTTTTCTATGCTAAGGTAATGAGATAAAACATCAATGACATACAGTTATTACTATGAACTTTATTATCTCGTTGTCTGATAGTAGGTTAACCACGGCATATCTAACACACAAACTGTTCTCATAATATTGTATTCTTTTATTTACCTATCATATTCCCTGCTTTTGTTTCAGTCTCATGAATCGCATTTTATTGAAGATATATTGTCTTAGTTATGCCTATAATTGTCTGTTATTCACCCTTTGTACAATCCAACCATTTGATTGGTATCTGGATTTCAATGAACTATCCATTTATAAGAACTGTCATCATGAATGCTTATTTTAAACATCATAGAACTCAGATTCTAGATATTCATTATTCGGAATTAGGCCTAGCAAGTAAACCGCTTTTGTAAGTGGGCGTTAGATAGAACTAGTGAAAATGTATTAATACTCAATTCGTTATTTGCATTCCATATGTTATACTGTTACAGGTGGTACATTTTAGTCTAGAATCAGTATGGACCCTATAGGGCACAGCTTAAAGAAGTTGGAGAGTTTAGCAGTAGCTTTTTACTAGATTATAATTATATTTAATAACATTTTAGTGTATGTGAGTGTTGGTGTGAAACATTTTACTAAAGTAATATTATGAAAATTGTTTGATGTTATAGTGATAAGTCTGTAAGCAGCTAAATCTCGGGCATTTAGATAACTGTTATCTCCCAGTTCAATAAAATTGATGTTATTAAGCATCTGTGCTATACATACAACAGTTACGTTTTGCCATGATATGTATAATACATGTCATATTTTTTATTAAATTTATTATTTATTTGGGTGACTGGCAGTGATAAAATGTGTTTATCAGTACTAAATATTATTATGGTCTTAAAATGTAGTAAATAATATAATGACCTTTGGATGGAAATATTAGCTTAACTATATTACTTTTTTAGACATTGGCACGATTTACCTATAAAACGTTTTAAAAACTTTATCTAGCTCTGTGTCTCTGTTTATTAGGATATCGAATCTAGTAGTAATTCAGAAAGTATATTTAATTTATTACCTTAGAAAGTATTTGCGTGTTCGCCATTAGGTATTATTGTTAATCTGTTACTATGCTAGCTCACAGTCAATTGTGGTTGACAATGTCTTTGACCGCTACGCGTCCTCTAAACCCATTGCTTACCGTAACACCACACGAGAGTTGAACGAATCAAATATCTACTCACTCAAAAGCAATTAGATTTTTATTTAATTAATACCCGAATGCTATATTACAGCGACAGTAGCGAATTTTCTACTAACAAACGATTCTTGTTACCTATTTGAAATTAGTGCCAGTTTTAAAGACAAGTTACGAGTTTAAAAGGAATATTAGACATACATACAGACAAGTGTCAATTATTCCAAATTAAAAAGTACCAAAAGTTAACCCAACAATAACATCTGTTGTTAAGTCAAGTGTATTGGACTGATTGGTTGCCCACACGATTGGTATCCCACACGCGCTCTTCGCTTTACAGGCGATTGGACAACCGATCAACCATTGATCAGCATTCAAAAAACCAAGTGACCAAACAATTTTCTAATAAATCATACTCTTTTTTTTCAGCCCTGACATTCTACTCAATGATGTTCATGAGATTCGCGTGGAAAGTCCAGCCGCGCAACATGCTGTTATTCGCTTGCCACTTCACGAACGAAATAGCTCAGCTCACCCAGGGCGCTCGGTTCATCAACTACCATTATATCGGGGACAAGAAAAAGGAATCAGAAACCTCAGCAGCAACCAAGGTTGACGCCGCTAGCCAAGTAGCACCTGTCGCCCCATCCGCCTCATAGTGTGATATAACTCTACGTAGATACGGTTGGCGAACCAAGTAGTGTCATTTTGAATTTCGAACCCTAAGGGAAACCTAACGAGGTTTAAATCAGAAAGTTGTATACCAAGTACAATAGTTTTTTTTTTCGGACAACTGGCGTTGGGAATCTTACATATCAGGGTATTTAAATTGTTGTTAGTTTTTAAATTTGTTTTAAACATGTTACCAAGAGTAGTATATGCGTGTATTTTGTTTATGTACAACGTTTTATTATAGAGACATATTTTTGGAATTATTTTGAACGATATAATTTAGATTTTTTTTTGGTAATTTCGAATATTTACTTTAAATATTCTTCAGTTGCCCAGGCTAGGTACAAAGTTAATGATATGTGAACGCGACTAACGGGTTTAAAAGATAGTAGATTAATATTCCTTAGATATAAAAAAATACTTCTTTACAAAGCTTGGCAACACTCTAATTCAAACTGTTGTTCCCCTTGTCAAGAAGAAAAATGTATCATCTTGAGTGACATTATTTTAGAACCTATTTTTGTGGCAAGTTTGAAAAAATTAAAAAATATTTTGAAAAGTTTTACTGTAAAAAGTTTTGTTGACGAATCATATTATCCCATAGATTAAAGGCACTACTTAGGCTTGTAGAAAGCGCACACTATGTATAAGTAGATAATTATGACTGTGTCAAATAGTTAAACAAGTTAGCTCAAATTATCCCTTCACGTTTCAGAAAACTGTAATAAAATAATTTATTAAATGACGAAGTTTCGAACGATATGAAATTTTGGAAGACAGGTTGATTGATGGAACAAACAGTTACAAGAAAAATGCAAAAATCGTGAAAAAATCATTACTAAAACTTAGAAGAATGGAAATGTGATGGCCCATTAAAAATTAAGTCCTGTCCAATGTTGATTCTCGGTGGGAACTAAGTATGCAAGTTTCCATTAAAATGTAACTGTCGATAAATTGGGTTCGTCGGCCCTTAGAAATAAGAGCGAATAGGTTGTAAAAAATGTTAATACTTATGTTATCATTATACAAGGGTATATTTTATAAATATGTGAATTTTATTATTGAAACATTATATTATACTCTGTTATTGATCTGTTTTTGTGTTTTATTATTCTTCTTCCATTGTCTAGTAGGAACGGAACATTGGCGTAAGAATGCCTCTAGGCAAGTCGTGTTTACCGAAATGTTTTAAAAATATTCTCCATTTGAGATTGACTACCGCTATTATAATTGTTTCTAATGGAATAATTTTGCATTTCTCACTTGTATTTATCATTCAACTACATCATGAAGTAAAACGGTAGGTACCCCAATATAATGTAACATTACGGATATGTTGGCGAAGCAAGTTTTAAATACCAAGTGTTGTTACCGGATAGCCAGTCTAGCAAGAACGAAGGTAAAATAATTGCGTTTATATTCGAACGAATAACCATCGTTCAGATAGAGGGCTCATAAAGGGTTCCGTGTTTTAAAAAATAAGTTCATGTACCTATAAAGAAAGATCTTCAGGATCCCAAATGATAAGGAACAAGTCTCAGCCAACAAAAAGCACCAAACACAAATTCCCAATCTGAAATAACATCGTCAAAGTTTCAAATGGAGTTTAAATGATAACAACGAACTGTGTAAGTGTGTCGCCGGGAGCATTTACTCCGCACAATTGTGAGCGTTTAGCAGCGGTAACAATGACTCCCGTCCACATTGTCTTGCACAAGTGTTTGTACCACCACGCTCTAGTTTAGGTCGCGCACCTACTTTATATGATGAAACCATATGAATGGATATGCAAATACTGGCTTTGTTTTCAACCTCCTGAGATGTTATGCTTAATACGTGTGAACTCGTGACTAGACGCGGATAAAAGGGTCTTTGTACTACACTTGTGTACGGAAGTGCCTATTTAGGTTGAAAATGGTACATGAAGTAATTTGCCTTCAGATAGTAAGGTACAATGTCTACCTACCACAACAGTACCTTGTTATCACAATTGAGCTATTGCACTATAATTCACTCTTTCAATGACATTCCCCTAATGTCGCTTTATTTACAGTTGGCGCTAGATGGCGTTAGTAGTAGCTACACAGATTTTAAATGGGATGGTTGACATTTTAAACCTACCCTCGTTGTTTTCGTAATACATTGTCACGTGTAATTTTGTTACTAAATATAGTTGCATACAAAATTTCGAGGTTTATTTGAAATGTTCTTCGTCGGTTTGTTGCACTATTTAATTAGATAAGTCATAACAGTCTTTTTGTGTGTTTTTGCACCAAAATCTCTTTTTTGTAACAATATTCTAGTGCCCCACCATAGAGACTACAAATACTCCGATTAGATGTTATTAGGTACCTAAATGTTCTTAATTCATTAGAACTAGATACATATATGTACCTCTTACCAATTAAAGTGGTACCTATGTTAATGATTTATTGAATAGTGTAGTTAGACATACTTACCGCAGCGCATGTGGGTCGGCTGTATTAATTACGCTTCGTTCACATCAATTACGTCGATCTAGATTTACAGACGAAACCACTAATTCCGCTCACTCGCTGAAGTCTGGTTTGCCCTGTCAACGAGTTTAACGAACATTTAAGTGCACATTACAATAAATAGATATCTGTAGATTTTTTCGACTGGGCTGCATACATCTGGCGCTTACCGAACGAACAATGGGACATGGCTTCAGGTCAAACAGCATTGATGGAACGGGCTTGACTTTGAAGATTTTAATAATTTTAGTTTTGGTTTACAACCCATACAGATAGGAATCGAAGTAGAGTAAAGAGGTCTTGGAGTAAGATGCTATTGGTAAATAGTTGATAGTACCATCCTTTTAAAAAAACCTTAAGATTCCGATTTCTAATCGGAAGGTATTTTCAATACCAATGTAACGAAAGTTGTTCCGCTACTTTAAAATCCAGACTAAACTTGCTCTTACTTATTTTTATTTGCTGACTTAACAAAATTGTATTCGTGTTCGTACTATTTGCTCTAGGTAGTCGAGTTTCTTTTATACCTGGCAAACAACAGAGGTGGAAAACAAACACTCCTGGACTCGCACAGATACGTGTGTTTTAATTAAAACTAAATTGTGTACCGTTAATGCTTGCATTTACTAGATAGACAGACAACGGGCGCAATAGAATGTGTGGTTTTGTGAACGTAGCCCGAGAAGTGACGCGTCGTGTTGGCTTGCCCATTTTATTGTGGAACCCCGTGTTGTCACTAGCACGGTTTCAATTTAGTTTGTTTGATTATTTACTAGCAAATATACCTACGTGGGATTTCATGTGCTTTCAGTAGGTACAATTTGTTTGAAAGTTTACGGTTGCTATATAGATTGTTGATATAGTGAATGAAATTAAATATCTCGCTCAACCCTTCGCTACATCGAAATTTAAAATAAATATATCTCAAATTGTAACTCCATACCACTGTAATAGTGCCTTACCTACTTACTAAGTAGGTAGGTACGCTAACGTAATGTTCTTTCGTCTTATTGCAAATAAATGCTCTAGGATGTTTTCAGTCTCTACTATAGCACTATTTCAATTAGTTACACTCGGAACAGATTACATAGAATTTCCGCACTGTTGTAAGAATTGTGTGAAACCAATATTTGTATCATAAACTCTTGCAAAACATTACAGGTGGGGTAACGCTAAGCCATACAAACATAAGAAAGCCTGGTTCTGAGCCTTCGTGTCAATAGAGCCGTTATCAATAAGAGGAGTACTCTCAGACCTTTCTGAGATTTGTAAATGTTTTATGTGTTCAATGATTCGAATCCATCCATTCATAAAATAAAAACCTTAGGGATTAAGTATTTTTATACAGTACTTAAATATCCCTTAACTATAATATATCCATCCCTTTCATAGGACCGGATATGTGTAATAGTGGTACTACATCACCCTTAATAAGTAGTGTCCAGTAACCAATGACCTGCAAATAATTACACTACTTAACACACAAAAACTATTTGCGATGATAAACGGCTATATTATCACCATTACGCGCACAGGAAGGAAGGATATGACTGAATTTGTTGGAACACAGTGTTGGATACGTTTCAAATGTAAATAAGTCGGAAAACAGCGATAAACTGCCACCGTTTGTGAGCCCGTCCCGTCATACGATCACGTATGCAGTAAACAAACATATTAGGCTCACATTATCGTTCCCCATTCTATTAAGATTTTTTCTCGACGCCCATCAAAAGTTGACGACTGTGAACGTTACAGTAATACTACGTAATGAGTGTTGTCGGATGTATTTGCTACTTTTGGAGGGGATTTTCTGGATCACGTTCCTTGATAAATACGAAGACAAAAAATAAACTTGTCTTTTTCGTCCCGCTGACAATTGTACGCGTACTTATACTTGTATGTTTAATGTAAATAATACATAGGTTTGCACAAATATATAATGTGTAAGTTGTTGAATAAACTTTGTTAAAAAGTACCGGTCAACAATGGTATAAAGTTTTGTTGAACAAGCAAGTTTTGCTTTTGTTTTCATCAAATTGCGACTTAAAAATGAAATATTATTTGTTTCGTGAGTTCTTTGAAAGAATCTCTCGACCACAATTTACAGGAAGCAGTGGAAAGCAAGCCAGCATTATCACAATAGTATTCCAATAAGAAAGCACAACTCGCAAAGAGCTGAGCGGGCGGACTGCCAGTTTAAAACATTATTTTTTCTTCTATCGTAGTGTAACTTATTCGTCTACTAAATAAAGTCCTCACACACGTTCACACTCGATTGAGTCTCAAGTGAGAGTTTGTGAACGCACCCGACCCGCCGTTTCCGGACAAGGCGCCGCCGTGACGCCGTCCGGTTCCGACACAGCGGCAACATGGCGGAGCGCGCGAAAAGAAAAAGATGGCGTCCACACCCATTACCGGCAGTTCTAGTGTGTTAGTTATTGCTTTGCATTTGTTCAACTGTCGCGTTTTAACGCTAAATAGCTAAGGATTAATATGTTGCACGAGTTGTTTGTACCCAAGAGGATGATGGAAAAAATTGTTTCATTCAATTTTCACAGTGCACGGTCCCTACCTAGATACTAGCCATTACATACCTACATTCTTGGTGATGAGCGTAACATTGTGTGATGCAACCATAAATTAATAATAGCATTATCTGGTTAATAAAAGTAGGAATAGACTAAAAAGATTTACAACCTATATAAAAGTACCTATAAGATCATAAAAAGTGGAACTTATTATAGGAAAACTTTGCTAGTTAAGTCATTACTTCCAGTAAATTAGGTAATTTTTCTTTGATCCTAACTATTGAATGAAGATCCTATAAATGAGTATATTTTACTAAGAAAGTTCAGAAATAAAAAAAACATTGTTAATAAAAAAAAGTTGCGGTAGAGTAGATTTGTGTAAGGGTTTATGGAACCAAACTTATTTCACTGACAATTTGGACATACAGTTTCTACTTCCAACTTTCGGTACTATGTATACTTACGGCGAAATGTATTACAAAAAAAAATGTTTTAGGACAATTGCAGTCAAAAAGAAAATGGGGAAATTATCTTTACTATAGTCACGACTCATTTTATAAAAGAGTAATTTCAGTGTAGCTTTGAGCTTGAGATTTAGGTATTAAAATTTAGATAGTAGCAGATAGGTTCTCGGAATTTCAAACTGTGTATGGCGCATTCAAGAAGGAAGCTATTGAATTATTAAACACGCATCATCCGTGCGGCGTGTTGTTAATCTGTCTTTTGTCGACTACCCTCGGAATATGCCTGTAGACTTGTAATGTTAGTATTCGCCTTTGTGGAACCCTGTGATACCTGTTTAGTGTGGTCTTGTTTGTGTTGTTCAATTAGTTACTTGGTTTTAACTAGAATATTAATTAGGTAGATTAGATTGATTTTTAGCTGTATCATGTATTTTTGATAACAACTGCTTATGCGTGCATCTAATAGGTATGTGTATTGTCTAGAAAGCAAGACAGTTTTTGTCAAATAATTCAAAAACATCAACACATTTATTTACGCTTACTCACTGAAGTGTAAGATTCGTCATACTTCCACTATAACTGCGCAGTAAACTAACATCGTACATTTCTATTCGTGCGACCTAATTGATCAAACAGCGAGACAAGATAAAAGAAAAATCTTTCTTTTTTGTGTTCCCAGTCATCTGAGTCTAGACGAAATCGTAATCCGGCAATCGGAGGCCGGCGGACCGCGGCAAAAATTACGCCGGATACCCCTCGATTTCCCTCCGGATATAAATTTTGATCAAGATATAAAATTGTCGATACATCAGTCGACAGTCTCTAATTGGTTCGAGTCCGTCGTTTTGGGAAAAAAATGTGCCTCTAATTGGGAATGGATGAATTTCGTGATTTGGTCTCTTGGGCAGTTTTTAAATCTATCTACATTAATGTCAGCTGATTTAATTTTGCTGGCTTCACGAGGTAATCTGTCATGTTCAAATTATGTGAAGGTACTGCATTGAAAATAAAAGACACTATTCCGTTTCATATTTACGGTTTAAGGTTTTTCTATTTTCTTCATAGGAAAATTATTAATACGAGTCCTGACAGTTGATGCTTGCAACAACATTCAAATATCCAATTAGCAATTATTGTCTCTGAGATTGTGAATATTATACGTAATAGCGGATAAATTCTACTAATCGCTTGATACCAGTAGGTACAACTCCTGTCTAAACCTCCAATCAATCAGTACCAATTAAATCTTTCTGTTCCAAACAAACGCTACCACAATTAGTTAATATAATCCCCGATTTGTCGGCCATATTATCGTTAAATGGCGGGAAAGCTGTCACAATTACCGCTGGTGCCGTCAATAGGCACACGGGGAGCGTGTGATGTGAGTATGTGAGAAATTTCCGGCAATTATCGCGAGGTTGCCGTCCCGCGGGGCAACTTCCACTGCTGCGGCGAAACCGCTGTGCTGTCACGCGGTCTAGTTCCATTTTCGATGGCAGGATTTTTTTTATAGTAGCCATTTGGGCTACCATTGGATCTCGGAAACTCGTTTTGAATGAAATCAACGCTTGACGCCATTAAAAAATATTTATTGAAACTATTTTAGACGACAAACGGGACTTATCGCGATGTAATTTGTAAGTTATAAGTATAAATTGCACCGACCTAAATGTCGGGAGAAAAGACATAGGTATCAAAGGTCATTGGGCGCAATCCGACCCAGTTAACGAAAGTTTTCCTACAAAAACCAAATTAGTTTTAAATTGTTAAGTATTAACCTACATTAAAATTTAGATAGTTATTTTTTTTTAAACCATGGGAATAAAAAGTTATAAGTAAATAAAAAATAGGTAATAAATGTATTTATAAAACAATTCCAGTGAAGTATTCTGTTAAATAAATAAACAAAATAAACGTTGAGTGCGCGATTAGTGGCATGCATAATAATATGTCGTCTCACTCACACTAAAGAGTAAAAACCGATTTTGACGATGCGCTCGCGTCGCGCAACCCGGCCAGGTCGCAGTCGTTCGTCATTTATTGTCGTTGCGATCTGTGTGTTTCTTAGGCTTTTATTGTTTTTATCAATTACTTTGGCGTGTTTATTGGATTATTAGTTTGCATTTGGATTTTGAATTCTGGTTTTAGTTGATAATATGGAAAGACAAAATAGTTGTGTTTCATGTAGCCACGGTTGCCGCACTATTGGATGCTGTGCGCATATAGCCAGCATAGTATAATATTTTTTGTCTTGGGCCCGATATCAAAATCAAATTGATGCGCCTGCGGTGTTTTTAGACGACACAATTATTTCTATAGACATTGATTATGTCGAATAAAACTTATAAACTCTTCTATACTTGTTTTATTTTACTTATTTTATTTTTAAAATCACGTTTACTATCAAGAAACCAATAAAAATGTACTAAGTATTGTTATAATTAACCTCATTATTGTATTTTTATTTTTTAGGTTTCTGTATTTTTCCCATTGTCTGCGTTAATGCGACATATATATTCGTAAATTAGAGATGTTTATCTAAACATACTACCTATTTTTTTTTCTGTAGGCCGTGGGTATAGTTTCCATACTTTGGTGCCCAATGACCTTTTATCGCGAATAAGTCCCGTTTGTCGTCTAAATAATGTGTAAAAGTCGCAAAAATTTTACCTAAAAACATTAATTTATTAAAACTCGCTGTACTTGTGTAATTTTAAATGGTATTAAATTGCATACTCTAGAGAGCTGTAGGTACCTTTGTGGTAGGTAGGTACGTACATTTCTTGATTGATGATGTAAGTTAAGAGTTGAAGCGCTTGGCCTGTAAAACTTCCGTGCTGTCAGACGCTCAGTTTCGTTTCATTTGAGTTTAATACAAACTTAAACTTTTATTTTACGAGGTTCCGCACTTGGAAGTCAAGTTTAAAATGTCAAATTGTTTTAAATTTTGATAGAAAATAAAGAATGTAATTTATTTTGACATACGCATAATAAATATTGATTAAGAGCATTTTTGCTTAAAAAATAAAAACAACACACAAATTATAATTTACTATTTTACGGGCTGCGCATAGTCAAATAATCATATATAATCTGTGTCGCCCGCGCCTCAACTCATTGTCGTGTCCTTGAATCCTTTGTCTATGGCATAAAAGGACGCGGCGGGATTCGTAAAACATCACTCACAAATCAATTATATTGTTTTATTAATTCAAATGCATATGCAGTATTGGTCAAGTTATTGTTTTTAGAACTAGTTATTCTGTGTTTTAATGTATCTATCTATAGGTGGGTATACTATTGTGCATGTGTACTTTTTATGTAATTTGTATTATCCATCCATTCATACTTTCGAAATTTATTTCTATGCGTAGATACGGTAAATATTTAGTATATTCTTTATGTAGGTGTACATACATCGTTGTATGTATAATTATGTATTCGCCTCGTGTTGATAGAGCCTGTATTCAGCATCGCATTAAGGGATTATAAGGCCGGGCTATGACCAGCGTTATTGAATCAGCCTAACCCTAATGCTAATTTAGCGCTTGGGTAATCTCAAGTTTTAAAGGGAATTACGGAAAATAGCGTGGAAAAAATCATAAAATTATGTAGAAAATTCTGACGTTCTTTTTAAATTTGTATTGTAAACACGGATTAGATGTTTGAATAATCCTGATTTTAATAATGTTCGCAGTAAAATAAAAAGTTTAGATGCCCATGTAGTTACAATACAAGCATTACTTATAATGATTTTTCGCGACCTTTTCCTTTACTGATTGTCATTTTTGTGTCGTTGGATGATGTAACTTTAATAAAGTAACTTGTCTATGAACACAAATATAGTAACCACGAACCACAACTTTATGAGTGAAATCTTAAAAAAAAAAACCATTAAATATTAACGCCTGTCTCTAATAAGCTATCAAATTTTAAGTTTAAGTGACAAAAATATTACAAACTCCGCTATAATCTGAACGTAAAGAATACAAGTTAAGCTAGTTCAACGTAAAACGAAACGGTCTGGCATTTGACATGGCCGTCACGTGCTTTTTTATGATTTTTCCCGCCAGCGCACTATTAGGTAGCCATTTTGTCGACGTGTAAGCTAAGGACTTAGAATTAGGGCTTTGAATGTAGCCGAGCTGGCACTTAATCTCCTAGAGCCATGGATGTACTAGCATTTATTCCTGGGTGAAAAAGTAAAATGTATTTCGGTATAAAATAAAAATATTTTAATAGTAAACACAGTGACTAAAATTAGACGAAGTCATGAGCAATATACTGTACCTACATAAGTACAGAGTACAGTTATGTTAAAATTTAGAATAATCTGACGCTGATAATTCAATATCAAACAAAAATATACTAGAACAGAGACCCTAATTAAAAAAATCTGTTCATTTCCAATATTAAAACCTTTCAATTCTTTTTGCCCAAATCTTAACTACTAACTTACATAAAAACTTGCCGTTAACATTTTTGAGCTAGTCTAGCACATACCTAGCGTATCGTAGATTTCCCAGTTCCATGCTAGCCTCTAATCCAACCGTTCATCAGTCAGCACAAAGGCTTCGGGTCCACTAATTGTAGCGAGGGCCATTACTATCTCCGGTTGACTGCGATCATGCACCCCTTGATGACCATTCCAAGATACTGCGGTCTACGGTCAATGCAGACTACCGTTTGTGGCCAACGCATTTGTAGCGGCAGGCTGTTACATATTCTGGTTGACCGGGAAATATGGACTACTGTTATAATTCTTGGTGATAGTTTCTTTGAGGTAAAGTAGTAGTATGAGTAGTTCTGTTTGATTCTAAAAGGATTGTTAAGGGTATTCTTTCTAGTATGATAAGTTTTAAAAAAATGGGGAGAATTGCAACAGTATCATAAAAAAACATAAATAAGTCTTACCGTGGTATGATCCGATAATTTTATTACTTTGATTAACTCTGTAAAAAAATCTTGAGCAATAATATAAATAGAGCCAAATTCTTTTTATAATAAGGCAAAGGTAATTTCGTATTTGAAGTCAAACAGCCAATATTGACTGAACCAATACAGCGGCTCGTATTTTTAAAATTACATCTAATTTTATTCTGGGACGAGTAAGTCGGTGCAGTTTGATTTAATTCTGTTTTAATTCCGGCCTGAATTGGTGCTCGGGGTAACAAAGTTAAGCTGCTTGCCTTTGGATGGATAAACCGTGGATTTGAACGGGGCAGGGAAGCGACTGCATTGCACCACTGCCGTTTATCGGCGGTTCACGTGATTTTTCGGATCTAATATAAATTGCAAGTTGGTTTTGTTTGTGGTTTCGTATGTGGGTACTCGTCGTTTTATTGGCATTGTTACAAAATAATGCTATTTGAGCACATAGATTCAGTGGTTGTTTTTACGATACTTACTTTGTTTGGTTGCCCTAATATGTAACGTCATTAGCGATCACCGTAGTTTGATATTTCATATTCTTTCTTATCTTATCAAATGTCTGACTTTCTTGTCACAGGAACAAAAGAAAGAGAGAGTAAGCATTATTTTGAAATATGTTGGAACATGCTTTTAGTTTCCTGCAAATGGTTTGGAGACTTAAGATTGTGGCTGGAAACGTCAATTGTTATTGTGACACTCACTAAACAAACTTATTTATAACAATAACTTGCCACGTTTACTATCAAAGCTTTAATAAAAGTCAAAATGGTAAAATTAATGTCAAAACGGTAAACCTCAGATATCCAAGCCAGAACAAGAATAAAACTTCGACTGCGAATAAAAATCTTTTCAAAATAAATTGTTTCGTGTGTTTTTTGTGCCTCTAAAATAACATTTAACAGACGAAACAGGAACGAATATATGCAAGACTAAAAATCTGCTATTTCCACGGTAACTGTAATTGAAAACAAAATACGACTGTGTAGGTTATGTTGTATGAGCACGAAATTCGCGGAATATATTTAGCGGGCTGTGAGCAATCCGGCTTTTTTATTCAGAAAATATTTTCCAGAACACGGTTGAAAAGGGAGTATTGTGAAAAAAAAACACACACATGTCAGTTTTGTTTTTTCGGACGTGCCCAGTCATTGGTGTGGTCTTTATTAAAACATTTACAATACCAGAGGTACCTATTCATGTTTCAACGAAACCCGGTTATATTTTGAACGCTCAGTGCATGGAAATATACCATTTTTCCCAAGAAAACAATAGTCGATTCCGAAAATGGAATTGAAATTGTTCCATACAAACCAAACTTTAAATACGTTGCGTGAAAAGTCGGGGTTGGTTATTTTGCTGTTATAAAACAGTTAATAATTATATCCAACGATTTAATGGAAAATATCAAGCATCAGTTGTAATTTATATTGTACTGCTTCACATGTTAGAAATAGAATTATTGTGTTGGAAGAAAACCTATGCCTAACATTGGTAGGTATTCTGTTTTTTTTCAGTCATGACTCCACGTAACATTGCTTACCGACTATGATATCCGCTATTTATAGTCTAGTATAGTTTAGAATGTATGACTTAATTTAAATATGACTGAGATTGTTGATGTATGTATTTTAATATAATCTTAATGTATTAAATTTTCATGAATTGTGCAAAACCACATAATTTGGATCTTTTAGAAATCTGAAATAATAGTTTTTTTTTTATTATTTAAACTACATCTTGAATTTCATTTAAGTAATTTTGACTTGTAAAAATGTCGTCGTCGACTTGTAAAAAAAGTACACGGATGAAAAAGTTTCTTGATATTAAACACATATCATTGCTATTATCGATCCGAAAAGCTTCTCATATAATAATACTCGCTGCGCAATGGATAGTGAAACGAAATCCAATCTCGTTCTACTTTCACGCCGTAAGATTTGCATTTCACTCACCATTGAAGGTTTTCAACAATGTTTTGATGGCCGTCGCAAAGGAAATTGTCTGTATACTGAACCCATTTGTACTTATCGAACATCCACATATATTATGTGTAAAAAATATATTTAAATATAATTAAATCAATAAAATGTAATTAAAATTGATACAATTCTCTACCAGTCCCATTAATTTAAGTTTTGGATAGATGTTTCTCCAAGACAGTAAATTGTATTCTGGATTAGGAACGTGTTTTTCTCTTGTTTAAAGGCGGGACATTAGAAAAAGCCTTCTTTTTTATTACAATGAGGTCTTAGACACAGGAACCACACGGATAATACCCAATAGCACATTATATTCTACACGTGTCTTACATTAAAATAACCCCGTTTGATGTGCACTAGAGCGTGCTCCTAGGTTTCGTTCACCAAACTCTCGGTGTTTGTAATTATGTACATTGAATCAATCAATAATTTGTTGACGGCACCTACTATGTGAACTCACTCAGTTCTCACTGTCTCTCAGTCATTGTACTTGTCACACGTGTCGTTAGAATTAGTCACTACATTGTGTGGTAATAAGCAGGCCTGAGGCATGACTTGCTTCGTTGTTCCATCAATGACCATAATGATGTTGAACGGCTGTGTAAGCGTTGCTTGTTAGATACAACATAATTACGCCCCAAAACAATATCACAATGCTTTAGTCACATGTTGTTAGGTGTATAATTTAATTCCTTATCTGATTCCAGTTCTTTTGGAGTAGCGGTTTTCAGTGAAAGACTCGTTTGCTCTAGCCACTATCGGTCCCTTTCTCAATAAGTAAAAGAATATAGAAAGTTAATTCAAAGCACAATCACAAAACTAAAATCTTCTGTTTATTACATAGCGACAACCAACGTTAGGGGCACTCGGGGTGCATCGCAATCACTCGACTCTAATAACGTGTCTCCATTTCCGCTGCACTGATGAAAGCATCCAAACGGATTTCTGAACGCGACCTCTTTACGTACACTAACTTGTTTATGGTACTCCATTCAACCTCTTTGTACCCGAGACTCTTTTGAGAAGATATTTAGCGGGAAAATCGCTAATGGCTAAACGGACGTTTTGGCGCCAATTCGGTGAAACGATCGGCGTTTGTGAATTCGAATTGCGAATTTGTATTTGAAAATGGTTGGTTAGGTTTTTGGTCAATTTAAATACTGGGTCGTTAAGTTAGAATATTATTCTGTTCAAATAAAAAGGTTAACTTAAATTTACGTTCGCGTGAACATATTAGCTGTTCCGATAACGGTAAATAAAAAAGGGATTATTGATTGGTAGGTTGGTGGTTTCCAGATTTTTTGTGGCCAGGATTTTTTATCGCTGACCGATACTCTACATTTCAGATTTCGCTTTTATTGTTTACGTTAAATTTTGTTGGTACGCTGTTTTATAAAAAAGGCTTACTTTTTCAACATTTTTTTTTTGCGTACCTTCTACAGTATACTACTACATCTATGCAGATAGCCTGACTACAATTTTGTCTGCGCCTGTCAATACGCTTTTTACATTAGAACATTACTATAACCAACATTCGCTGACATTCTCATCTTTACTTATAGAAACTATACACAACTGGGACTTAGGGCATGCGAATGTGCTCAATATATCGGCATAAATGTATATATAGTTACAGAGTAAACATGCTAGTCTATATTATATACTAGAGTTAATAGTAATCCCTTAAGGACATTGTACTAACAATCCTAAGTCTGTGTCAAGTTAGATTGTACGACATTTTAGTAATAAATTTTTAAGCTATAACTATTAACATGAAACATTGTCATTTATTTTAAAAGTAAGTTGACAAAAATTACGTTTGTTAATTATTTCAGCTTCTATCTCCAATCTTTAGAGACTTGTGTATATTTTTTTTGGCAGTGAAGGAAGTCATTTTGAGTTTCAAGTCTCGCTTTTAAAATTCGCCATTGCCACTAACGCTTAAACTTGACAACTGACACCAAAAGTAACTGGAATCTTGTTCATTGATTTTTAAAACAATATACTTCTTACTTACATTCGTTAATTAAATATAATTAGTGAGCATAACTCTAAGAAGTCTTACGCAAATTCTAGAAGAATTGAAGCGTTGCTAACAGATTATTTTGTTTATGACAGGTACTCAGAGCGCTTATTAAGTTAACGTCTTAGATTTGCAAGAGTCATTTACCCCTAATTGATGTCTCAATGTCGCGCTAAGATCACTTACACAAATATCTTGAAACAATATTGTCTGTGTCAATGTCAACACCTTCTAAGTGTCTCAAATCTAAATATTTGTTTTAATTATGCAAACGATCTGATGAATGTAGGGCTTTGTATAACTCAAGTGTAATTTAGATTTTTCTTTGCGACGTAAAATTACTTTTATCACAATAAAAGAACAAATTATTCTTTATTTCGGTGATACTTTGAAATATCGAATACAATAATTCCATATTACTATTTCACTAAAAACAAAACACGATCAAACCTAACTTTAAAACTAGATCACAAAGTAACCAATTGTATAACGTAAAATGGACTTACAATCTTTGCATTAGAATCCAATATCGAAGAACCGACAGCGGTTTAGGGAAGCGACAAATCACATTTCACAGTTACTAGTAGGGTTGTCAGAAATTTATCGCTAACGTTTGTGGCAATACCAATAAGGTCTAAGACAACTCCGGCAAGTTTATCGAGACTTGCCAAGCTTGTTTATAGCTGATACCGATTGGAATCTAAGTTACTATTAATTGACATTCGCAGAAGAGGTTTTGCGAATGTCAATTAATATTGGTAATACAAAGCTATGACGTAGACCGTCACCGCTGGATTTTCCAATAGCAAATTATTAAGATTTGTGTAGTATTATTATCTTATTCCGTTGTTCAATTTACCGAGATAGTTGACCTCTAAAAAGTAGCTCTACAAATCGAAATGAAAACCTCAGCTCTACTTTTAAGCCATGCAAAATAAAACAAACAGCACAAGGACCTAATTCCGCACTGCATCGACCGCCAACGACGCGATGTATCGAGTCTAGTAGCGATAATAATTGGTGTAATTCGATAGCGTATCCATGTCGGTGTTTGCCCGCGGCCACCCCGGGCCAGTCAGGGGCCTGCCACCACCACTCAAAGTAATATCATTGCGGGTGTAAAAGAGAGACGCTGCTCTACATCGTTTAGTGCCTTCTCGCTCCCACAGTCACAATAATATTACTTTAAGTGTCGGTGGTAGAGCCCCCGGTCTCCCAATTAGCACGCTCGGATTTGTTTTCGAATTCTGTTGATACCGTTATTATTGAATATTGTATTTGTTTAAGCACGAGTTTTTGTTTGGATCACGGATTGTCTAACCTTTTTGAGGGTTAGGCTGGTTTGAGGTTTAGAGGTGGAATGCGAGTCAAATGTAAATCCTGTTGAGAAGTTTTGTTTTATGAAATCGAAGGACGTTTGTTGAAGGTACTATCGGATAGAAGTTAGCTTAGTGCCAGTTGTTCGTTCTTTGTTGTGTTATTTTGTGAGAATGAGAATGTTTTTGTATTCACTTGATCTGAAAGAAGGTTATATACGCTTGAATCGAGAAACATTCTCCTTTTACAGGCTTTTTTTTAAGTTCGTTAAAAAGAGCAACTATTCTTAACGGGCCAAATTAACAAAATACACAAAGGTATTAAAGTTCCAGTTTTATTTGTCAACAGTCGCATTAGGGGACGGACATAATTACTAAAACATAGTCCAAGAGTCCAAAGCTTCATAATCTGGAACAATAACAAACCAGAGAGACAGGAAGTGAATTTTTAATTTTTATTTCTTGTTGAAACTGCTTTGTAATTTGAAGTGTAACACGGGGCCGCGTGACCTTTTGTTTTCCTTCCGTTCTTATATTTTTCCTTTAATTGTGCCTACAGAACGGAACTCGGCGAATTATTGAAAAACTTGGCATTATTCTGCATCGCTTCGCCTGGAGCAGACGAGCGGTTTTCATGACTGAAATTGATATTGTGATTTTTAAATTACTTTTACTGAGTTGTTCGCTATTGATGAGGCATGGTAGTTCAACGTAACCAATTTTTACTTATGAATTTGAGACTTGAAATGTGAAATAGTTAGCACCAAACTTCACAGTTCTGGCAGGTGGTATGTCGGTTTCCAATCAAGGTTTTTACCACCAGAACCATTTTTTTAGGTGTTTAAAAAGAACTTAAGCGCTTGATAGAAAAAATATATCTTGGTCAATGGGGCCTATACTACAAAGTTAACCTTTTTAACATTTTTTATATCGTTCGTTCAAATCTTTCAACAAACCGCTTGTAAAATAAATATCAAATGATTTCAGTCGCATCTACCTAAGCGCCTATATCAAACAGCTCTTAACATTTAAACTATTCAATGCCGTAGCTAAAACCACTACACCGTGTAATACGCTACGATTTCGTAGTAGTCGTAGCTATGACGGCGTGTTTACCGTAGCCACTTCGTAGTCGCGGTAACAAAAGCATTAAATTATCTCCCACGTTGAGATTTGTTATTTAACCGTCTTCTTGGTTTGGTTGTTAGATACGTACTTAAATAGGTACTCTGCATAGATAAATATTGTAACTTGTGTGGTTTCTATAACACTTCACTATAAACGGAATGTTTAATTTTCTAGCAAATAAGAATCCATTGATGAATTGACGAATGAGAGAGACGATCCTCTTGAGAGGAAAAAATGTTGTCTGAGTGAGTTTTGGTCATAAGGGATTGCTAGAAAGGATTAGCTGGCTCATTAATTCGCGCCACCTGTTTGTAACGGTCCTTCCGTGAATCCTGGTTCAAAAAATAATATCGGATTCGATTTTTCTTTTTAAATACCATTTTAAAATCCTCATCATCTTAAATGGCGATGCGTCCCAGACTCCACCTAAACGACTCTCCTTTTACCGGAGAAAAGGAGAGCACGCATTTGCAATCTCCCGCAATAAAGGAGCCCCCTGTACCTAATCTATACCAATAAATATGCATATTTCGTAGGCACGGAAGTTGCTAGATGGCAGAAAGACAACCGCTAAGCCATTATGCTCTGATTATTAGAGAATTACTTTTTAAGACGCCTGTCTGGGTCGTGGCGCAGCAATCACTGCGTTCCGGGATCGTTTGCGTTTCCACCTTACCGGTACGGAATAGTCGCGAGAATCGTAAGGAAAACAACTTTGCCCATTATACAGACCCTTGCTTATTGAGGTTGGTATAAGTTGTAAGAGGTAGCGATATATTCATTCGTGGAACTCGCCGGAGAGCGTCTGGAAGAAAAGGTTCAATCAGTTTCCCAGGCCCTCTCCACAAAGGCAAAGTGGGCGTGACGCTGGGTGTTTTTAGTGGGTTTACCGGGAGCCTCCGAGCTCCCAGCGAACCCCACATACCCATCCAACTTTGTAAGGATGCATTATGCATTTTGACCCCAGTGAAACAAAAAAAAGGTAGCGATATTTCCTTCGGCTTCAGTTTATTGCAAAAGTTTTCGTATCTTGATAGCGATTTTTCAGCTTATTTAGATTAAGCCATTTCAAAATGTACTGCTAAACTCGGTTTAGGTGTAAATTACAGGTAAGAAAGTGGTGGCATGATAGAGCCAGCAAGACTGTATGAACTACTTTCAAGCAAACAAACAAACTCGTATTGTTGAAAAATGAGGTCTCCAAGCTATCTCTCTCTTTGCTCACTAATTACTAGCTATTGTCAATCAGTATCACAATACAGGCTTAATACAATAACTAAACATTTTGAATCGCTAAAGTTCATGTTTTGTACCACACACTAATGCCGTTTTCAAACTGGGCTTCCGTTTTAGAGCAAAAATCTAAATGTATTATTAAAATGAATTGGTTACTTAAGAAACTCGTTTATTGGTTGCCGCTATTATATAATAAGTTAACGCGCTAAAACAATTAACTGCTTTCTTAAAGTTGTGTAGTTTGGAAATTTTAATGAAGTTTTTAGTTTCGCACTGAAATTAGTTTTAGTAGGGTTTTTCATAAAGATTTTCATTAAGTTGAATTGTTTTGCTTGTGTTACAATAATAGTTAGTTGCTTTAAAAGATTGAAGAAAACATTGCTTTACAGTTAATGTACTGTCACGAGCAAAAAGATGTATACTCAATTAAACAATGGACTTTAAACATTTTATATTTAGCATAAAATACCCGGAATATTCCATGACACCTTCAGAAATTTCCTATAAGAAATCTACTGCCACTTTTTGGTCGAGAGTCCATGTTTTAGCTCGTGACTGTACAAGGGTCGCATAATTCTCGGCCCGTTTACTAAATTTGATCTAAATTCGTCTAGTACTCTTTCAGGCAAAAGGGAATGCCTTTTGCCTGAAAGAGTATAAGACAAACATGCATCCCTTATAAACTCTCACCATTCTAATTTAGTAGCACTTTCTCTAACAATAAACAATATTTATTATACTGCACTTTACTTAGCATTATTCACAAAGTTCAGAAGTAAACTTGTAGACACAAAGTTGGTACTTTAAAACAGAAAATAATATTAAAACATTATTAGGGTCGAAACGTATCACAGTTTAAGGGTCGGGAACGTTTGTATTATTCAGTATTATTCCAAGATTGCGTCGAAACTGTTCCGAGTTTGTAAGAGGTGTTAATTATTAATCGGAAAGACAAAAATCCAATGCCCAAAGCCGCTGTTTGAAGATACGGGAGAATATTTCTTAGAAAAACGTACTTTGGTAGTATGAAAAGCGACTTTTAGAAAAAGTTTCAATTTACGTGTGTGTATAATTGTTTATTCTTGGATTATTGTGCTACTGAATTTCGGATCTAGTTTTTCTAGGGATTGGTTGAATGTTTAGGGCACTGAGAAATTGTATATTAATAAATAAAGTAAAAAAAAATCTATATTTAGGAACTTTTCACAAGGCCAATACGATAGCGTTTCTTTTTTTTGTTACTGTATTTTTTTTAAAGTATGAACGTGCCCATCCGAATTCCATCTCAGTATGTTTCCAAGTGTTTCTGTTAATTTTTAATGTAAATATCATCACGGTGTTGCCTTAATGAGATTGACTCCCGGTTGGTTTGTTTCTGAACATTTCCTCTGCATTTTTATTATAAAAGGCCTCGCTGTAATAAAATTAAAGTAAGAAAAGTTATTTACTTAATAAAGAACTCGTTAAATTTAGAGCTCAAATGTGTAAAAAACAGTGACATAATTTTTTTAGCTTAGTTTTAGTCGTGCATTTTGGAATAGATAGAGTCAGTTTTTCATCATGACTAAGTGAAGGCTAAGCTTCTACGCAGAACCATACGTTACGTATTTTTTGCTAGTATTGTATTAACAGTGCCTGAACAAGGAACTAGATACAAAAGAAAAGAATAAAATAATTCATCTAGAATAAGTTTTATAGCAATTACACGGAGTTCATTCTTGAGTTTATAAATAAACGAATTGTTACCCTTCGAAAACGTTTAATTACCTAAGAAAATATGCACATCCTAAAATAACCAGAAATGCTATCTCAAAATTATTTTACCATATACTCTACCAGACAGGGCTCTTTGCTTATAGTTATACCGACTACCGGCTTCAAAGGCCAAAGCTTTGGTCACGAAGACCCCATTGTACCCCATTGTACCGAGTACAGTCGACCCCGGAAGAAGTTACCGGTAACTTATTATTCCACCAACTTACTTACGCTTACTTAACTTATTGTTAGATCCAATTACATAAGTTAGGCAAAAACCTGCCCTCTCCTAGTTCCCACTAATGATTGTTGAATCGTAGTTATTTCTCTACGAACTTACTTCCAGTCTATTGTTATGTTTGATACAGAGAAATTACATTATCAGAAGATAAATATACATAATACTAGCTGTCGCTTGTTTCGTACGCGTAATACCGCTAAAAAGACGATGAAAAATAGATGATGGCTGGTCCTGAGATCTACTCAATATGCTCAAAAAATTTCAAGAGAATCGGTCAAGCCGTTTCTGAGGCGTACGGGAATGAACATTGTGACACGAGAATTTTATTTATAAGATGTAATTAGAATCAAATTCCAAAAATTCTTGTTCTAAGTCGGGGTTTCCTATACAAGGATTGAGTTGTATAGTGCAGGCGCGTCGTTTCAAGAAAAACGAATCAATAAGGGAAAAGTGATAATTGTAATCTACACAAAATAGCTTAAATTATGTGAAATAGTCATAACAAAAAAATTGTATAACTTATTTCATACTTCATAAACTACTAATTGTAATACTCATCGCGAGAGCAAACTGATCAAGCCTTTGATGCTAAGCCGACTACAAAGAAAAGCAATTAAAAAGAGAGAGTTCAACTTATACTGGTCATTAATCAAGAGTACAAAATCGCCACTGTAAAATAATCCTCTTGGGTATCCACAAAGACCGCTCCCTAATTACTAAAGTACATGTGTTTATCTATTTATCTCAAGTTTTAGTATCCCTAAATTGCGGGCCTAAAGTTGGTTACACAACTTGTATTACTAAAACAGAAACTTATTTCGTCCTTTCGTTGTTTTTTTATTAAAAAAATATGGAGTTCAGTCGGCAATTCCTTTGGGAGCAGGTGTAATACTGGGCTCTCGTTAAATTTAATTAGCGACAATTATTTGAGATTACAAGGATTTTTCTAATTAGAGTTGTGGACGCGAATCGTGGATGTCTTGCTGGGGGTGAAGGTTTAGCAGATTTTAATGTCCGGCTGTTGGTGGTTCTGTAGAAAAATTAAAAACTTATACATATTTTGAGTTAGCTTCCAGTTTACTATACGGTATATAATATGTCATCAATTTATAGAGTGCTGGTTATTTTTGGATGTGTTTTGTTTATAGAGTTCAAGGTTTTTTGTGCGCGCGCGCTGGTGTGCATATTCACAACAAGAAAATACTCAACCGTTTGTCAAACTGGCTTTTCAAATTATGTCATACATGAAAAAATTACGTTTTCGGATTTCGGCCACTTGCTAAAAAATCCTTGTATCTCTTTACATGCTGGCTGTCAAAAAGGTTAATTTTATACCTAAACTAAAATGCTAAATATTTATGAAATAACTCGATTAAAATCATTAAAAACTCAAAATCCGAAACTCATTGCACAGCAAGCGAATTGAAACATTACCACATTTATATCGGAAATCAGAAAACGTAGCTGAAAACTTTAGCCGTCCTCGTCCTCGGTCTAAATCACAATTAGTTTTCCAATCGCCAAGTAAAAGTTAATCAACTAGCTATTTCATAGTGAAACTTGGATGTGGCGTACAAGTTGCTCGGGACTGCAGAAGTTAGCGGTTACTACCTGCTGAACGGATTGTGTAGAATCTGGATTTCCTGATGGAGTAAACGTGTCATATATACTCAAGTTTCGGATGAAATTATGACGCAGTTTAAGATATTTCAATTATCTTGGCCTCTACTACAATTTAGGATTTTGATGTACATAAGATGAGACAATTAACCGAACGGTAATCAGTTGAAGCATATTACTTCTACTTATATACTTCGTATGACAAAAACTGAAACGTCTAATAGTCTGCTGTTCAGGTTTAGAACAGACAGTGTGCATCAGCTTTATCTTGCACTGCCAAATAAACTCTCAAAATTACTTGTCATTATAAAAAAGTGTATAATTTATCCTAAATAATTTTAATACTGTACATATTAATATACTGTATTAAAACTTAGCCCTACAAGCATCTGTTGTTCTAGATACAGTATACAGTAACTGCAACTTCGTCGCCCTGTAAGCGAGAGACACACCGATATGCCGCCGTCGTCACAAACTTTCCTGGATCCGAGTGGATGTGGCTTTGTGTTCACACTTTGTTCGTGCTAATTATACTGCTGAAGTATCGCTGCCACTGAGCACTGTTGTTATAGACTGTATTGAACAGCTAGGACAATGTGTTACTAGGTTACGTTGTATTACATTGTAAAGACTATCTCAGACTTTCAAGTCGTTGTTTGAAAAACCTGCCCACTGATGCCTATTCCAAATGTGAGTTTCACTTAAGCGACTTGTAGTTTAGTTTTTGATGCTTTTATGCTTAATAAACTCATGAGAAAATGTGCCTCGATTTCTAAAACGAACACTACATCAAGTGTTAAGTACACACGAAGTGTATTTCTGTCAAATTTGTGTAAAAAGCTGACTAAAAGTTTTCTACAAAATCTATAGATCTGGGGAAATAATACTTTAAGTAAAGTAATAATAAATTATAATATACCTATACTATATTACCATCACAACCATTTCGAGATGCTAACAATTTTCCTGCTCTTTAAATGGTAGGTTGCAAAGCAATACCCAAGGTGCGGGTCTCTAAAAATATTAACAAGGAGCTCGTAAGTTTCCGTCTAATGAACTTTCTTAACAAGCTTGCTTGAGTTTAAGTTAATTTGTGACGGTGTGTGTTGACCTTTAGGAAGGCCGTATGTAGGTCTTAGGACCAATACTTCTTTAACTTTATCTGTTTACAAATAGGGTTATCCTGTAATTGTCTTACTGGCTACAAATGGCTACAAATGGTATTTTCACACGGATGGAATGAGAAATGATGATGACACTTACTGCTGGGCGTTCCGAAGCCTTGGTAGAAATATATCGTTGCGTAAATTTGACACTTCAGTTATGTCTTATCGGTGCTAAAAGATCTGTAGGTATTAAAATTATACTTTGTTTTGTCATCACCCAATTTTTGCATTTTGCGACGTTACTGCTGATGCTGTGACCTGTTAGCTATAGACTTCACTATTATAATTGGTTACAAATGATTTGCTTACGAGAATCTTAGAGATTCTTCTCATTTAGAAATATTAACACGTGTACCAACCGATCCTTACTACGTTTTAAAAATAATCTATTACAGTTTACGCCTAAGCAAGCGTAAAACATCCATAAACAACATTTACGCTGATTTTAAACAAGAAATACAAAGTTTTCACTGGAATCCCAAAAATTTTTAGCAAGTCAAAATATTTGGAATATATAAACGAAAACTTTGGAACGAAAACAATACATACCTAGGACCCTTATTCATATTCAATAGGGTACAAGTGAAGCTGGAATGAGGTCGAACTTTGGGAGATAACCCATGAGTTTATTTGTCTCTCTGGAAACAGACCGAACAAATGTTAGGGAAGTATGAATATTTTTCTGTACAACTTTCTATAGGACTTCACTTAGTTATTAATGTTTTCTGAATCGTTCGAGCGTGGGCGAAAATTGAAAGAAAGTACATGTTGTTTGTGAAATCATGCTTAAAAACTAGCTTCACTATCTATTGATAGAGATGTTCTACGGCGCAAACTAACGCAAAAAAATATTGTCTATGACTTAGACAACTTGGAGGTTCTTACCGGTTCTTCTCCATAAGAATGACATTTTGGAACCGCGCAGCTAGAGTCAGTAACGTTTTGAAAGTGCCTACTCGAAATAAAAACCTTTTGATTTTGAGGGACTTTCCATGATTTACGCGTATCATTAAAAATTCTTATGAGATACATTAAAACCGGGATCTCCTTCTTGCTTAAACCTAATTCATCTTTGACTTTTGATTTTGTTATAGCGCCAATAGATGACAGGCAAGTCTTAACTTTATACCTACAAATAGTTAACAAGAAACTCTTCGACTTTAATATAACATGTCACATGAATGTGTCACAGATACAGTGGGGCAATAAATGGGACGCCGACCTGTCAAGGGCTTCGCGATGAGCGGGTGAGGGTTGTAAGTACTAGCGTTTGTTATTCCACTTCCTGAACTATAAGTACTGAATAGTGAACTACAGCTTTGACAACCCTAGATTTAGGTAATAAGGATGAGGTACTTTTAAAAAAAAGCATGTTCTGAGTCTGTTGTGTTTGTGCATGTGAATTGAATGTCTTTGAAACCCTCCGCGATACAAGGATTTAATTCCTTAGTGCGGGAGTCGTTTAAAGAAACATGTTCTTGTCATGTTCTTGCCATGGACTTTACACATCTAAATGTGTTTGTAGCTTCAAGCAAAGGATGATGAAAGATGAAAAAATTTAACTTAGTATGACCCAATTTTACTCACAGTTGATTCCACAATACACATTTCCCTCGGCACGTTTCCGTCAGTAAGTTGGATGTGTACATCGCCGAGTTCGCAAAGCAGAAAAGGCACGACAAGAAGTTATTTATATCGCGAGAGCAATCGAAAGTATTTCGAATAAAAACTTGAAGCCTGCAATATACGCGGTATTGGGCAAGTTTTCTCATATTTTTGTCATGCACAGACCTCTTTACATTAAGCACAGTTGCGAACTAAAGTTGTGAAGAAAGTTTAACGGAATAGTCGTTCATGCGATCGGCGGATTGCTTTAAAATACTTCTGCGGTATAAAGCTATTGTGAATCATATTTACGGAATGTTTTATGGTTATGAGTTTTTATGTAAATGTAAATAATGTTAGGAACAAATTGATTGTACTGTGTAAACTTATCACAAAATAAAATTGATTACTTTCGAAGAATAACGGAAATATTTATGATTGGTTTGTTATTAAACAAGCCTTATTTTAATCTGACTGAATGCATTAAATTATATACGAAATCTGAATATACAAAAAATAATTATCCTACGGTGTCATCGAAATCTCCTTACGACTGGATGACTGTACTTCTAACTGTTTATCGCATAATATTTAACTTTTTGATAGATCAAACATCAAAACTTATAACTGCCAAACTATTTAATATCCAACACTAAAAAAGATTTACAGCTCGAATACAAGTACTGGCAAAACTTTTCACTTACAATGATCGTACAGCCCATTACCGATCACAAAAATGTTTGCTCTAACCTCACGCTATTCGGTAGCGACAGATTGTTCAGATTTATGACTATGTTATCGATATATTTTGGTTAATGTGCTGGCGTATAGCTATAATAAACTATGTAGTGTACTTAATATAAACTTTCAGGATTTGGGCATTATTTTTAGGCTTTCATATAGCCTAATGAAAGCATAAAAATATTTGTATGCAATTGCTAGATGAACGAATTTGAGTTAGCTTCTTAAATGGATAATTTTGACGAGGTTTTGAGTAAAGAATTTTCTAAACTTCAAAAAGAGGAATTTTTATCTAATTATGAGGGATTAAATTAAAATTACTACACTAGTAGAGTCGACCAATTTGATAAAGATGAAACTGCTTTACTATTTATTATACCACCAAATTAAAAACTGTTTCCATGGGCCAAGACGGTGACTGCTTATGACAAAAATAAAACTCGAAATATAAACTGAAACCCGCTACATTTAACCTTACGCGTATTTTTGAAAGAAAAGCCGCAAAATGTGTGAGCTCTGGAAAATTTTCTGCCGGATGGGAGCATTTTGAAAGAAAAATGCTTGTTGGATTCTCGAAGCAAGGTAAGAGTTGTTAGTGTTGGGAGCGTGACAATCGATAGTATAATCCAGTTTCTAGTTACAATAATTTTACTTCGACTGGCCTGTTGGTCTAGTGGTTAGTGACCCTGACTGTTATACTGGAGGTTATGGATTCGATCCCAAGACAAGTGTTTGTGTGATGAACACGATCATTTGTTCTGTGTCTGGGTGTAATTTATCTCATTATGTGTGTATTTATAAATATATAAGTATGTTTATCAGTTATCTAGTGCTCATGACACAAGTACCTCTCGTATATTTAATTTGAGACTAAATGGTGTTGTGGGAATATTGAGTTTGGTTTGAAAAATATATATGTAGTTATAATTTCTAATTACAGTGAATGAAGTTCATGTTATGCTAGTAAACTTTACACGTTAAAAATAATATTTTAACATAAGAATGCTGACGTAAAATTTTCAGAATAGCTCATTTCAATTTAATTTAAACTTAGAATCAACTTTACACTTCGTTTACTTTATGTTTATTTTAATCTCTTTGCTACTAAGAATTCATTTATTCAGTCTAAGTTTAACACTGAATTAGTATTTATTAGGGCCAATTGCTTCAAAATATATTTTAAATAATTTTAAACCCATTTCAATTAACAAATAGTTTTGGTTTATATACTTTTATTGGTCTGTATAGTAAAGTTATCCTTCGAAATTTAAGCATGCAGTACCATACTCTGACAAATAAAGGTTATACTATTCGCTTTCGTCCACCCAAAGTTCATTTCGTTCATAAAAAGAGAAACGAAAATAACACGTAAAATAATACAATAAGCTATAAGCCATTGACGGAGACAAGGCTATATTTTTATAGTTCCATAAGTTTAGTTTTAAATGTAGATATTTTTTGTTTAGAATAGTTTCTGTTCAATAAATGTGATTACATCAACTACAAAAATAAGTATCGACTGGTGTCCCATCACTAAGACGCCTCGAACTGCATTGAGTTCGCTCTCCGCTCTATATATAGGTTTTGTTTCCGTTTTTAGTGTTATGCAGTGAAATTTGTGTTTACTTAATTAAATTCCAGACCTAAGTGTATTGCGTAGGTGTGGCTCTGAAATTACGGGTTCACTTAATTAAATATATCTGCCGGCCGTTGCTAAGGCGTTCGACCCTATTGGAATAGAAATTCGGACGGGCTATGTATTGCCTTGTTTATGTAGCGGATTTATAGAGTATTTACAGTCCCCTGTTATCCATTGTTACAGATTTCAGCTGCCTAAAAATAACTAGTGGTAAGTGGATCCAAAAAGTTTTTTTTTTCTAAATATTGTTTTCTTTTTTGTGTGTTAGTGATGTAGAAAATGTGTTAGGTTTTAACTTTAAATGCAATTCTATCAGAAATAAGATTACAGTCATTTATTTTTCTGTGAAATCTAAATAAATCTAAATAAACGTGCTCATATTTTACTTTTAGACAATGCCGATTTTTGTTCCAAAATTAACAAATCAATACCTATACCTAATAACAGTCCCCAGTAATTTATTCCACACTTAAATACTATCAAAATTTACCAATTTAACAAACAAGTGATCTTATTAGCATGACAATACTAAACGTATTCACAATTTAGCCATTTAGTAGGATATTACGGGCGAGGCCGCCACTGCAGGCTCGCAAACATTTAGATTACAGTAACAGTTCCCCCGGTGCTAATTACAAAGCAGTGTAAATGATTACAGAAGCCGCCGTAATTACAACACTTAACATTTTTTAAGCTTTTATCGGAATATAGAGCAATATGCTGGTTAAGCTAATATTGCGTTTATGGAATATGTGAAACTGGTATGTGATACAGCATTTTTATAATAACTTTCGTAAGGATGATTCATACTTAAATGATATAACGGTTTACTCACGCGTATTTATCGGGATAGCTCGATTCGCGACCTCGCCGCCGCGTCAGTTCATGATTAGGAACTCCGGTTGGGTCCGAAACTAGTCGGGGTATCCCGATAAATACGCCTAACAAACCGTTATATCATAAGTATAAATTATACGGAAGTTATGTTTTAAAATAAATAAGCAACCTTACATTCTCGTATCATACAATTTATTGTAATATCTAAAACAAATGAGTCGATCGTCCGTCGAAACGTTCCCCATCCACGGTCAATTTGGGATCCAATTACGTCCAGCTTAGTGGGAAAAAATCCCGGGTAATCCTGCTCTTAAGATAGGGTGCAATTCATAGGAATGTTGTCAAATACCTTCAGAAGTACAAAAATTTTGTTAATGTTACACACCCTTGTTAATCTTTATATACAATATTTTTTCTGTGAGTGTGTATGTCACTGAACTTCTCTTAAACGACTGGACTGATGTTGATGATTTTTTTTGTGTGTGTTCAAGGGGATCTGAGAATGGTTTAGATACACAATTTTTTTTTCCTCTATAAAAGTTTAGGTCTTTTATTTATCGTTGGGGCAGTACGAAGTCTGCGGGGTCAGCTAGTTAATTTATAAGTAAAAAGCATTTCGCACTATTATTATTGTATGTAAGGATAGTAGGGCTGAAATAAATGACATTGCGACTAACTTCCATTTTCTCCTAATTAATCATACTGTTATTATAAAAACTACGTTAATCAGAGAGTTTCTATTACCAGTACAACAACCTTCGTTATTTTTTGAAACTTTATAAAATAAAATCAAAGAGGTCCTTCGTATTTAAGTTAAGTCATTTTTCCTACAAGCCTAACCCCTCAAAATGCATCCTCTATATCATCGTTATATTCGCTTCAGTCTATACGTTGAGAGTCGGCAACTGTCCACGGGATGGTCTCGAGGTTCGTCGGTCGAGTCCCGCATCAAAACACAATCAGACTGCCCCGAAAGGATTAAGATCACTCCCGTACTTCTGGCTACCGGTTTGTATTAATTGATTTATCTATATTCATTTACATTTATTTTATTAAAAGCTATAAATTCGATTATGTTTATATCCGAATATTGTTTTTCATTTTGGATACACCTTTGGGCCTTTAACACCTCGCCTCAAGTCAGGTCAAGTCAATTACTATAACATGTTGTGCTCTTTTTAGTTGCAAAAAGAACCCGATTTATGCCAGTTGTATATAGCATTTTTGGGCCATCCAGTTTGATGTACTAACAACATCTATACAACTTAACTACACACGCTACTTTTACTGTATGACTTTGGAACCAAAACCATACTTTATTTGGGTTATGTACCTAATGTATTATTACTAGCAACTACTTGTTGTTAAGACAGCATGTCATTAATATTCTTGTTTACTTTCGTACTAAGCCATGTTTGTTTGAATTGGGATAATGTCAATAGACTGCAGGGCTCAAGGGTAACATTCAATGAAAACTTTAACTCTCTCATGTTCTACTGACCAACTCACACGAAAAGTAACTCTATTTATTTATTTAATAATTTATGTACACACAAAACAGGATAAAAAGAACACAACATAACAAACAAGATGTACAAGGTTACTGCTTATTTCTAAAGAAATCTCTCCCAGCAGACTCGCGATAGGAGAAGTGCTATTGATATATTTAAAATAAATAAAAAGGAGTTCAATGTCAGATCCGTATTTAAACTATTGCCCACAAATGTAACAATTGCATTTTTCAACTTAACATTTAATTCAACAGTCATCTCAAGAACGGTCCGCTAAGTCCAGTTCAACACGTGACCAGTTTGTTAAACCGTTAGATAAGACTTCGTTTTTTCCACCGCTACTTCACCTACATTTTCCATTTTAAGGCAGGGACTTTAAAATCGATAGACTCGTAATGAACCAGAAGGCATCGGCTTTGCGAACAAATAGTCCGCTTGGCACCTCTCCAAGCAATTAAGCCATCCGCACTGACGGATGCCCTGGCGGGAATCCACTGCACCTCATTACTGCTTAGCCCCCTTCTTAACTTGTATGCCTCAAGGTTTATTAGAAAAGAAGCCTCGGCTTGGCCGATCGCCGCTCGTGACTCTACCGGAGTTGACAGGGCTTTTACTTGGATTTTTGTAGTTGCTTTTTATGTAGTGAAAAAATGATTGCAGATTACGAATATATACTATGAAATCTTTCACCTGAAACTTACCGAAAACTGACACAAGGTAAGATAAGATAACCTTTATTTGTCAAAACATGTGTAGGTGTAAACAAATATTTAGTTTCAACTTGCTCTGCCTATTGGCGTAAAAACACAGTTTTGATTCATTCTATTTAAAATTATTTGTTTTCTAAATACGTATCATTTTAATTATTATCGTCATTTACCGCCATGGTAAGGTTATACCATAGTCATCTACATTACATTCAACAAGGTCTGAATTAACTCTTGAAAATTGCACGAAAAATCCAACGTTACTGAAATCTAAAACGAATACTGAAACAGTGGCAGTTCTGTTACAACTATCATTCATAATTTATTTCCTTCATACATAACTCTTGTATTCAATATAACTTACAACAAAATCCATTTACAAGCTGCAAGTTTCCCGTACTTAGTTAAGAGAACAATGCAGGTAAATGTATTTCTTGTTACCACGATATTCTCGCGTTTGTACTTATATACGAAGCTAGTGGATGGCCGAGACTTGCACTCGGCGAGAATTACTCTTATAGCACGTAACATGAGGTGCTAAAAGTTGGTATTTTATGATGAAGTTTCACATTTACGACGTAAACGAGCGTTTTTGATATTTATTTTTTTAGTATGAATTTACGGTTATTAATAAATGTTATTAGGTTTCAATGGTAGCAAAAAAGCGCAAACTCCGTCGACAAAGCATTCGTATCATACTCGTAAATGTAAAAAATGATACAGGTAAGTTTAATTTCGAACACTGTACACCAAACAAATCAAGACAGTTCGAAAGCATCTGTCAAAAGAGGTTAGTTCATTCCCAAATTGGATGGAAATGTAAACTTCTCTTGTACAGTAGCAATGAGCTATACAACTTCTTCGTATCCATAAAATAAAACAATGAAAACACTTGGTGGCGACAGCTGCCTTGTTGGGAACGTCCGCTTGTAAGACATGGGGGAGGCAAACAAAACGGACCTAGTGTCCATAAACAATATAAATAAAAGCGGCCAGAGAGAAAATACTGGTCGGGCCAAGGAGGTTAGAGAAAAATAGGTTTGTAACTCGTTCTTCATTGGGTAAAAGGTTTGTTGTAAACACGTACACAAATACAAGCATATTAATGTTTTTGAACAATATATTACAAAGCGTTTTTATCTTATTAAAAGACTAATGATGAATGATAATGATAATAATGATGATGATGAAGACTAGAAATTTGATTATTATACTTTGCTCAGTTTAGTAAAATTTAGACCGCTTTCAAGACATTAGCTAATAACTATATTGGGCAGTTAAATTAATGTTTTTTATTTGACTAGTTTATTGAACTGTTAGTAAGTCCTTCAAAAACCAACTTTTATGACTAAAATCGTCATTTTTAGTGGTAAAAACTGCACAATTAGGCCACATACCGCTGTCCTAAAAGACAACAAAATAGAAAACAACTCCCAAATTGTTTCCAAACAAACTGGAAAGGGATTCGCGGCGGTTTTAAGACGTATCTAATATCCCGCAATAATTCATCTTGTGGAGTATGACGCGAGAGATTTCCAAGACACTATTTTATTTCGCGCGACACTTTAAATTGGTTTCGCGAGTTCGCGGCGGGCGAGGCGACGTCGCGCGTCACCGCAGACGCCCGGATTGTGCCCTAAGTTTTATTGTTTAATTGAAATCACCGTCTTTGTGCTGTTGAAGCATAAATTCTTGTTTTTTTGTTGTTCTTCGTCCGGATTTATTTTGTTGGTTAAAGGAAATTTTCTTTTGCAGGTCGTGGTGATACAGCAGTGAGAGCTAAGGGAAGAGACTTGAAATTGCATATGCCTGCTCTCTACTCAGACAAGCAGCTTGAGGCTGTTTTTACGAAACATTTCATAAACTACAATTTTAACTTTTGACGGCGGAACTGCTGACCATACGGACATCGTTAAACAGTATATTTAATACCAAGCATCTCTGATATTTAACAGAAAATGGAGCAGCTCGGCTATTCGGATTATTCGAAACGTTATACGTTAGACCTAACGTATAACTTTTCGAATAATCTTATCTACGGCCATACAAAAAAGCTATTGAAGATAATTGAAGCACACAACAAAAGTGACATCAATAATAATAGCATCGATTATCACTAAAGTCTTAATGCACAATCGAATAAGACATCCAAGTTAAGTAGCCGTGAATGTGAAAACTTAAACTAGTTAAAGTTTCCACATTCAGAAATCGACAGCCATTAAACACTGGTTTACGGCAATGAGCATTTAGTGCAATCTATTTAATGACGGCATAGAACAAGTTTTCCGAACCACGCTGTGTACGAAAAGGATTTATAATAGTTTGAAATGTTTTAGCTAAACTGTAATAATTTATTCGATCGTGAATTCGATCTGTTTGGATTCGTTCGATTGGCTTACAAAAGGAGACAATCAAATGAGGCTGTTTTATCAATTTTAGGTTCCTCTAACAGAACAGTTTGTTTTATCCGAAATGGATATATTCAAGATTATATTTCATTACATTAAATTCCCGTGTCACAATGTTCGTTCGTTCTTCTCCGAAACGACTAGACCGTGACCGGTAGGTCTGAGAATTGGCCAACATCTCTTTTTTTCCCTGAATATTTTTGCTTGTCAATTTTTATTTTCGTGTGATTATGTGTTCGAAGTCACGGGCAAGAGCTAGTCCTATTACAATATGATGGTGATAATGTTTATAGATCAAGATCTTCACCTACAGCTCTCTTTTCGTCCTCACAGCTGGGCAAACCTCTCTCCTTTCACAAGCATTCTCTCTGCCACATTTCCCCTCTCGAATATACCTAGACATTTCAGCAACTACAGACACTACTTAGACATCAATGTAATCGTATTACGAACACTTGTTTGTTGTCTCGCCTGCCATCAAAGATGTGATTGGCATCGGAGCGTGTGATTTGGTAAAAGGGTGGTCAATCATGTGGAAGGTTAGGTTTAACTGTTGTGTGCTTGAGGCCTTGTGTACTCTGACTAGTACTGTTTTAGATTGTAGAAACTTGGAGGAATTGGGCTTTTGCTAGGAATTAGAGTATTGATATCTTCATTTTAATTGAGGAAATAGTTATTTTCTGCGTTTTTAATTGCTTGCTTAATCTTCAATTAATTCGGGTTTTCATATTAGGTTTCGTAGTCAAATTGAATGTTAATCGTAAATCAACACTACTATCTTCTTAATTTTGAATCTTATATTTCGTTGAGTTTCGCACAGATTTGACTAGTCCGAAAGGTATATACCACCAGGTATAACCACATAAAATCAGTACTAAAGCAACGCCTTATTAATGAACTGATGAACAGCTTTATTCTAGTTAATCCTGACACAGTTCTAGACGTATACTTAGCTAGTCTCTCCGTGGAAACGGATCCAGTTCAATCAACACGCTTATGAGTTGGTCGCGCGACTTTAATTTTAGTTCAGTTAAAATAACTTGCGTTATTCGGAAACATCCGAATAACGCAAGTTATGTAAAATTCTGTGTGGTGTCCGGATATAAAGAATAGCACCACCCCATATCCTCCACTGGGTGTCGTAAAAGGCGACTAATGGACCTTATGACCCAGTGCACTGTACCAAGCACCTTGGGTCACCCGAATGGTGGCGGGTAAACAACCAACAATCGCATTCCCAAAGAGAGTTAGTAAACCATAGCCAAAACTTTAAGCAACATGTCTAGAAGACGTGTTGCGCCGACCCCAAGTGAAATGAGGAAGATGATGATGATGTAAAATGCATTAAAATGAACCTTATCATTATATTGTGTTTGTATATCTTCTACTTCGATTTTCTAATGTTTTTTCGTTGTCCTATTCTGGTGCATTGTTAAAGCAAAGGCCCAATGCTCTGAAAACTTTATACGAATTCTGATTCTAATTTGAACTAGTCAGATGAGGTGGTTCCAATGGTTAAAATTATAGAAAGAAATATTTATTTGCATGAAACATGGTCTGAACTTGTAGAATGTTTATAACTTGTAGAATGTTTCTATTCAATTAAATTTAAATTCCCCTTTTAGAATTTAACTGTTCTATACATAAATTTTCTAATGCTCAAAATATAATGATAGATTTTGTGACCAAAAAAAAATCATTGCCAAATCCATTTCCATTAATTTCCAATTATTTTCATCAAATACAAGTATGTCATACAACAATTTGTTATATTTGTGGAATGAGATATCGCAGCGGACCATTAACTTCTTTCCTAGTTAGAGCGCGCCGGCCAACTAATGGCGCACTGTTTAGATGCAGCAAGATTGTGTTACTTTATTGTTAACTGAGTGCTGTGCTAGTTAAACCTGGCACAGTTATCCTTAAATATATTATGTGTATAAACAACTAAGTAATGGATTTTTTTTTTGAGTATTTTGCAGTTTTATTCATGACATCGTTTTATTTATTAGCTTGGTGTCGATTTGATAGACAAGTCAACTATATGTTACCTACACGTTTTCGAATAATGAATAATGTATTAAAGGATCACTAACCAGAAATGCGAAATGAAGAAAATGAATCTTCTTTCCTGTAAAACTTTTCTCCCTCTCAGAATATTTAGGTCTTAAAAATATAAAATAACACTAAGTCATATATTTTTTTTGTAATTTTAGCACCCTAGCTTGTGTAAATAGGATAGATATTATTACCCCAAGAAAGCCAAGGAAACAAATAAAATAATTGCAGTCACTACTCCAGACAATTCTTTAATTTAGCGCGGAAAGTGGCGGCCATGACAGGTCGTGTCGGCGCTTCCTTTAACGTTAAAAATAATTACTAGAAAAGCCAACAAACCAGGCTATGTTACAAATAAAAATATAGCAATAAAGATAATGGATGTGCTGTAACGTAAATTCAAACTCATAGGGCGATTTTTACAAATTGTGAAACTCAAAAAATAAACACCGACTCATTAAAGACTTTGCGTTTAACTGTAACTTTATTATTAACTGTATTAGTCTGCGCACTGATGACTACCATTTTCAACCACTTCTCTTGTCGCGGGTCTGCTTGGAGAGATTTCTTTAGATATAAGCAGTACTCTTGTACATCTTGTTTGTGCTTGTTGTTGTGTGTTTTTTACCTGTTTTGTGTGTACATAAATTAAAATTATTAATTAAAAAAATATAGTGACACAATCACACACTAATTAATTATACAAGGTTAAGACGCTTATAATACTACATCAGTAACGTTACAAGTTTAACCACCGTTCGCTTTGAACCCTATAACCAACTCTAATATCCAAACTTTGAATAGCCAATATTATGAAATACCAACCAAATATTAAAACATAATAAAACGAGCAATGAACACGAACAAAATCACTTCCAAATACAAAAACCATTTCGATCTAATGAATGAATAATCGACTCGCTCAATCGTGTAAAATGCTATAATCAATTTCACCTAAATTGATCTCTATCAATATAAAGAACAAAAATAATTGCATTTAATTCGTTCGCCCGTTGTTGCCAAATTACTCAGTTCTACCGAAATTCGCTTGAAAAGTACCCTTTGCCGGAGATAATGAATATTTGATACAGCACTCGTATTGGGAGCTTGTTGCGCGCAGCGATGTTAGAAATTAGGCTGTTTTGTTATTTGGATATGATATTTAGAAACTGGGTAGTTTTGTTTATTTTAAATGCTAAAACTAACCTGTTACTAAATAATTTCGTATATTTATGGGTGTATATGATATCTTTTTTACTGTACAAAAGTGGTTTTTCCACTGTGACACTAATTAGATACTTGTCTCCGAGATACAGAATGGTATAGCTTAGTAACAGTTATCTAGTTTGCACACATAGGTGATAAAAGTCTTTAGAGGTTATAATTATTTTCTTTTCCAAGTTGTTTTCATATTTCATGAATACCGCATCAGAAGTTACCTGGTTTAATGTTAGATCGCGATCCGCGTTCCCGGACGACTGGTTTACGTAAGTAATTATTTTGGAAATCCGCCAAATAATAACGGAACCTATGGCTAGAGGTGCGCAGAGATCTGGCACTATATACCGCTCTATCATATTTTGAATCTTCGTTTGCATCCAAAATATGAATTGATTTAATTCGATTGAACGGAGCGGTACAAATTGAGAATCTATAATCCTTTTTCGCGGATTTTTTGTCATACACAAATGAGTTCAAGTTTCAAGTTGAAAAAACTATAATCATTTTACATCATGATTGGCAAGTATTTAGATGGTAATAAATGAAGATAACAATTGCATTATTTACGAATGCATTATTAAGATTTAATGCCCCCAACATCTATAAATCGTCAACTTTGTCGTGTAGTTTGATTTCTCGGTCGACTCCTCACAACCACAAAGGAAGCAAGATGTTTCTTTTCTAAACAATATGGTCGTTAAGCAACAAACTACGCCAATAAATAAAACAGTTACAACGAACCGAAATGTCTTCTACTCCATAGTACAAAGTAAATAGTACATTTCCTTCAATCATCAATTTTACGAATCCGAAAGAACTTTCTTAATGTAGTTTTTTTATAGTTTACCGACAACTCGTAGGTACGTTTTTCTTACGCCCATAAAATCTATGAAACATAAAAGTAAGGGGCAAGCCAACTTTAGTAGTAAGAACCAACAATAAGTAAGGTAAGGGTCGCGTCACATCTATCTGCAACTAACAGAACGCATTGTAAGTCAAACGAGAAAAAATCGGCCATCGGTGACCGAAGCGATTTACAAAATTTTCATGAAAAACATGTGTTTAAAAGTTTTGAAGAACCACAACCTATATAGAATCGGATTATATGTATGCAAGATTTTTTTATGTAGCCTAAATAAGATCCCACTGCTGGGCAAAGGCCTCCACTTTCTCCTTCCAAACCTCCGTCTTCTGCAATTTCTGGCCAATATATAAAAGAAGCAAAAGTGTATGTAAGAATGTATAAAAAAATGTAAATGATGTGTATCGTGCACGTCCTACAATTGTATTGAAACCCGCAATGTAACTAAAAAGTTAAATAAACGCTATATGTAAATGTTCTAGTTACCATATCCGTCCGTACGTACCTAACCTGCAGTGAATAATTTGCGCGCCATATTTAGACTTGCAGAATACACTGCCTTTATAGCGTGTTGAAGTAAAACCTTTACTGTCATAAATTGTACCCTCAGTCCTATGCTATACTTAGCAATGTAAATACCATGCTTAAACAAAAGAAAATTTGTAGAAATAGAAGTGTAGTACCTACGTCTTACAATGTACCCGGTACATGCTACTACCTCATAATAAAGTTGCAGTTGGTCAAGGGAGACGGTGCTTTACATTTTGTAGTGATCTCACTTACACTGTCATCAGCTGTATAGTGCACAAGCGCGTGCGCAAACACAGATGCACTCTCTGTTCCTTTACTCTCATAGCCCGATGGGACGGCAATCCGACACGAACAAAGTTCAGGCGCAGGACCTTACCGTCTTACCACTAGGCTATCACTGCTACAAATGCAATGTAATAGTTGCTTTAAGAGTTCCTGATAAATTGAAATGTAAAATGTTGCGTCTTGATGTGTCTAGGCCCTAACATGGTGAGAGATGACGTCACGAATCTTAAGACGAGGTCATAAAGTGCTGGTCGGCTGGCTATGAATTGTTTCTAAGTTGATTTATCGAAGTACAGAAACCTATACTGGTAAAACCCCAGTATTATACAGGCTTAAAAAAGTTGTTTTAAGTAATTTTCGTTTCTAAAGCTGTAGAACTAAAGTTCAATTTTGTGTAACTGCAGATAAGTTGGTAAATATACCATGATTCGCTTTTGTCATTCACTAAAACGTCAATAGAAAAAATTGTAATAGAAAGATATCTTTTTACCGCATTGTACGATTGCCAGAAAAATTACATGTTTAATTTTAAATAGCAAATGCGGCGTTAGAATAAAGTTAAAACTGCTCAAATACTCTGCTTCACGCATGAAAAAAACACCATAAAATCAATTCAGAACTTTCTCATCTACAACAATGTTTCGAAAAACATCTAGCCTACATTACCCCCTAAGTTCTAAGATCAGATCCAAAGTCAGGTAGATCGAAAATACAGTTAAAATGTTATCTTAGTCACTTATTGTAAGGGAAACTTCTCACTAGACTGTAAAGCACGGAATTTAGAACATCGTGAACTTAATAGGGAACTGACAAAACTTTGCTGAACCACTCTACGAGTGTAATCAGCTCTTAAAATGGCTTGTTCCTTCCAATATTTGGCTGGAGTGGATCTTAAGGAGATGCGTTCCGCTCGCTTTGTGCTCTACCGATACCTGTTTAAGTTTTAATGAATTTTCTGGATGAACTGAGAGGCTAAAGATCCAATACCAGTTTAATTTTATGCTAATATTTAATCATGTTCTTTATGAAACAACAGATACCAAATGCTGAATTTTAGGTCATAATTTACAGTAATACACGTGTCATAATGAAATGAAATTGTATGCGCATAGCAATCCAATCCAATCCCTAGTTCAGCCAGCTGTAGGCCTGTCTCACTATCAAGGATTATCGAACAAACGCTAATAACCAGGTCCCGCCGGACAATCCTGTTAATTTATACGTGGTCCACAACATTACGACTATACCTTCATTGCTTACCTTCACCATTCCAACTAGATCCCTGATTAGCGTCACATTCCCCCCTCTCCTATCGATTTTAAAGCAATGAGAGGGGAGGCGCGGCTCAAGTGTTGATGGTCGTTAGCGCCAGTAAAGTCGTAATTAGCACCTGCGTTTCGCTAAGTTTGCATCGCGTAACTTTGTTCGAATTCCGAATAGTGACACGGTGAACACTGTGTAGATACTGCAGTTATAATGTAGTGATTTAGACGACACTGTGCTGCTTTCGTGTGTAGCTGGAAATAGGAAGTTCAGTTCGGATTGCGGGGACATCTAATTGTTATGTAGCTAACGTTCTGTTAATTGAATGATTGAAGATTATTGGGAAGTAGTTGTATGTAGTAGGTACTGTAGTCAGTAATGTGTTGTTAACAGTGTTTATGTTCTTAATATCATTTTAATTTTCGTTAGTGTAGACAAGTTTGGATATAAAATACGTGTGAACGAATGAAGAGTAGAATGTACTGGGAACGTACTTGTGAAAATTGGAATATATTTCACTATACATGTGGCTGCGTATCTTTTAAATGTGTGACGTAAAAAAAAATATGCTTGACAAATGCTGACGGTTCCTCTAAATTTAGCATGAAAGAAAAGTTCAAAAAATGCATCCATATTTCAAATGAATTCTGGTGGTTTTAGACAACGCATCTGTTACACCGCACCACGTACACAAAAGACACACAGTGACAAAAACTCCATGCGCATGCAATCTTGTTTACACATGCTCGCATTTCCTAACATAAACTTTTACGTTCGCCACTTGAACGAAAAAAAGTCTACATAAACGGGAAAGTTTACCCCGCTCTCCTCACTCTTGCTCTCATTAAAAGTTGAAGTAGTTTTGACTAATTACTGAACGCGACACAGGACTGATGTCTGCAATTTGTTACTGCAACTTTGCCGGCGTTCCCCCGTTATGCATAAAGTAACCGGGATTTCAGCGAAATCAATTTCGCTCGTGGAGTGTATGTTGTTTTTGTATCACGTGTGGATTTTCTGATTTATACGGAGATTGGAGATTTTTTTTTAACAAAATAAAAGCTGAAAATCTGTTGTGAAATATGACTGTGCCGTATTGGCGGAAAATTGTTTAAAGTTACAAACATAATTTTCAATTTAATTTTAACTTTATTTTATGTAGCCTTACGTATCGCATCGCACCTACGTTATTTGATAGTTTTCAAAAAAATAATTAAACAAAAGTGTTATTATAATTACTGAAATCAATATCTTTATTATTCAAGCATTCCAATTATCATTTTTACTATTCCACATTGGAAGGTATCATTTAATTAATTACTCGTTAATTTGTTCGGGCGATCACTAACAGATGGCGCGATTACAAGTTTACAAAATTGTGCCCTCGCTACCTGAGCTTAGGTTGTATCTACCTTTCTATTTATCAGGACAGGTCCGGAAATGTTCCTTCATCGCGCATGTATGAAAGAGGTCAGCTTTGATTTTTATATTCTTTATGAAGGTATAGTATCGGATATTGCATTCGAAGTTGCATCAACTGTAAATACAAATTAAATGTTAATTTTAATAACATTTGTCTAAAGGGTTGTTTTATACGCATTAAGGAATAAAAATGATTTGTATTCTGATTGTTAAAGAAGGATTGATGCACCAAATGTTTGCTTAAAAAAGTGTTTGTTGGGGAATGTCCCGATTCTTATCAAATTGTATGGTTAACTTACACAAACAGCAATTATAAGTTTTAGCACGTAACAGTCACACAATTTGTTGGCAAATGGTAAAGATTACAAATCTATTCGAATATATTTGACATTTATAGAAAGCGTTTAAAATGTTATTTTTCGAGTCTAGCGTGTGTTTTGAATCTTAAAAAGGTGCAATAATGATTTTTAAATTCTTTTTCAGTGAAAAAATCTGCTATTTTCTTTAGCTTCGAGTATTTAAATTTTTGTTCAAGTGACTGTCTAAGTTCGAATGAATGAATTTTCTCCTTGTGATCAATTATTTGTTAGACGTATACAACGTGTAACAGAAATAACGCACATCCACAGACACCCCAAAAAGAATATCCTTTTTTATCCACAATTAATGTATTGAAACATTTTTATCATTTTCTTAGATATTTGTTTTTATTACATATTGTCAGAATAATTTGTACAAAAAATTGGCAAAACGAGTGAAATTTGAAAGTGTGAACCGCTGTGAATTGCTAAAGCCTTATTGCATCGACTTAAGGCTCATTTTCGTTTACTTCGAGTGCTTTATGAAAATAGTGTCTACAATTTAATTATTTCTAAATATTTTTTTGGTAAAAAAAAATATTTATTTTTATTAATGAAATGGATTCTGTTATCGATTCTGAACAAAGTAGTTTCAGGATGTGCGTTAATTATGTTACACGGTGTATATAGAAAAAATGTTCTTTTAATACGTTGCCCCTTAAGATTTTTAGTCTCTTGAACAATAAAAGTCATTAACCTTATAATAGCTTTTACTCAAGTATTAGCAAGTTTTCTAGAAAAATATCCATACTCATGAAGTATAGTTTCCCTCCTAGAGCCAGTGTCGTCAGCTAGCGTTACTCATTACCAAATTATTCAACACCTCCATGTATCGAAGTGTAAAACAAGGTTGTCAAAAAAAGTTTTGTGAAAATTTATTTAAAATTTTACTGTGAGAAGAAGTTGGTAAGAAATTTACTGGCTTTTAATGTAATTGGTTTATTACAGGTTTAAAAGACAATTGTTACTAAGTTAGATTATTTATTATGAAGTCAAGTTTTGAATTTCATAGTATATAAGGACGATGTATGAATTAAACATTTTCAATGAAATTCAATACTAAATTGATTTATCATCATTGATTTATTCATAGTCAAACTGTTGTAATTTTTACAAAAAAATATTTTACACCAGTACAAAAGTATACCAACATAACTAACGACAAACATTTGCTACAAAATAGAAATTGAACTAAAACCTAATTCGCAAAAATCTAATATTTCTCCGTCAATATGTAACAGTAAATAGAGACAACCCTACTCAGGCAGCAGTCAATTTGTGGCGATCGAAGGTTCTTTGAAACGGTTTGGAACCAGGTAGGACCCTGTATCCGGCCTTCTTTTGAGGCTCACAGCACCGTGAAATTGACTCGCTCGATTGTCTGTCCGATTTAAAAGACTTGTTTGGTGAGCTACCCTATCTGCTTCCTGTATTTTAGTAATTTCGATAATCTTGACTTTTATTAGTAATTTTATCTTTTTGTCACGTTTTATTGGAAGTACCAATACAGGAAGGAAGTTCTGAGTCAACTGTGCAGGTGTAGGATGTGAGTAGGTTGATTGTTTTTCTTTAACCTTTAGGTGTTAGTACTTGGTAGATTTTAAGTAATGTTAAAAAATAATTTCAAATAAAATAATACAACATTTCGTTTAATATCAAAACAATTGGCGTAAAACTACTTAGTAAACATTACTTACTCATTTGAAATAAAGGCATTATAATGCATAACACATCTTCATTATTTGTACCCAAACTGCACACAAAACTACTCTATATTAATAAACACATGAATAGAACGCTAATAGCAATTCGTGTGTACAAATTTCTCTCCAACTACTGACGCAAATTGCGCATCCTGGTAAACATGCTTAATCACATCCTCAAACATTCACATATCGGAACAAAAAGACCATCTTATGCAAACAAGTATGTACATTATGTAATTAAGAGTATCACATTGTCTACTTACTATTTCAAACGCAGTATGAACTGCGAATCAAAAATTCCACTTCACCAAAGAAGTCACGTCTAAAAAAACACAACTCTACAATTGCCTAATCTGTCTAGTCTGTATCCGCGAGGGCATTGGCTAGGAACGGAGATAAGTAGTCTAGAGTTCACACAGTTTCCAAACTGATTCTTCTCAGCTCCATCAGGACAGCCTGCTTTGATGGCATCTACTTCCTCGTTACCTTCAACATCTCTTTTCTTCCCATGGTACTTCGGTTCAATTAGCTCTACGTCACCTTCCGGATCTAGTTCACCAGGACTTATCATCACAGTGTAGACTTCTTCAGTAGTCGATGAATCAGAAGGATCTGGCTCCACCACTTTCCTCATGAACGGATCATAAATACATTTCTTGTAAAACAACATCACTTGGCTAAAACAAACCGTCAAAATGCTTGAAGTCTCCATGTTCCTGTCATAATCCTCTTTTATTTCGTTCTCGTTTATTTCGTTGAATGAGAATATCCTTATTTTGTTCACTAATACGTCTGCGAGGATCTCGTTCCATGTCAAAGGTTTCTCATGGTTCGGGTCTTGGAAATTTTGCAATTTTCTTAAGAGTGTCCTTTGTTCCTCCAAGATTTTGATGCTCGTAGTGTCTTCAATAAAACACTCTGTTTCGCCCAAAAGTATGATTATACCGACGATGTATATGGATTTCATTTTTTTGCCGGTTTTTGTACAACGTTGACACAATGGTCTGCTCGACTGAGTGATTTTAGACTGATAACGTAAAAGCGCATTTGCTAAGTACTGTCGGGAACATTTGTGATTATGAAATTTTATTTATGACACATTGTTTATGGTTCAAATATTGGGATTAAGTCATTAATCTTAAATTTTTGAGAATGTTAGAATAAGATTTGTTAAAGTTGAGAATATTTTATTCTATCACAAAGATTTGGTATGGTCTATATTATAATATTTAAAAAAAAATAATAATTTTGCCTTATGTCAATTAAGTCAATAAAAACCTAGATGTGTAAACCGGGAGTGGTTTACACATCTAGGTTTTTATTGAATATAATTAATATATTACTTACAAGAAGAATATGTATTTAAAACATGTGTGTAATTTCATCAAAAGTATGTAAGTACAAACTCTAATTCACTTACCACAGTGATTGTACCACGCTATCAATGAGATAACGATAAAAACTAAACCAAATATTGACTGTGACGAGGTAGCTATAGAAAAACTATCAAACACGACGCGTAACGAAGAAAACAAAATCTTTATCTCTCGTACTGTAAATATATCAAGGACGTAATTGCTTCATGTTTTATTTTAAATAGGAAACTACACGTAAATGCATTATTTATAATTAGGCAATCTATATAATCAACCAGATTATATGCCTCCTACTGCTGGGCACAGGCCTCTTCTCGTATAGGGAAGTTTTGAGCATTGATCACCACGCTAGCTCACTGCGGATTAGCGATTTCAGACTCCAATATTAGGAAGCAGTAATTCCTCAATATGTTTTTCTTCACCTTTTTCAGTAGTGTCTTAGAAGCTAGCTTTGAAAAAGTCACATCGATACTTGCTTGAGCAAGGGATCGAATCTGTACCTCGTGCATACAAATCCATACATAGGACCTCAAGACCTTTCTGGCTATATCACTGTCTTTCTCTTCTTTATTAGGGTTACCACCAGGTACCAGGGTACCAAAAGGTAAAACGGAACTATATTACATCTAGCCTCCACTATCTGTCTGTCTATCTGGTGATGTGGCTATAATGGTGTGGGTTACATGGTTATCATTTAAGTTTAGTGATTTCTTGTATTTTATCTATCATGTCATCAACTGTTTTTGCCCCTAATAAATAAATAGTAGAATAATTAAATAAATAGAAAGTAATAGAGGACTCAACGTATTAAGTGATATGACCTAAATATATTATAACTTGTTCCGTGAAGCGATTGATAAATTGATTAAACGTTAATGTAAGATTACGGTATGACTGTTTGTAAAAATATGTGTCCGTATCCATTAATTAAAGATATGTAATAGTAGGTAATGGTTTATCTTCATATTGCATCATTATATGAAGTAAGAACCATTTTAATACAATAAATTGGAATTAGATAAAACATTGAGTTCAATGACATTTGTATGTTGATCAGTTTGTTGGCAAGTATGAGTAGTTGCTGTATGCTGTTACATTTTCATAGAGACCTATTACTAAACAATTCATCATCATCTTCCTGCCCTTATCCCATTTTACTTGGGGTCGGCGCAACACGTTTTTTTCTTAACTAAAAAATTTAACACTACAAAATATAACACAAATTACAATAATATTATTCGCCGATACGTATAATATATCTTTCGTGCACTAAAAAACAAAAGAAGATTCATTTTCTATTCTAAAAAAGTCCCAACAAAACCCAATCTAGCCGAAACATTTGAATGTCAGTAACCTTGATAAATTAAAAATAAAAAAGCCTTACAAAGCAAATAAGTAAAGTAAACACTACAGCAGGCTTCGTACCAATAACATTGAAAATTCAACAAACGATTGAATTTTATTCGGTTTTATCGGATCGCAGGGCTGCCAGTATTTGATTAGGCCTGTATTTATATAATGAGAGAAACGTGTAAAGCTATTAGTGGTCGGCTTTAGTTACTGGACTTTATTTGTTACTAGCTGTGATCCCGACTTTGTCTGCGTGGAATTTAACAAAAAAGTTAATTAGTTTATTTTCTGAAATAAATGTAATTTCTAAAATAAAAGAGGTATAATTTACTTTTTATTATATTAGCCATGTTAATAAAAGTGTCATCAAAATGGGTCCAGCCATTTCGGAGATTATCAGATTCAAACAGGCAGACAGACAGACACATAAATTATCAAAACAGATATATTGTTGTATGTACCGTATACATAAAAAATCCGAAAGAATTTGGAAATAATGTTTACTGTTTGTATAGTCTAACTTTGTACATTTTAGTTTTCGGGCTAGATCGATTTTTGACAATGAAGCCCGAATGTAGTGACGCGAGGATATATCAGAGTCCGACTAGTTTTGGGATTAAACGAACCCCTAATCAAGGGGTCGTTGCGCGTTGGTGACATGCGACGCTCTACGTTTTGACTGAAATGTATATTGTTTCACCACTTGTCGTAATAAACTTGAATAAAATCGTTTTTATGGTACCTTACCAAAAGGTGGGTATTGTTTTAACGTCGATTACTAGAAATCTTATTTTGATCATCGTTAGTGTAGCCAAAATAACGATATAAAATATTTTCATTTTCACATCCTTTCAAAAAATACACAAACAAGCAACGATGAAATAAGTATTATAAAATGCAATCATGCCAAAAAAATCCTATTATTTATTAAAAAAAATATTCATGACTGCTGACACGTTGACTGCCGAGCAACAAAATGTATATTGTTCGTCGGGTCATCGGTGACCCCCACGGCGTTCAAAGGTTCAAAGTTATTTTTTTCTCTTTAAAGAAACCATTCCTTAAGTACAACATCGCGACAGCCCTAACAGTAATCCTCTAAGGGAATCTGCTTGTGTACTTGCTTTTTACACTTCCACTTGGTACGTTTGTGTTTGTTGGACTTAATTGAAATCTTGTTGTGTACAAATGTGTTAAGTGTGCAGATTTTATACAATATCAGAACGGAGTGTGGATCGGAATGTTAAACGCGAGGGTTCCTATTGGAGATAGTTTTCTTGTCTGTTTAAGTAGCGAACGAATTTTCGATTGTGATTGTGAAAATGTGATTAGTAGTTAGTATAGAGGTACAATTATTATTTTGGCCCGAATGACATTAATATGAGAGCGTTGGTGTGCGTATTCGCTAATTATCTAATTAAAATTAAGGTGAAAAGTTTAAAGTTGTGAATGATATTAGAATTATGAACGGTAACTGAGCTTTGCATTGATAGAGAAAAAAGATCAAAATTTTAACAAAACATCGATGAATATTGTCAGTTACAATTCTATAATAAAAGAGGCATTGTATATAAAATAGGTGCCTGTCTAAACTAGCTAATAAAGCCTTATCATATACCACTAAGAGAGAGAGACCTTCAAAACATATCCCCATAGATAAACCTCATCTCTTTCAGACCGGAATAACTCGATCCACATTGTTTTACTTAGCAGTACACATATCATATGTTTTCCAAAACATTCAACAATGAAATAGAAATAGTTTTGCCGTCCGGTTTACCGGTCCGTATAATCGTGCCGGCCATCCGAGATCCGAGCCGTCCAACGACCGACAATATTGTACGCAGGCTTCGTGTGACCGGTGCGGTCGCGTTCACGGCCCCAATTTTGGACGAAAAATAGCATTTTTTGGAGCGCAACAGCGATTTTTGGAGCGAGAAAATGTTTGCACTTGTGTACGGATTTCAAAACTTTTCGCACTTATTTCGCACCTATACGGTAGTACAATGTATCTATCTACGTGACGTCAATGCTCGGTGCTTGTTTCGTTTTTGTATGGAAAGTTGCGGCCTCCAGTCGGACAGTTGTAGGTCGATTCGCAGAAAAATCTGACAGAAGATAGACAAACTCGTTGCTATCAATAATTTTCTGGACCCCATAATAATGTTGCACTGTTTTGGGTAAATCTTACTTATTAATTTACTAGCTGTTACCCGCGACTTTGTCTGCGTGATATGGAAGATGTGAAGTGCTGTACAAAAAGTGAAGCTAAATAATGTTTAATGCAAGCTCCTTAATCGAGTTCTGTTCCAAAATTATATCTTAACTTTCTATTCATTACCTGTAGTCTTACAAACATATTTGTCTGTTAACACTGCTAGTTTTAAAGTTTAGTGCAACATTCACATGATGAAGGGTCATATTGTATTTTTGTTGTGGCCACTACCTATCTTGCACTGATTTGACTACTTGGATTGACTGGACTTGAAAACGGGTGAAGGTAAAGGGGTGTACCGTACTCTTACAGGCTAAAACCGGCGGAGTGCTTCTCCGCCACGGGAACGCTTTCGCAAACTACCGCAAACCCGGACAGGGGAGCTTTTCTTTTAAAGGGATTTTCTTCATTGACTTGAAGTCAGTTTTCCCCCTCGCTTATCAAGAAGCCGTCTTTGCCTTTATCCAGTACAGAAGACATCCCCAAGGCTACTGCCGTAGGCTATTTACGGTGGTTGGAGGAGAGCAAGTTGGACCCTTTTTTTTTTCGGGTGGAAATGCTCATGGACTTCCTCCACCTGGGGGGAGGCGGAGGGGCGTGCCGGACTCCTACCGGCTAAAAACCCCCGGTGTCATCTCGCACCTGCGCGCGGGGCCGCGGGAATCCGGATTCTTCCGCAGCTCCGCGCTAGTGCTGGCCCGGTGCGTCCGGGCCTCGCCTCGTGCACGGGGTGGTGAGGTGTAAACTCCGTCTCGGGTCCGTCGAATCGGGGGCGGGGACTTCCCAAAGTCCCACGCCCCTGGACCCATTTAGGGGGGCTGGAAAAAGGCGTTATTCGCCCTTCCCCTGCGCCTGGTGCGCTCTCTGCGGCCCGGGAAGGGAGTGGAGATCTCCCTCTCCCGTTCCGCAGTCTCCTTCTGCGACATCACGTCCTCGCAGAAGGACACCACCGCGTCCCACGACTCTGCGCCGCCGACCATCCTACGTACTATGGCCGGCAGCGACAGGTCGCCTCCTACTACATTTGTGAGGACACGGCGCTGCTCGTCCCAAGCTGCACACTCGGCGAGCGTGTGTTGCGCCGTGTCCTCCCCGCATTGGGCGCAGTGGTGGCACCGAGCGTCCGGCTAGTTGCTTCGGCAAGTACCTATGCGGCACAGGTACTTGCCGAAGCAACCGTGCCACGACAGCACCTGCGCCACCCTGAACGACAGGGAGCCGTGCCTTCTCCCGAGCCAGTCGTCAAGTACTGGCCGGATCGCCTCGACGGTAGCGAGGCCGGCGGCAGGGCGCAGAAGCCTTTGCAGCAAGTTGGGCCTTGCGTCTACCCCTTCCACGGCACGGATCCGGTGGCGAGATGAGGCCTCCCGTGCTCTTTTCTTGGAGCTCCATCACTTTTTCGCAGAATTCAATGACGGCACACCAATTAACCGCGCTTACGGCAAACGAATACCCTCTGGTTATCGATTTTTATTTAATAATTTTTAATTAATAATATATTGAATTAGGTTGAGGAGCTTGTTGCGTCGCTTCTTCTCCATTTTTAAGTTTAATGAGAAAAACCTTCTTCCTCTTTTCGTGTCAATTGTACGTAGTATTTAGCAACACCGATTGCAGCATCGTTGGTGAATTATGTTAGATCCTCCGAATTGCAGATGTGCGAACACTTTGGGCACTCTAGGTGGTGTGACATCGCCTGTACAGAGATGCCGCATTCTCACTGGATGTTAGAGGGGTCTGTATGCCCAAATTTACTAATTTTTGTTTGCAGCGACCTACTTGAGTTCTCAGACATTTTAATGCTTTCCAAACAGGCCACTTCAAGGTACCTCCGAGCGGCAGATGTCCCTGAGGTACGACATAGGTGGTTCTTCGACATGTTTTTCGAGCGCGCATGCGACTTCTCCTCTAACGTTAGGAAGAGCAGAGGGAGAACTTATTCAGCGGGGTTGGTTTTAAACAGTCTGATATTATTCGACACATTTCGTTGAGCGCTATGCGCTGTGTTGCGGAAAACATCAGGTACCGCTCCCCATTTGGTAGATGTATGTATGTGCAGCAGATTATTCCAGGCACCTCTTCTATTTCGTTTTCCTTCTACCCTTTGACGGACGAATTTTCAAAAATGCTCGGTTATTGGTCTAATTCTGGTTGTTTGAGCTGAGCCAACTGAGCCTGAAGAAGGTTAATGCTACGCACACGTAACAAAATATTTGCGGGAGTACGCGTGCGGGGCATACTCGTACTCGAGATTTAATAGACATGAATGATCGAATATCGACACACTTTCACTTATGCAACTACTCTATACCATCGCAATTGGTGCACAATTTTGTAGTGCATAGGTACTATCAAATCTTCAAAACTACGTGTCACACACAACAAAATTGCAGTCAACAGCTCGATCATAAAATATAGTAAATCATTTACCGTCCAAACTATTTTTTTTTTGTTTTGGTAGTTGGTTTACTGTCATGTCAGTAAATATCCACAGCTCCATCTAATTTGGATGAGACTCAGAGCTCATAATTTTGAGGAACAACATTATGTTAAAAAAAAAACCAAGTGCTTCTTACAATACTTTTGATCTACCAAAAAAACGATAGGAAAAAAGGAAATATTATGCTCGACTGAAATTTGAATTCGTACTCAAAAATTATCAAAAGATAAATCTAAAAAGTGTGTGTCGAAATGAAATTTGAACTTGGAGTAAAAAAATGCGAAGCTCTCTATTTCCCGACCCGGCTATTTTAATTGCTTGATAGTATGCCAAATAAGTTGTTAATATAAATGTCAAAACATAAAACCATAGCAACAGTATTTTGGTCGCTATGGTGAAGATTCGCTTCTGTCAGACCAGTTAAGTGAACTTTAAAAATATTTTAATCGTAAATTTTTACCATTTAGGGCTGATTTAAAAAAAAAAAGTAGCTTAAGTCACTCTCCAGCCCTTCAACTATCCTTACACAAAAAATCAGGCCAATCCATTGCACCGTTTTGACGTGAAAGACGAACAAACAAACAAACACACTTTCGCATTTATAATATTAGTATGGATTTTCTCTCATGCCAAAAGTCAAGTTCCTGCCTCTAAATTAATACCAAAATTTAATTATCGCGTGTAAGGTTTGTCTGTAGAAGATTCCCTTTAATATGTTCCGAACAGATACAGCATGTAACTAATCTCCAAAGAGATGTTATTCCGATATTTCCTTAACGGTGTAACGTAAGGCTAAAGCTGTTAATACCAAGCAACAAATAAACTCGTCTTATTACTTAATTTTATGCTCGTTCGCCCGGAGGCCGGTTAATGAGCGTAAACCCGAGGTTTCACAGCAAACTGTTTTTTGCTCTTTGATGCGAGAATTACGCTCCTTTTGGGATTTAATTAAATCGATACTTGGAAGACGTCAACCTACATCATTGACCTCGTGTGTGGGGAAATAAGGAGCTGGTTAATGAATTTACTTGATACAAGTTCAAAAGAACAGTGGGAAACAGGCATAGAGGTATTTTAGTTTCTTGTTAGACTTTTCAGACGTTTTAAAGAGTACCAGTGACTGTCACATACAAGTTTTTAAAAAGTTTCTTTCAAAAGAGCTACCACAGGTTTTTGACCTCCAAAGTATTGACAATCCAATATATTTTCCACAGGTACGTTAAAGATCAGACCGCTTCAGAATTTTCAGTGTAACGCGAGCTGGTTTCTATTAGTTTTCACTATTGGTATTTACTGAACTTCAGATTTCAATATATCTGCGACTGAAAATTGGACCGCTAACGTTCGCCGCTGAAAGTTCAAAGGAATTACAACAATTCTCTTGTGGTGGGAATTGATTAAAATATTTGCATATTTCATCTCCTTGGTGAATGTTCTTCGCTTTGTTTTTTGTTCGTTTACGTGTTCTACAGTTTTAAAAATGGATCTTTTTCTTCTTTAGACAAAATGCAGTAGATACTAAAAATTATAACGTAGTCTGCAGGGTCTTAATTTTAACCGTTTCAACATAAATACCATTTTGTTTTTACCCTATGAGTATATGTATTTTACAAAGAAAATCTAGACCGAATGTTAAAAATTTTACCTCGACTTGTTTTATGATAATGACAACACTATAATATGGATGACATTACATTACAGGGTTATACAGATGTAAAAAAGCTTTTGTTTCTTTTAAACCATGGCTTTGATCTCCAGGTGCGTCAAAGATATTATTAAATTAGCCTTTTGCAATAAGATCACATTCACTATCGAAGCTTCTTCTTTGCAAAACTTAGTACTTTCTGCATCAATGCAATGCTCTCATCTGTTTAGTAAAGTGCTAAGAGCTAAGTATATGAATCCTTGTCTTATCTGTAATCGAATTGAAACCGTCTGAAATGCTATCCGTTTGAAATGAAAAGCAAAACTTTGTACTTTCGTTCCAATGGCTTCTTGGATATAGATTTGTAAATAATATGTAAAATATTTTTAAAAGTCTCTACCCAGTAATGGGTCTTGCGTAATAAGTTGTCCATACAAGGCCTACTTTTATACTGTTTAACAATTTCATGTGAATAAGGAGCTTATAAAAAGCTTATATGTATTTTTGTTATAATAGTTCGTTCTTTATTCTTAACGTGACAGAAATGGTTTTATAACAGATTCTGATTCTTGTTTTTATTACTGTTTGAGCTATCAAAAATACGCGATTTTCGTTTTGAAAGATCGTAAAAGAAAAGACGGTTGTTATAAAAATAAGAAGTTGTTTTAAAAGCTGCAATATTACCTCTTTGTCAAAATAAAAGTATGAAGATTCTTTAATGGTTAGTAATAACAGTAAGGAGTTTAAAAGACATAAAGAAAATAAATTACGGTGATGCGAATCTAATCTCTAGGTGGATGCTTACGTTACTTAAACACGCCACGTTGGCTAATCAGGTCTGAATGGAATTTGCCAGACACTGGCTTTATTACCAGGCATAGAATATTCTTATTCCTTCTTTATTGTTAGTGATTTAAGTACCATATATTTCGATATATCCCATTTTCAACTCGTCTCAAACCTCGCTCCTGTCCCGCTCAACTCCCCTTTACCTCAAAGCACTAACTATATATTCCTTTTTGTATGGTAGCACTGTGATATTTGAGATCTAATCATTTCACATCGTACGTCATCATCATCATTTCCCAATCTCCCAATTATTATTTGGGGTCGGCGTAGCATGTTTTCTTTTTCCACACGTTCCTATTTCGCATCGTACATAATATGTCTAATTTTCCACCCATCTCATTTCTCGCTTAGCTCCGCCTACCCCTTTACCTCATTGCGCAAACTATTTTTGTCCGTCGAGTCATGCAGTTAAGTAGTTCTGTGGAATCATTAGCGATTCCCCATCAGTTTTAACTGACAGCCGGCTGAGGTAATTAGTGGTTAGAATTAACGAACTTTTAGAATCTAATACTGTTTTGTAAAGAGAAGTCAAGCTATTGGATTTCTGTGAAGGAGAATTTTTTTGTTTGAACATTTTTGCGTAGATTTTTTTCAATAGGTATGAAATGCGTTCGAAAAAAGTTTTTTGTTGTGCTAGTATTTAGAACTCAGGAGCTGTCTACTTACCGGTTTTTACGTAGGTACTGAATAACTAAAAGTACTCATTGCTATTATTTAGGTACCTCAAGAGCTAAAACCTACCTCAGTATAAAAACAGACAGTTGTTTAACTCGGCTCTTTCGATAGCGATAGCTCACCTACTTACAAACATTTTAATTACATCAAAAACACACCATCTGTTCGTCACTGCGACTGTATCATGCTACGGTCATGCCACGATCCGATAGCGTAGGCATAACTGCGTTGTACACGTTTATATGAAGACTTCTTACTGTACATATTATTAGGTGTAGTGTACTGTAAAGAGAGTTCTTAATTTCGTGTTAATTACCGAGAATGCTTCTCATTAGGAATGGATTAATGATCCGATTTCCTGCCGATATTCCTCTTCAATTTCATATTAGATTATAAAATTTTAAGGGTTTAGGGCAAAAAGGCGTAGGTAAATGCAGTTTAATCTCATAGCACACAGGATCATAAATTGGTATTAGTACAGATTCATGAAGCTATAAGCTGATAAAGGGTTGTTTGATCCGTTAATTAAATTAAGACATAAAATAATAAAAGCAGCGTGCGAGACAACGTGTTTTGACGAACGCCAGTCACGTTTTTTTTTATGTAGCATGTCTGACATCCCACTGCTGGGTAAAAGCCTCTCCAATTTTCTTCCAAACCTTTCCATCTTTTGTTATTTCTGGCCATGTTTTTAATATCGCTCTGTGAATTTATGTAAACACATATTTCTCAAAAGGAATGTATTGTACATAAGCTTCTTTAGCTTGTGTGATGCCGTGATTGTCGCCGTCGTTTTAGCCGTGTAATGCACTGTGTTACATACATATTGATTTAAGGCTTTTTAAACTTAGCTTGTAGAGTCCCACAGCTGGGCAAATGCCTCTCTCAAATCCTTCCACGATTCACTTTCCCGCAAAAAGCAAAGCACAAAAGTACAAAATTAAAACAGAAACAAATTCAGACAATTTCTTTAAATTCTTAGCTTCATCTAAAAACAAACGCTTGTTAAATTTTCTACTCATAATAGCTTCAAGAACATAGATTTGTTTGCGTAGTTTGTTTACCTCATAAACACCCAGGGGAAGGCTAAAGATTTTAAAACTGTATTCAAACTTGTTCTACACTTCTACCTTGGTATTATGAGGGTAAAACTTAGTTCTGGCGTGACAAGGGTTACGTTTTGTTTATGAAGTAATGAGAAACTGGAACAAATAATAGTGGGCCGGAATTTTGTTGGAAAGTAAATAAAAGACGAATAGAATTTGGTTCAATTTCTGGAATGTTTTTCCGAACTGTATTATAGGGTGATAAACCTCACCAATATTCTTGTTGACTGGTGGCCGACTATGAAACGGAATGAGCTGTTTCTATGTGAAAATAAGCTTGTGTAAATATGACTCGTGATATGGAGACGGGATCCTATATAGTAATACGGCCTTGATTAATTACTACCCTTTAAGGGTTGATTAGTTGATCAGTTTGTAGTACGGGGTCCTATATACGGCCTTGATTAATTACCACTCTTAAGGGGTTGATTACTTGATCAGTTGGTAGTATAGTTCACTACTCTATCTATAACATATCACGTATTACATAAAAAAATGTATTTGAGTTTAGCTTTCGTATAAGGCCTCCAGTTTTACGATACAAATGATTTGCCTAAAATAATTTGAGCTAGAAAACACTGCAACAAGTAAGCTTCAACATAAACACCGATTGCTGTCCACCATTAACCCTGACATATAAACGTCTTAAGCTCCCCATCAGCATAGCGAGCCATATAACCTAGCAGTAAAGGGTTAATCCAACGGTCAGCATAAAACAATTTTATACCAAGTTGTTTACACCAAGTAATTACATAGGATGGGAAGACATTTCAAACGCCTCCCGAGGGAAATTACTCCTGGCTCTGTCCCTCATACGTAGTTATAACGTCTTTAGGATGCGACGAGTCGCTGATTCTATTTGACCTCTGAATATAAAACAGTTTCGAAGAAATTCTTTTTTGTCAAAGCAGATTTTGGGTTGGTATTTGCTAGACTTTGGATCACGGATAGTATTCTGTACTTGTATATTGACATACCTATATTAAGGAGTGTATTTTAATATTTACCTTGTACTAATTTTACCCAAGGTCATTTTTATAATCTTTCAAGGTGATGATCTAAGAGCGTTCAAATGTATGAAACGTGTAAGTCGAACTCGTGATTTATCAAGAACAAATGACATTTGAATAACGCCTGAGCTTTTTTGGTCGTCGTTAACCAAAGTTGCTAATGCTAGAACAAAGGTCAAGTCTGGAGGTTTATTACATAAGAATCGCACGTTTCTTAGATTTGTCGGATTAACTTTTATCGCTTGAATAACGATGGCAGCATTGGCGATGTATATGTTCAGACTGACTAGGATAATAAGAGTGTATGTTTACCATTTAACGCTGCCCCATCGTAAAGACTCAATCATTTCGGGTGTAAGGAAGCTGCATTTTCATGATCTGTAAAATATTCTATTTAGTCCTAGACTATAATAAAACTAGCTTGTAAAAATGAGTGTTGTGTTTTACGACCAACGTTAAACTGTTGGTATAAAATTTTATCTTCAATCTTAAGACTTTGCAGCGTAGGTAGGTGAAGGGTAGAACGACTTTTTATGTTGGAACGTGATCGAAATGCTCGTCTCGACTGAACTTTTTATTAGTTTAAGTTTGATATTTTATTACTTTGTTTCTCTACAGTTCTGAGATGTTCAACATTTTGATGTTTCCATGAGATTCTAGATAATAAAGTGAACGCTGTAAAACTCTTGATCCTTGTTTGCTGCGGATTAATTTTGGCTTTATTGTGTGGGTTTGTTGGATTTTTGTTGCTTTTATGTTTGCACGCTTATTCTTATCGTACGTGTGTTAACTGTAGAAGCAGGACGCCACATAGCACGGCTCATAGCGGTGTCTTTTTTCAAAAATGGCGATAGAACTCCTTTAAGATCTCATAGCACAGATCGTGGGGTGTAGAATGACATTTTTATGATCGGTGTATAAAGTTATTATTTATTTATTGATAAGGCAAACCAACGACATATTTACAATTATGATTTGTGACATTATTTCCATAATTTACGTACAGTGTAAATACGTCACTTACAGGTATGCACACCATTTACAATAGTTATACTTACAAACATGCTACAAATAACTAAATTAAGTTAGCTTCATACAGTTACATAGAATCAATAAAAAAAATAAGTAATTATAACATAGTTGAAATTGTTATTAATAACTCAAAACTAATACAGATTAACAGTGTTACAGCATAACAGTTTATTTTCTTAATGAGCAGAAAACTTAACAGTGCCGAGACAGTCTACTATTTGGAGAGATTGATATTGTGGTGTGCACAATTAAATGTTATTTAAACAGTTATATGATTCATTTCGTTATACAAAAAATATTAAAATTATTCATTTCGAAATTAACACGGCTGCTGTTTCAATCATCTGTCATAGATGCTAGTGGCCATTGATGATGATTCATTTCGTTATACCTGCAAACCAATTACAAACTAGTCAGCCACCTGTACATAGCAAGCTTCAGATATTTTCGAGTATGTACAGGCTAGTTATAGGGTAAAAAGGCCCCTTTAATCATTAGCTTAAGACGCATTGTACCTATGCATACTACATCTACTTGAAATCAAACGAAGTATAACTAGCACTGGTATCAAGCATTCCAAACAATCCTTAACTATATATTTGTATTGTGCCGCAGCTGAGTTCAGAAATCTTTCTGCATTTGGCATTCAACAGCCAGCCCTCAACGGGTCGTGTACATAGCGCATAGAATATTTGCGTTCGTTCACAAATGTACCGTATAAATAGTAAGCGTTCTTTATAGGAATTACGCGGTTTGCTCTGAATATATATAAGGTGTAGAGTTTTGTGAATACAGTGTACAGTCACGAGCAAAAACATGTATTACTTTATTATTATTACTAGCCTGAGTCCCGGGCCTGGGTCTGCCTCGCTGACGTTTATAATGTACACGTTTGTTATGTATGTATTAAAACATGTATACACGACTAAAAAGTCGCAGTAGACTTCTTTTAGAAATTTCTCAAAATTGTTATGTGAACATCCCTGATTTTGTAAGCTAAACATAAAATGTTTTATTTGAAAGAAAATTAATTACATTATAAAAGACTAGAACTTCAACTTCAATTGTTTGGGCGTGTATACATGTATTTGCTTGTGACTGTACTAGGTAAAGTCAGCATCAAAAGTCGGTTAACACAAACTGATTTACAAAAGTGTATTTTTTTTTCTATGACATGTAGGTATTGATGCTTAGTAAGTTTTCTTTATACTAGGTGTCAAGCCTGTTTTGTTACCGATTTTGATGAAATTTGGTATGGAGTTAGCTGAAACCCTGGATAACATAATAAACAACAACACTTTTTAACCTACTCATCAGAGGGGGGTTATGCAGCTATATTCGACATTCGCGCGAGCGAAGATACGGGCAACAGCTAGTAATAAATATATTCAACCCACATTAAAATATTAGTTACAGTTTACGGATTCCAAGCAATAATTAATTTGTTTTCTGAGCTCCATTTCCAGGAAGAACTATTAGGTTGAACTGGGTCTTAATTACTGGTTTTGGTGTTTTGTTAGAAATTTTGCCATAGACCTGGCAAAATAAGCAAACGTGTTTAGCAACACACTGGTGAAATAAAATATATCCTGCACTTTCATCGAAGAGTGGTCTGTGTCTAGTAGTTAGTGGTCCAGAATGCTATACCAGAGGTTGTGGGTACAATCCTCACCCAGGACTTAATGTATGTATGCACGATCATTACTCAGAATACAAGCTTTGTTTAGTTGACGTTGAGTCTAGATGACGTTGTGTGAAGTTTAATATTAATTTATTTGTCAATAAAACAAAAGCCATGAACTACACGTTATTCATTCAGGTATTTCAATATTTCATAAAAAGCAATGAACCGCGAACTATTTGACTCAGTTATCTATAAGTAAACACCATTAAAACGTATCTTCACCGTCGCATCATTAACGAATGGCCTCTAAAAATAGAAATGTTCGCATTTTCCGAGAGGTTATGTTTGGCACAGAATCACTTGGTATCGACACTAGTGTAGTACCTGTGCACAAATCCTTTGAGACGCCGCCGAGCTTCGATCGAACGGAGAATACGTTCGGATCAAACGCTCACTCGGTGCATTATGTATGTGGATATACAGAAGGTTGATATTAAAGAATTTTTCAAGAACTACTGACCATAATATCTTGAACCAGTGCATGAACGTAGCTAGAGCAAATTTTAAGCAACGAAAACTCTTGAAAACGAATTAAAATTTGTTTAAAAGTGTTCTCGTATTCGGTTTGTGTGATTATTGTCGTTAATCTCGTCATCGTATATATTGAATTTTTTTTTTTCTATTAATTGAACAATGGATTAAATCCGTCTGTTCTTTATTCTCCTTGATGAACAACAGAAAGAAAACTCATATATATCTGAAAACTAGACTAAAAATACAGGTAGTTTCGTTGTCTAAACACAACTAACATTCTGCATATGTGTCTACGTGTGCTATGACGTCATACACGACTACCCTTAAACTTTATTTAGAAGTGTATTTATTATCTTATTGGTTTTCAAGCACAAAGCAGCTGCAAGCGGTTTATGATCGAGATTGTTCAAGCGGCTCATGTTGTTCGGCACACTTCAGATACGTATTATTAGGACATAAAAATTTTCGCTTCTTCTTATGGTGTAGATAGTATTCTGAAATGTATCAGCCTAGCATTTTGCTGCAAGAAATACATTATCACTATCTTTACTATACTCACAAATGTCACTCGCTTTTAAGATAGCCTTAAGATAGCCGTTAGAGTCTTATGTAGAGTCACTAAGCAAAGTCTCGTTTGTAAAAAAGCTGTTAGTCAGTTCACGCCTAGCACCTAGCAGCATACTAAAATGTATCAGCCTAGCATTTTGCTGCAAGAAGTACATTATCGCTATCTTTACTATACTCACAAATGTCACTCGCTTCTAAGATAGCCTTGAAGATCATGCCCTTAGTGTCTTATGTAGAGTCACTCAGCAAAGTCTCGTATGTAAAAATTGCTGTTAGTCAGTTCACGCCAAGCACCTAGCATACAGCAATGAAAGTACCGCGGTTCCGGTAGACGCTCTCACTCTTGCCATATTCTATCAGCTAATATACCCAGTATATATTTACATTTACCCATAAGTTAAGCTAATCTCGCTATAAATGAATACTTAAGTACCTACCCATTTTCTTTTTTCTAATTTACTTTTCTGTATGATGCAGCGTTAAGGAACCCCATTACGTGATTAAGACCGGCTGACGTCATTAACCGGGCAGGGGATGGGGAAATAGACGGATAATATTTTTCTTCCCTGTCAGTAAAATAAAGGAGGGTTCTTAATATATAAAATTGATTATGACAAGCTCTTAGATTTACTCGTCTAAAGAAATGTTGGTGTTTGTATTTTTAGATGATTTGCGAGATTTATGTAGCGTTTTTTTCGAATAATCTTGGATTATATGTCAGTGTAGGCGCAAAGGACAGAAAGAACAAAAAAGAAAAAAAGTAATTTCAATTTATTAAGACTGAATAATGTTTTTTCAATTTTGTGATAGTCCTTCTTGATAAGTTTTTCTTGCTCTAGTTTATTCTTGAATGAAATATCCTCACTTTTATTGAAATTGGTCTTTAATCAATTTAGAAATGTTTTGCTTATGAGGTCAAGCCTTTACAAAAATTAAAGAAACATATTTTCACCATAAAATTTGGGTCACCACCATCAATATCGGCCAGCACACGTGTACCCTTAATCCCTAGCCCGCGAACAAAGGGCGGGAATCCCACACATTATTTGGATAAAGCCCTATATCCCTCTGTTGTAGCGCTATTAATCTGTTAGTAATGAGTTGACATGTTCATTATAATGTAATTAATTATAACTGTATTACGCCTTTGGTAATCATACCTTTGGTAATTGTGTACTCGCCTTATTGGTGTATTAAGCGTAAAAGGACCCGGTCCTTTTGGGATTGTGTTTGCGTGTTTGGGTTTTCTAATAGAATTTTAAAGATCGTGTAAAAGTATTTTTTGAAAATTTTAATCGCATTACTTTATTTTTTATAAGCTATTTTGTCACGGCACTGATATAAGCCAAAATTATAAACGTGAAACTAAGTTACAGTCAGTTAATAAAACATCTATTAAAAGTGATTTATGTCCAAGAACAAAAATTATAACAAATGATTTCTGATTTAGTCTATGAAAAGTCGACAAAACATGACACGGATTCGTATAAAAATGTTCAATCCCTGAAGCTATGTAGGACAGTGCGTGATGAACTGTAACGCGTTGCCGTGCACCGACCAAACACGGGAGACATTGCATGGCAGTTCAGGTTTAGTCAGTAAGAATCTGACACTACCCACTTCCTCCCCCGAGGAGGTTTGCGTCCATGAGGATTCCCCCGCTTTGGCGAAAAGGCAATGTAGGACAATGTACTAATTAATAGTTAATATTATTATTAGTTCATATTTTTAATTAGTTAAAGTATTAACTAATAATAATATTAGTTGAAATTTTTAATTTATAGATTTTGAAAGATAAATATAAAAGATATAACTTCTAAAATAATTGTGATCCTTGAAAAGTAAAAAATTATGATCCTTAAAATAACTTTTGCGATCCTTACGCTCAAAGTATTATAAAAGTGAACAGACAATGCGTTAAAACTTTTTTTTAATATAATTTATGAGAAAAGGGTGAACGAAGAATGCTTTCATTCAAATTCAACCCCTTTTCATATAAAATATTTTACCTAATAAAAATAAGTGTGTAAAAACTTCATTACACTTCGTTTGTCACGAATATGGTGTTATAAAAGTGAAATAAACTGAGATTGTAATGGATATTCAAAGAAATATTTTTTTGTATAGTTGTAAAGCACAGGAATTAAATTATTATTTCAGTAAAAGCAAAACGATAGTCTGGATAATGAAAAAAATAAACTACGTTTGTCGGCATACATGTTTAACCCGTAACATGAAATTGTACAAATTGATTGGATGTATAATAACCATTATAACTCGGTAAACAAATGAGATCAATATCAAAATGCAATTTATAATCTGTAATAACTACACGTCAACATCGGCGACCACCAACAATTAAATTGATTCGACTCTAGCAAATCAATTCATTAATTGCACAAAATAATTCGGGGTAACAATAAAACATGTCCAATTTATGCGTCCACTATCGAAATAACAATAGGTTTTAAACAATCCACTGGGGCCGCGTTCTGAGGGTGAAAATGGCAACTTTTAATGGGCCCACGGGGCATACACTTTCCTGCATTTTGGAACAAATCCAACTTATAAACAAGTTGCATTCGGAACTTTGCAATATACAATATCCATTTACAGTTTTTGCGCGCGAAGAGTTTTCTTACCACTTATTAAACGGGCATTGTACTTTAAAAGTTATTGTTGAGATGATGTTGCCATGGCGGGGTAAGTGGGTGGTTCGTTCATAACTCTGTGATTCGACCAAATTTCAACGCATTTAGTTTTATGTATTGCTTTAATGCTAGTGTTGTGTGTAATACTCAGCGTGGAATAATTTGTTGATATTTTTTTCGTTGATTTATTGCTGTTGGCTATTTAGGTCCTTTGTTCCGAAAGTTCGGTAAAAAAACATTTTGTAGCGCTTTTGAATTGGTATCTCATTCAAATTGTAAAATGTATCGTTATTTGCATTTATTGAATTTATATTTTGTTTCATTAGTGTTATGATTATTAAACTGATCAACTTAGAATTATGTTTTCTTACAACATAAAATTTGATCTCATGAATATCAAGAATAGTGCAGACAGCTTTAAGCCTTATAAATAAATTGCCAATCTCCGAGTGCACCTACCCCTTCATTGCATGCACCCCAAAGGACCAATAATCCATACAACTTTCTATTGTATCTAATGGTGCGTATTTAATGAACTTTATCATTAAGTTATTCAAGATCGTTCGCTGCTAAGGGGACAAAAGGGCACTGTTACAGTTTCAGCCTTTCAATAGAAGCTTAGGGCCTCAATTAATCAATGTCCTTAGAATTCATTGTCCTTCATGATTATGTGCTAAAATTGACTTTTTGTGTAATGCTTTGGCTGAGTATTAACTTGAGTACGCCGGGTTTAATTGTTATGATCGTGTTGGGGACGGTGATAACCATTTTCTTATGTGTCTTGAATACATTACGACATGTAGTGAATACATAATAATTGTGTACTCAAGTAAAAACTGATTATGCGAAGCAAATGAACTAAGAATATAGTTATTATGTCATCTTCCTGTAATTATAACACGATATGGTTTGAATTATCATACGAATCTTTAATCCGAACCTATTTTAAGCAAATTTATTTTGGTCCTTCCAGCCGCAAACATTTAAAAAGAATTCCAGTTCTCCGTGCGTCTGTATCATCGGGTCGTATGTTATCTGTGACAAAGGACGCATGATGTATCGGTGGCGGACTGTACCCGTATTTTAATGCCCGCCTGTACGGCAAAGTGATTAATCATTTTCGGGCAAGCTTAACCTTTGACCTTTGTCCCCACTATGAAGGTTGTACGGTTCTTTGCAAAGGACATATTTATGGGAAAGACAAAACGGGGCTTTGAAACCATTGGGTATTTTGATGTTCGTTTTCAGCTTTGGATCGAACGTTTTAGCCTTTTAAGGTTATGTGTTTGATTTACTTGCATTTGAATGTGAAGTAAAATACGTATAAAAACGGACGAATAATTCTTAAAAAACGTTTGATTACAAAACTCGAGGTTGGATAAAGCAATTTGAACCCACTTTATAAACATGGATCGTCAACATTTTCACGTTAATTCGAGCTTTCATTACACATTTACGATTAGGCCTCCCTTTCAATTTGCACTAAATAAAAAAGGTTGAGTACTTCAACCTTTAACAAAAATCGCCTTATTCGCCTTATTAAGCGTCTGTTAACGCGATCATTGTGGAAAGTTGAACATCCCTCGGTTCACTCAATTAGGAGAGATGTCGCGTGTCCACATTATTTACGATTACCTAATCTTATTTCAACTTAATTTGGTCCCGAATTTCCAACAAAATATGTTAATCTGAATAGACATCAGGGGAAACTTGTAAGGGCGTGCGGCAATTGAGGAGCAGCGATTAAAAGTAGCTTACCTTAGTCTAGAAATAGACTGTAATTAGAAGTAATGTTGGGAACAAAACCTGTTAAGAAAATAGTCAAATTAGTTACTTTGTTTTTCCACCTAAGGTCCTACTTATAACATAAAAGGGAAAGTTTGTAAGTTAAAGTGCATAGATGGATGGTTGTTATTCTTTCTTGATCAAACGTGTTGGATCAGTTTTGTTGAGGTATGTAGGTAGTGGACATCCTAGATTAACACATAAGCTATTTCTTTTACCGTCAACGTTAGTATTTGCAGCTATGGACGAAAACGGGTGAAGTCGCAGGCAACAGCTAGTTTATAATATTTTAATTAAACTGTTCGTTACAGATTCTATCAAACGCAACAAATGTTCCTTAGAACTAGAACATAGAAAACAATGGTTCTATCTGTTTATAAAAAATATAATCAGTTTAGAACCCTTTCAATATTAACAATTCTGATGTCTTGCACGGCAATTAATTAAGACACCCTCGTGTCATATTTCCCCTTTCATGTATCCAATTACACATAATTTATTGACCTAAAAATTTATATCAGGAAGTATCTGCCGCTTTGGTTTCTAAGGAAAGTATTAATTTTATAATTAAACACCATATTTTTCTACTTTTTTTAATGTGTTGAACATCCTAACACCAACAAATTCTTTGTAATTTAAAAACGTTTTCTTTGTCTTTTCTCTGTTTATGTAGTTTAATGTAATAAACAACTTAACATTATCAAATCCTAAAATCCTCGAAGGTGCCATTGTACGAGTATCTACAGTCGAGGCGAGTAAATACTTTTTCTCAAAACTCGATTGAGATCTTGAAATTCTTCCACAGTGTAATATAATACACTGTAACATTCCGTAATAGTATTATCACAAATGCAGATTCAATTCCTTTGTGCGTATTACAAGTGCCAATCATAAAACATCTCCATCAATATCTTAACATTCTCGTAGCTTACAACAAGCCACAGGCTTTACCATCAAACTGTCGGTATTTATTTAGGCTGAGACAATTAATCAGCGGGGAGTGTTTAGTGCCTGTTTAAATAACACTTCTGTGTTTGAGATTCCCATCAGCAACTTTATTTCAGTCGCGTCTACGATTTGTTTGTCCCCTAAATGGCTTTAAAGCTTCATTTGTTTAACAAGATGTTTGAAGGCACGCGAAGCCTTATTCTGTAACTCCAATTATCAAGTACATTTAGTAGCGTTTTATTTAAGACTTCTTTTGGGAATTGCCCTTTTTAAGTAAATGAGTTATTAATTTATTGAAATTAAAAAGTTTTTATTCGTAGTAGTAAAATTAAAAACAAAGTTCTTGTTTAGGTTCCAGGTATAATTATTATGTATTTTTCTATTGTGGATAGAGGAACAGTGCAAGGAAGATCTATGTACAACTTTAGTGACACAAATAACAATAAATCTACATCTGAATGCATTACCTTCCTTCACACATTACAACGCAATCATTTTTACTTGGTTAACAATATTTTACCCCAAAAGTTCACTATAGAGTTCGGATTATATCTAAAATAAACCGCAAATATTGTGGTATTTCTACAAACTTTTCAATTCTACATAAAAGTCTAAGTTGAAAAGTTGACAGTCCTATTAAATTCTTTCACCACGTCTTGGATAAAACAAATAGGAAAAGCGAATTCCACTTCAAGAATGTTAGTATGAGAGGAAAATATGATAAATATTGTATTTTGCGGACTAGCTTTGTTCTTGGCTAAAATGGCTTCATCGATAAAGTAGATGGAGTTTTGAGATAATAGTACAGGTACGATAGATATTTTGTAAGAAAATTGTTGATCACAAAATTATTTAAAGATGACTGGTGGGTTTACAAATATAATAAATTTTAATAACGGTAAAGAAAGCGGAAAAGTAGTTAAAAATCATGATTCTATGGCATCTTTTGCCTTTTGTCATCATATTATAATCTTTTATCATCATTGCAGACAGCAAAAAAAAATGACAAACTAAAATACCAGTGTTTGGCCTTGGCAAACTAAAACAACAACAACCTATCATAGAAAAGGTTGTAAAGCTTAAAGTACCAAAACCAAAAACACCCTACAATGGACAGGTTAAAATACCTCAACATTAACAACACAATCCTATAATCCCATCCTTCACTAGACAACCGGGATCCGAAGCCTTCAAAATAAAATGTGTAATCCGGCCGTCACTATCCCGATATAATATTCTCAGTGCGTTATGGCCCATTAGCGATTCCCTGTGAGGTTCGGGTTAATCCCAAATATTCGTTAGGTATGGCATCAGACGCGGGTTAATTGGTACGTCCAGTTTGATTTTGTCTAATCTTTTATTTTGGTCGTTTAGTTTCTTTTAAATTTGTCGAAAAAGTCAACAACATAAACACATATGTATCGTTTATCTTGAACAGTATTGGTTTGAATCAAGTACAGGTTTGAGTAAAACCAAAATCTATGAGTAGTATATCGTCTCAAGAGGTCAAAAGTTTTTTGTTTCATAAGACAGTAATAAGCCATCTATATTTTGAAAATATTTAACGTACATTGTAAAGATCTAAGTCTTGTTTTCATTAAGTGGCAGATACAAAAGTAAACAGTGGATGACTTTATGCATCACCTATTTTCATGACTATGATATTACGACACTTAGTTTTCCCGTATTTCAACCAAGGACTATCAACGATGTCAAAACTGTAAGCATTTATTTTACTTGTCTTACCTATATAGAAAACGCCTGACATGTAACGTAACGTAAATATAACGAAATGTCATTCATACGACACATCATTATAAACCTTTGATGTTTTCGTTTCGGACGGCAACAGACACACCGAATGCATGAGGAAAATTCTCAGAAAGATCAAACGCGTGACAAGTAAGCCTTGCTACCGATTCTGTCTCGAGGATTACTCTGACCAAACGTATCAGTTTAACTACGAGGAAATAACACATATACACACAAAATGTTACGTGTTTGGTCCTTGTTTCCGCGATAAGTAATTTGGTCCTAATGTCCAGTGGCTGTCTGTTCAAGACTCATTATGGTTTTATAATAATTATAATTATTTTTGAAGTAGTGTTTGAAATATTCCCGCACATATTTCAAATACTGCTTTTATGTAGTGTCTATATTTATTTTAGTAGGTGTATTAGCGGCAACTTGGAAGTGGCTCGAGAAAAAAGAGGGAGAGACCCTTGCCCAATACTGAAAAATATAATACATTCCATAAAAATATTAACGAAAACTTAATGTGATTCAAAATTGATAAAGAAAATACACATTGTGTATCCACTTATCGCCAAGGGCCGCTTAAATGTCGCGTTTACCTTGGCCTGGGATTCGCTATAATGCCCTAATTAGTGTAAAGCTCAACAAGTAGGTGTCTGTTTGAAAGTTTACTTGTGAGTCAGAAATTTACTCAATACTCAATACTCAATACTTTATTGCTCTTCACAATGTATAATAGGTCTTATGTTAGGTATATAGGTAACAATTGTGAACCCTGTCGGGCACGGCAAAAGCTGTACAAGAGAGGGCAACTACAACTAGTTTGTACTTAATCATAATACTAAATCTAAAATATAATTTTAACAATACAACTTTATAAAATAAATCGTTTTATGGAATATTAGTCTCTACACTTAACTATTAATATTAATATACTTATATCTAGGTTTAAAATTATTATTTTATATTATTTTATCATTTAAATATTCTTGAACACTATAATAACATTTGGTAACTAAAAATTTCTTAAGTTTATCAATAAATATAGTTAGTTTTTTTTCATTTCGGAAGGATTCAGGAAGCTTATTATATATTTTAACAGACATGACAAGAGGGCTGGTAGAGTGTATGTGTAATCGGGATGTGGGCAAATTTAAACGTGATTTGTGTCGTAGGGTGTATCTTGATTGGGTGTCTTCTCTTTTTGTGTAAAACTCTTGATGTGTGTGTACAAATTTGCAAATTTCTAATATATAAATACAGGGCAGGGATAAAATATTGTGTTCTATAAAATGGGGTTTGCAGCTGTCTATTTGTTGAATGTTAACTAGGATTCTAAGTAGTTTTTTTTGAACAGTGAAAAGCGCAGGAACATCTGTGCTATTGCCCCACAAGATTATACCATAACTTAACCATGCATAGGCATAGGCATAGTATGTTGTCAAAGCGGTTTGTATATTTGTTGTTTTTTTTATTTCTCGAAAAGCATAAGTAAATTTTGACAATTTAGATTTAATTTTTAAGATGTGTGACTTCCAATTTATATTAGTATCTATACTTAATCCTAATAATGTAAATTCTTTAACTACCTCTATTTTCTTATCATTAAAGGAAAAGTCTATTGTCAAGGGTGCTTTCTGATGAGGGTGAAATGTGATTAATTTGGTTTTAGTAAAATTAATTTCAAGATTATGACTATTCATCCAATTAACTGTTTTTGAAAGTATTGTGTTAAGACTGCTCGTTAAACTTATGGTATTTTGACATGAGGTTAAAATGGAGATATCATCCGCGAAAAGGACAGCAGGTCCGTCTATACTTTTAGGGAGGTCATTAATATATATTAAAAATAAGAGGCAACCAATGACGCTTCCCTGCGGTATAGAGGCGTTTATTATTTTATTATCTGAACGGAAGGATTGTATTTCGTATGTTTGAATGAAGGTGCTTATCAAACACTTCTAGCGAGCTTGATGTTTTTGTTAACTTGACATATTTTTACGGCTCGAACGTTTGCGGCTGGAATAGAAACAGTTTATTGTGTTACAATACCAATACTCTTAGATCAAAGGTAAATCATCAGGCACTTGTATGAGATGTTTTCAGTGTGGAATTGTAACAGATTTAGGTAGTAGCTATAGTATTTCATCAATGTTCTAAAGTAAATAAAAACCACTACTTTCGACCAAAATCGTGAGAGAGTATCCTAATTTTTATATCATAGATTGTTCCAAGTTATCATAATGATAGTGCATAATGCAGTATCAAGTAGAATGGTCTCTGTCAATCCCTCGAAGGAACAGGTGTGCCTTAATTTATGTATGTGCTGGAACTAGCGCAGTATTCCACAAGCGAACAGTTTGTACTGTAAATGATTTAATTTGTTTGTCAAGCGGCGAAAGGATCGTTAGCTTTGATGTTATATGAATGAAGCCTTTGAGACTAGTTTACTAAGGTCTTAGTTTAACTAAACTATTAATTGTATAGTATTTAACTGAACTGAATCATTAATGTGACGCTAATTGGAAAAATCACCTTGCTACAATATCCCGCCACTAAGGACCAAAGGACCAAACAATCGAACATCTTCACACTAAATTAAACAAAATTAATTAGATTATAAATCACGGAGCCATATCGCGAAGTTGCCACTCGTTACCCCTTTCATGTTAACGTTAATTAATCAATTACGTGATGTCAAGACAATTTATTATAACGAAAATTATATTTGAATTGCGTTCCCACACAGACCGCGCGGCCTCTGTGTTCCATGGAGTTGGCTTAATTAATAATTCCTACTGTTTCTAACGTTAGGAAATAAAGCTTCTGTTATCGTATCCACAAACATTGAGTCTGCAATCGGAAGGCTTGTTACAACTCTTCAATGTGTGAATTAATTCTTGAACGATAATCGTGTAATAATTTGGTTCGGATGGCACAAATGATTGCGTTGAGATTTCCGGTTCTGTAAAATGGTTGGGAACGTGTGAGATTTAATTGGATTCTTATACCTTTTATGAATGCATTTAGGCGTTATGAGAGGGAGATAATGCCTTTAATTGTTTCATGAGTATATTATGGGATTATCATTAGTACTTTTAAATTATCGGCACACATTTTAAGGCTTATAATAATATATTATAAGGCAGGTCTCACTTAACATCCTATATGTGTACCTACTATGAATGATATTTATAGTGTATTCAGAGGCACTAATTTTCAGTAATATTACGCATTTCAGTCATCATACAATTTTAATCATACTAGTTACCGTCAATGTAAAATACTGGTTGCTAAATCAAACCAAATTTGCCGAACAAATAACTAGTCCAATTACATCCCAGTATACGTACATTGCTACTATTTAAAAGCACATTATAATTTAGCGGCTCAATATATATTTTGCGTTCCGTAATTCCACATAGTCCACAATTTGAGTTGTCGGCAAATAATTAGCATTTTAATTGTACCACGACAAACAACGAACGCGTGAAGCGAGGGCGAGGGAGGGGTGAGGCGGGGGGGGTGGCGGGGGGGACCGTGGCGAGTTTATTAATAGGGCTCTTCTAAAATGCTGATTCCATCCTTTATGTGGTTTCGTGTTTTGTGATATCAGAGCTGTTCTGTGTTTAAAATTTTAATATTTATAACATCGCCGGCTGTTATTGTGGGGCCTAGTACGCCAGTTATGCTTTCGCCAACTTCTATTTTCGAGGAATCTTAAATAGATAAATATTTGTGAATTTTGACAGTTTAGGTACTGGGAAAGAATGAAATTATGAAAGTAAATAATAAGCTATAACTTTCATAGATTCTTTTAAATCATGCGAAAGAGATTTAAAGTTTGTATGTACAGCGGTATTACTGACTACCAATTAGTATTGTTATTTTAGTTTAAAGTTCAACCTCTAAAGGCCTTATAAACAAACCGAAACTGTATACTTCGGTGTTCATTGTTATTTATTTATAATTAGCGAGTTCCTGTAATAATGCTTTGTTGAGGATCTTCGAATAATTGTTTATCTTTTAAAACAACCTCATTTAAGCCAGTTCGATAGGGAAATTTGTTAATTGGCTGCTGTTGCATGAAAGTCCTTTTGTTTTTCATAAGGATCAAAGGACCAAATGGCTAAAGGACCAGTAAGTAAATCTCTCACTAACTCCACACTATCGTAAGGGTAATATTACGTTTCGTAAACAAATCATAGTTAATATTTGAAAAGACCGTTTTAATATTGAACAAAACAAATGATAACGAAAGTGGAATAACAATATTGCATGTTTGTTCCGTTGATTGGAAAGTCGGAAAAATCTCATTTCCTACGGGATATGAGGGGATCTCAGAAAGTCCCATTTGTGGAACAATGGGAATTATACCAATATTTATGACGTAACTTATCGTAATTCCAAGTACTAAGTACGGTCGGAGAAAGGTACCAATAATTTGATAAAATCAATTGTATTGCCAAAAATTACAAAAGCGACGAGTTACAAAAATGACTTTTACAGAATTCATGTTAAAGTAAATATAAGTGTAACTTTTAAAGCCAAAAATTTCTTATAACAAAAAAGAAAACTCATAAAAGTTGAAAAGTGATCATCGTTGTAATTTGCACCCACTTAGCTTTTAATTTAACTAAAATAGTTGTTGGAGCCAGTTTTAAGGTTTGAACGTAACTAGTTTGAGTTGTTTTACGAGCCGATAATAGTTTTATTATACTGGAGTGCTGCCTCGCCCCTATTGAGAGCTGGCGCGCCGGCGATGGGCATACTGAGTCCGTCACAGAGTAGGGTGGAACAGAGAATTGTGTGGTATTTGCTTTGAGATATATCTAGGGGGTCTTATATAATAATTATCTAACTATAAGGTACTTAGATACCTGTGTTGTCTTTTATGTGTTTGAAGCTGTGATAGCCTAGTCTAGCCTAGCGAAGTTAAAGGACTCGAGTCCGATCCCCACGGCGCGCACCGAATTTTTGAATGTTGTGTGCGTTTTAGAAACGAATATCACAGCTTCCGTGTTTCGGAAGGCACGTAAAAATGTGGTAAAAACGCTTAGTCTCTCCGGTCGTGTCGGATTGCTGTCGTCGGATTGAAGTTAATGAGAAATATTTCATCCTTATTTTTTTTTGTAATATTATTAAATACAATGATTTTAAAGGGTCGCTTCCTTCAGCTTGCGAAAGTAAAAGGTTTTATCCATACTAAATGCCCCTGACCAGGTACTTCAAAATTCGATGCTAAAAAGTTATTGAAAATACCACAACCCATTTAATATTCTACAAAGACTTCCAATTAATACGCACGATATATTTTAGTATTACATAAAACAATATGTCAATTTGTGGTTACTCTGTTATTGCTATACTATGACAACAAAAGAAAGCTTGAGGGCTGAGCCGAGCCGGGCGGCGGGCGCTATGCAAGACACGTCCCACTCGAATTTACAGGCAATTCATTCGATATTGGATTATTAGGCATTGATCTTTTTTAAAATTTTCCGATTTACTGCGGAATGTACGGACGAGAGGAACGAGTGGAGCGGACACGTTTATTTTAGTTTAGTTTGATTTGTGTGAAAAATATTTGAATAGGTTCGATGTAACAGTTGTCATTTGTAATGTGATACTTTTTTTAAATTAAGATAAACAGGGATAGAGAACACAAAAATCTAGAGAGTCTTTCAACATTTCGTCTGTTTTATCTTCTACAGGATATACGACTTTAAAATTTTATTTTTAGAGTGTTTTCTAACTACATCTTTTCTTATAAAACGAAATCTCGATAGCAATCTGCTTCTATATCGGCTCAATCCTATCACAGCCCGTATGTTTCCACAGTAGGTGCGTAGAGAAGTGTCCCCAAAACCCAATTTGGTTCAATGAGAAAATAATGTAAAACGATCCGATTGTACGCGAATAGAATTTAAAATTGCACGCCTTTTTGTGTTCGCGCCATTTTTTTACGTTTTTCGGTAATCAAAGGCTTGTTAGGAGATTCGCGCTAATAAATTTATTTAACTTTTAAACGGATTTTACTAAAGTATTTTTTTATAAATGTTTTATTTGTGAATTCACTTTTTTGTAAGGTAATGTGAATTTAATCATGTTTATAGACGACTATTGAATAACATTAAACGAGACGTCTGTGTTGACGACCAATAAAATAAATAATTCAATTTATTTCATAGGTTTGCATGGAGAAACAAGTGACAACAATCGCTAGAACTAGACAAACTTGTTCAAAATAAATTCACCACTCTTTCCCCAAAATTTCATAAATCCATTTAACATCATTCATAAAAATGTAGCCCCAACTAACAACGCGCACAATACACGTTAGTGTTTACATAATTATATAAGTAAGTACTTGTAACGTGAACGAGCCGCAGTCAACATATCCGACGGATTATGAGAACTGCGTCAACCGCAGAAGTGTGAAACAACTTTTAATTAAATACTAATGCTATTCGCGAGCAAATTTACAATTGAAGTAGGGAGGTGAACGAAGGTTGTCGATGATGACACTGGTTTTAGTTTATTTACTTACGCAAGTCTCAAGAAAAGCTAGTCTATGATATAACTTATGATAGACGCTTTTCTTGCGACTTCACCCGCGTAAATGTCGCTTATAGCTGTATTAAGATACTACTACATTAACCTCCTTTTCGTAGCCGAGTAAAAGTAGCTTAGTTATTAATCTTAGGTATTTTCATGTAAATTAGATGAAAATTTCTGTTACACTCTAGAAAGTTCTGTCCCGTGTTCGCAGAATTGAAGTTAATAAAAATATAATCAGTTGCACATTTCCATAAATATGTTTTGTTAACCTTGAACTGCAGGATGTAAACGTGAGAACATCAGCATTAGCATCTTAATCTATCTTTTAGAAGCCTCGCCACGCGGCGGACTCGTAACGATTTATTTCACGATAGCCATTTCATCGATATGACTTTCCCATCCCTAACTCAAACATACGTGAGGCGGAGATGAAGAAATTAATTCATATTTTACTTGTTCTAATGAAACAACCGGATTTCATTAACAACAACTTATTTAGTTTAACTACGAACTTGTGTTTGAATTAATATTCTTTTCTAATCTGAAAATACAAAAGCTATTCTAGTTTTATAATGACTTGTGAGTTTGTCCTTAAATAAATGGTATACATTGAGCTTGGGAAATCACTTTTCATGTACACATTAAAATATTACCCCTACACAATATAAACCAACGTCGCTTTCAGTTGTTTGGCTGTCCCTATGTAGCTATGCCTAGATCTTAAACTATACGATTTTGATATGAGTTTTTTTTTAACAGATAGAACGTTTCAAATGGTTGGTTTATACATCAGTATTGCACCTGCGCAAGGCTGGGGCGGATAGTCAATTTAGTATGAGCTAGCAACGTGCCCCAGCTTCACACAGTGAAATAATAGTATATTATAGAAGACTTCTTCTTGAATCATTTTATCTATTAAAAAAACCACATCAACCACTAAATCAGTTGCGTAGTTTTAAAGATTTAAGCGGACATATAGACAGACAGCAACAGTGACTTTATTTTATACTATGTAACAAATTACATACTAAAACCTTTCTCGAGAACCACTCTATACATTGGTGGAAATAGCATAAAAATTGGTGAAGTAGTTTTTGAGTTTATCGCGATCAGACAGACAGACAGACGACTTTGTTTTATAATACGTTGTTATGCGATATAAAAAATAATATCAAAAATATTCTCAACTCAATCCAGTTTACCTCAAAAGCAATTTATTAGCTGTAAGTAAGTCGTAAAGCGGTTTCAAAGCAAACATCTCGACTCGTAGAGTTGGCAAGCGGCAAAAACTGTCCTCTTACTATTTGGTCGTTAAGAGAAAATTAAATTGCACCATTAAGTGCCTGCTGCCCGGGATTATACACTGACTCAATTGGTTAGCTACTAGCTAGTGTAAAATCCTCCTCACTTGCTCTTTTGGTGCAGACAATTTGGGCAAAATTTTGCGCATATGACGTTTAATATTTTGGTCGTTTTTAGTTTTAGATATGAGTTGCACAGTCTTGATTAAGAAGTTGTTTAAGTTAATTACATGGATAACAAAAAATCTAGGCTAATTCTTGTGATATAGACTTTGACATGACATGAATTGAGGTTATTATAAACGCCATTGTATTGAATATTCTTGCATATAATAATAACTTAAAATGCTATTATATCTACCTGAAAATGCAACGCCTTTATGTGCAATTAATCCCTCCTTAATAAATAAATGCTTTATTTCTTAAATTAAACCAGGATTATGTCAGCCTTACTATTGTTGGCATAAAAATAAGGTTTTATGTAAACGTGAAACCTTCAAACTTATATAATAGGACCAGATATAATTAAATTACTGTTTTCACTTTTGATACTGTTTATTTTCGCGAAATAAGTTGTTTGTGGCCTGTTTGGTGCTTGTTAGTGTAGTATCATTTGTTAGAACTCCATTTGATTACGAAATATTCCTGGAATCATAATTTAATTTAATGTCATTTTGGAAAGGGATTTTGATATCGCCGTTGGGGAAACAGATAATGAATATATAAATAGAGTTTTAGATATGGTTCATGTCATTTTCTAATGTTGATTGTTAACATTTATGCCTAAGCAAAAGGTGGGATTCTAAATTTAGATTTAACCTGAATGTAATTCACAATTTAATTACTTTTAAAAGGGTTTAAATTTCTCCGAAGTTTAATTCGAGTAAGTACTCACGATTTCTAAAGTGACACAAGATATTTTTAGTCTTTTTGTTACTGGCTTCAAAGTCCATTATTTGATGTACATCCTACACATACAATTTATATTATTTGTACTCCGTTATTAGACAAACAGCATCATTGAAAGTTTTATTCCCAATAAAACAAGAAATGTTAACGAGATAGTCGCCCAAATAAATACAAACAAGGGGAAGTTGGGTCACAGCGGAAAAAACAGAGTAGTTTTATTTTTTTACATAAAAACTTATTCGAAGATCTTGCCTATTGCTTTGGCATATAAAAAGAATTGTGCAAGAAATACCTAAGCTTTTTCGAATTTGGAACAAAAATAAAAACGTAACTAAAATTTATATTTCTTTTCTTAGGTATTTTCTTTTATCTAGAAATTCTATATTGATTTAAAGTTCATTTTTGTGTGGGAGAAATGAGTGCCTATCGCTGGGCTTAGGAAACGTTTGCTCAGTTATGCGTTGATCTTAAGTTTTTTGAAATTGTAGTAATAATCGGTAGTTCGGTACTAGATACGCCATTTTTAACTTTCTAATCTACCATAAATGCTTCCAAAAATATTTCTCCCTATTTAAAAACCTGTGCGCGTTCACCTCCCTAAATATTCTATCAATCAAATTCAATCGATCTGACCCTACATGTTTTAGACTAACCTTCAGGTTAACATCGCTGGGTTGCTGACCGTACCTCAAATATTTAAGGTAAAAGATCGAAGACTTGAAATAAATAACGCCAGGGATGTGTTTATCATCACACCTTGTAGCACTAAATGGGTTAGCTGGTATTGATGTGATTCACATTTTATAGGAACTAAACGTTTATTTATTAAATTTTGCACTAATTCTTGTTGATGTACCTACAAGTTTTCAGAGTGTTAGTTCCATCAAAGCTCGAAAATGGTCTCATCATGTCTTTTGAGATGCAACAAGACCAAGGTAGTGCAGCTTAAAAATAGGGTATCATTAGGACACTTTGGGTATGGAACTAGTTAGACTATTTTTTCAGTTTTTTTAGGGATCGCCCATTAAAAACGTAAGGCCTGAAAGTAAGAAGGGCTTTGACAAAAATCTCGAAACATCACAAGAGGGAATTGTTACTGTGTGATGATTATTTGCATAAAACGTAATCTGTTCTAAGAACCTTTTCTAAAGTATCTAACAAAGACATTTTAAATCCCTTCGGTGCACTGTAATTTCATAACGAGTACAAATACTTATTCGATATATTCAAAAATCGCTTGAAAACAAACACAAATGTATATCACACGCGCCCTGACTTACAAGTAATATATGTGCCATACACCTGCCGCGACCTTACCTATATCCTCTCAAACGATCCGTAACTTAACTACGATTATAACAGGAAACTTGATAATACCAACTAAGGACGCAAGACGTAATACCCAATATTTTAGTCCTAGTAAACGTTCAAAGCCCGGTCCCATTATTATGTATGAAGTTTGAAGCATGTCTCAATTGTCCGCAAACAGACGGATGGTGTATTATGCGAAGGCACGATCTGTTTCAGATAGTCTCTAAGACGCGTCCACACATCACTTGCCCGTTTACATTGTTACGGCTTTGCTTCAGGGTGTGTCACTTCTAATGGTCTCGATTTAATTTACTCTTTTGTTTGTTTATTTATCCACTTTCCAAATATCATTTAACCTAATGTGGTAGTTCAGCTAGCGACGAATTGATTTCATACTACACAGTTTAGTTTAAAGGAGATTGACAGGGTAGAGACCAAGTGCTGCCCAGAACGACAATATAGTGCATATTATAAGCAGTCAAGACAAAAACGTGTTTTTAGCGATGGTTTTTTTTTATTTGGTCATCATTTGGTCCTATACATAAGTTGTCAATCTCCTTTGTGTTGATAGGTTTTTGAAAAGTTGATATGTCTGTGATTGACCTAAATGTGTTTTGATCGATTTACAGACTACGGATAATAAGTAGTGGCTTTTTATAGTTTTATTTTAACCCACAAAACAACTACCATTAACATTTAAGAAGCTTATTTACGATTTTTAGGACCTAGATTCTAAAAACGAAGATTAGTATTTACGTTCATGTCCGTACCGAAGGACTAAATTTTGTTGTCATTCCAAATTATTTTTAACTTAAAAATAAAACCGACTCAAGCACGTTTGATAATTTGTCTAGGCTCCTTGTTATTACCTCGAATAGATTCAAACTATATCCTTGCTCGAGTTCATTTCGTTTAGAAACCGTTGCCAAACTGCGTCTGCCTATTTTGGCATCCAGTTTTCAAGTTAGGCTTCACTGCACGGTCCAACACAACGCATCAAAGTGTATTTTACATACAAATGTTACTGTTTCATGCTATCTTGTACGGTGGGAAACGTTTTATTATGTAGGAAAATCCATGTGAATAATCGCGTTTTAACATTTTATGTGAATTTTATATATTCACCGCTACATTGGTTTATGCCAAGCGGGTTTGCTAAGCCAGAGGTACTGGTTTCAAGTAGCGAAAAGCGTTCTGGGATTTTCGTGTACATTGTGATATATTCGTATATGTTCGTATTATACTGAATGACTTAAAGAGTAGATTATGGTTACCATTTGACAGCATATTTGCACCGAAGTTGGATATTAAAAGCATAATATTGTAATACGTTTTTATTTTTCAGGCGAGGTGGTGCAAAGATATATTCTACGCACATTATGATGAATGCATTGGTTAGGTAGAGTTTTATTTCTACAAGCCAAGAAATTAACGATTGATTCAACATTCCCTCGAGCATTCAATGAAACTGTAAAACCCCACAAGACACAAGTCATATTCTCATAAAACATGTGGTTTCTATAAAACAGTATTGACAGTCGCGCACTACTTTTTAGATCACAACACAATAAATCTTAGGTAAAGCTAAACAAAAGCAAGTATGTAAACCTTTTTTCACCTCGAAACTGTCTCCTCTTACCTGTCGATAGTTGCCATACTTTCAGTATTTTTACGACGTCGAACTTGCTTTATGTCCCCTCTGGGACAAAGGACCATTTTCTTTTGGTCCTTCGGTACGCCGCGAGAAGATACGGTTAACAGTATATTTATTTAAAACCAATTATTGTTTTGGACTTCGGTAAAGTTTGTTATTCTGTTTGACGGCTTTGATGTATAGGTAGGTAGGCAATTTAAGAAATACTTCGATTATACACACAATCAAACACACGAGATTTTTTTTAATGGTTATTTATTGTATATTTTTTTTTCCTTGATTAATAAGCCACAAATATCCTGAAATATTTTTAACCGCAACTGTATTATAAACTTGAAAATATACCACAATATCAAAAAAGACCACAACGCAACCAAAATATTTAATCAGCAATATATTAAAGAATTATAATAATAACCATACATCATTCGTATTATTGTTATCGGTTCATTTAAGCAGTGCAACGATATGAACCAATTTAGTACATTCACGGGCCAATTGTAAACATGTCAGGTAGATTAATTAATATTGTAAACGAATGTAATTCGCTAATTGAATCGATTCTCGTTTCAAATAATTGACGTCGCGCTTAAGGTACAGACGAATGGGTTTTGCGGATCAAAGGACGTAATTAATACCTGTTTATTACATTGTTTCTTTACTATTTAAACCTTTATATTAGTAACAAATCAAAACCTTGGCAAGTCGGTACGGTTTACAATATTGTGAAGAATAGTGTTGCTTCACGTAGAAATGAAATCCGTAGCTTGAGAGTGATTTCGTAGTGTATTAAGTTTTCTGCGTAGCACATTCGTAGCCGATTACCGTAGCGTACTTTAAACTCGTAACCTGTGGAAACTTCAAACCAGGAATATTTACCAATGAGATAGAAATAAGGCTTGAGGACAGAGGCCTTTAGCAAATGAGAAGAGGGCCTTTGCCCAGCAGTGGGGCACTAAAAAGTATTGTGCATTGAGAAGTTCCATAGTAATAACAATTTATTATTTAGAAGAACTAGTAATATGGGAATATACTGCTGGCCTTAAGTTCGACTCATCCATCACACATCGAAGTAAACATCGACTGAATTTGTTCGAGGTAATTATTTAGAAATGTCCACAACTGTATTAGTTATTTCGTCGAATGTTTACTTGTTAAGATTGAATGATTTATTTGTATTTAATTTATTGCTGAAGGTATTGTAAGGTGAAGGGATTTTTTAAGAGAATCAGTTGTTTTATAGTATTAGCTGAATATTTTAAGTTAATAGTAATTGCGGTTACAAAAAAAGCTTTTAATAATTAATTATGTACTTTAAAAATAGTAATAAGGCACTATTCCTTTGTACCATCAACTGTTGAACATTATTTAATATTCATATTTCTTCTCTACCAATTTAGTTATATTCTATAGCAAAAAACCGAAACTGACAAAAAGGAACAGAATTTTCAGGTCCACCTTTAAGCTAGACGTCGAGTCTAGGTCAAACGTGAACGACGACGAAAGTACGTTCCGAAATATCTTACTCTAGATACCGTTAGTAATAGTGATTATTTTAAGCTTCCAAAGAAAATTCCCCACAGCCATTACTAAGAAAAACACCTGATAGAAGCAGTAAAGATACCCTCAATTGCTGGCAGGTTATTAAACTTTACTACTCGAGGACCCTCCTACTTAATGACCTTGGCTTTAAGAATTAATCCCCAGGACGTATAGTTTCCTAGAAGGGGTAGGTATGTAGTGTACTTTGATGCGCTTTTGTTAATTTATTATTATTAGCTCATCGTTGTCAAACGTTTTGTCACTTCTAGTGACGAAGTTTAATGTTCAGTGGTCATAATGAGGTAGGTATGATATGAAAAATATGGACCAGTTCTAGATTTTCTAGACTTTTATTACAATATTGAGGTTAACCACCAGTCTAACCAAGTTCAAGCAAAACATGGCACATGGCATACACGGCTTTTGTATACAATAATACAAATATTAAAACTGCTACTTATCAAATAAGATTAATTCCCTTGGTTCATTCTAAAAAACAAAAAATAAGAAAATCTTTACCTCGTCATGACATTTAACATTTATCTTTAACACAAAACTACTATTACATTGCTAATATTTCCTGTCACTTCCAGAGACATTCAATTATGGTCGAAATCTAACCAGAAGATACGATAATAAGCCCCCTATCCCGTCCATTGACTCCGGATAACTAGATAAGCCCCTAACTCGATATCTCACGCATAAATTAATACGAATTAACTTTATTTTAAATAGATTTCAAATGGAGCCCTTCCTTGGGGAAACTTGAAGCGAAGACTTATCTTTTTAATTATTATTTAATTAGGAACTTCGTAATAGATGAGTATCTAACCAAGTACCGTTGAATTTTCTTACTTTTTCTGAATTTGTTTGAAAAAAAAACGAACAGAAAGAAAAAATTGTTTGGCGTAACTTAGCATCAATTAATTTCTATACCTAGTACAATAATTGACGGATTGCATAACACACTATTAATTAAACTTCATACATGAATAATTAATTTTACACTACAGATTTTTAGGTACCTGCTTGAAATCTTACTGTTTGTGATAATAATATAGACATACCAATTTCCCCCGCTTATATTTTGCACCAACAACTGGACGTACATTAAAACGCCTTCCTCAAACATGTCTAAGTATAAGCATTGTCTTTATTCAATGTTTTAAGTAGTACTGAGTGGCAGAGTAGCGGCAAGTTTGTTTATAAATTTAACAAAAAGAAAAGTATGGCGCCTCTGCCCCTAAGAACTTCATCAAAGTTTTCCTTTTACATTTATTTCTGTTTTTGAGACAACCTGAAGTAAAGATAAAGAAATGGAAGACGTAAATATTGTTGAGTGATTTTATAATTTGTTTGTTCTTTTGCATAAAACCATTTGATATTTTGTTTGACCCAATGAGCAGTGAGCTAGTATACTGTACTTTTTAATGTACGCTAAAATCACTGTCAGCATAGAAAGAGGCAGTTAATTTAAGAATCTACTATCAAAAAGTGTATTCGTGAGGCTAGATTGCTTTAAGACTAAAGCAGTTTACTAAGCGTGGTAAAATTGTAAGGAATACTGAAATCTAAAACAGCGACTCCTCAAAAAACTCTAAAAGCAATTTAAAAACAAAAGCAATTAAAACAAAACATTAAAATCTGTTTCAACAGCATCTACAGTGGCATTAAAATCTTAGTTGCAAATTCAGCGGCACGTGTTCAAAGCATTGCATTACAAATTTCATAATGAGCACAAGTTTGTTCGGTCTCCGGGGGCATGCCTCCTTTTTTAAAGTAGTATTGTTGCACTTGTGGGAGAGAGACACCGCGCTACACTTGCCCAGCGCTCCGTCTCACTTGCACATCTGCACCAAGCTTGCTGTAACCAGCAGTGGTATACCCTCAGGCTCCTAAGGTCGCTTTGAGCTCACTGTGGTCTAAGAAACAACTGCTTACTTATTTAATTCTTTTGTGCGCGTTCAGAAAATTGCTCTAGAGAAATTGTTGGCGACTGTTTACCTTGCTTCTATGAAAACTATTTAATGAATGGAGAAATAAAAGGAGGTTTGAGTTTGTGGCTTGTTTTGAAAGTTAGCCTTAGGAGGCCACCTTCCCTTTGCGGCGATGGATCTTTGTTTATATAGAGGGTAATGTTTTTTGTTTCTCTTTTATCCTTTGTGAATAACGTGGAAATAAAAATTGTTGTATTCTGCTCTCCTTTTTTACATTAAGATGATGGGGGATGAAAATTAGCGCGATTATGCATATTGCATTACTCTTTTAAAGATTTGGCGTTTCAACCAGGTCTCGCTACAACAATCAGTTTTACGTTTAAGTAGTTTTATTGTATAGTCCTAGTTTTAAACCAAAGTTCGTTTTCTTATCAAATAAAGTTAATAAAAAACGCGAAAAAATACTGTTTCCTTGTATTACGATGCTCATGGCTTTATATTTGCCAGTTCATTGTTACACCTACAACAATCCTATAATACTTCATTCCATGTATTTGCCTATTCAGCGTTATCTCTTTATTCCATTGTAAACGGGAATAGAATGAGCAGAAATGCGACAGCAAAATAAATCGCCTATAAATCTTATTTCAACGAATGTAAGCAAATTAACTGGATTTACGTCAAAACGGGTCACAATTGTCCGATAAAGCTTCGCACCTTGACTCTTAGCATATTCAGTGATATATGACCTTTCACCTTATCTAAATTTTGCGTGGCTCGTCGTGGAGTGACGTGACAGCTCCTAGAACGAGTTGAGATACGTCGAGACATGTTGGGACATGTCGGGACATGTTACGACACCACTGATTATGATTATGCGATGTAAACACGGTATTTATGAGGCATCGCTGTATCTGAGCCGTTTAGGCGCTTCGTTACGGTCGTAGATTACGTAAATTGATGTTTGAGATTCAAGAAGAGATTTGTGAATTATGATGAGGGCCTACTGTATTGTGGGGGACAATAAATTTTGTGTCCTCTGAATGAGTTAAAGTTAATAATAATATAAGAGCTTTCTTGAGATGAATTCATAATTACGTTATCGGTTTACGTACTAGTACTCACGCATATTTACCGGGATAGTCTGACTAGCTTAGGACCCAACAGGAGTCCTTAATCATGAGCTGACGTGGTGGGGTCGCAAGTAGAATTGAACTAAGTAAACCGTTAACATAGAATTACTAATAACTTGCAGAAATATATTTCTCTTCTTTACCAAATCGAAGTCTATGATTAATCACATTGTAAACTACGTATTTTATAGAAACCTTTGATCCAAAACACGAGTACAACTGAATTAAAAGACGAAAAATAAACCAAAGTAGATGATATTTTTCAAAGTTCTTAAAAGTTAAGTTGCTAAAATTCGCAATGACGAATCTTATTTTAATTTACGTTTTCAGTGTATATTATAATATTAATGTTCTCTATGAAGAATAAAATACCCTTTACATGTACTTACAGTGGCGCGGTAGAATCTGCTGCATCCTATTGTTCTAACTCAGCTCCCAGGGAGTATGCAAGTGACAGCAAGAGTTATGAACGCACCGCACTTATATTACTCTCTGGAAGATATGCGCCCTAATGTACTTCATCTTATCTGATTTCTTGGTTGATAACAGGTACGCAAGTATACAACGAATTTTAAAAGATAATTTATTTATCAAAACAAAAGAAAAAGTACGAACAGTTTACAATTATAAAATCGCCAAGCTGTTAGACAGTTTGTTGGGTAGTAGGGTAGTTTTTATTTAGATAAACCCTTAATCTTACTAATGTTATGAACGTGAAAGTTTGTAAGTATAGGTGGTAGTTACTCTTTCAAGCTCAAATGGCTGGATTTATTTTGAAGAAATTTGGTATGGGGTTAGCTGGACAACCTGGATTAACACAGGCTACTTTTTAAACGACTGTGTCAGGGTGAGAAATAATGTTTTTACAGATATTACCAACATTTGCGCGAGCGAAGTCGTGGGCCGTTTACCATACTTCGTCATTTTCTTCCTAAGCCTTAAAACGAGATTAAGTTTTGACCAAAGCTCGTGTGGCATGCGACACAGTCCAGTTTCATTTGGACTGCACAATATACAGAAAAGGACTTCCCACAATTGCTTTAAAACAATACTATTCTTAAAAACTTTAAGCTACTTCTTCCTTCGCTTAAACAAACTTGCCTCCTTACCAATTTGACGTCCAACAAACCGTGCAGTTTGATTTGTGAGTGGAGTTCGCCGTCACATTAAGGTGGTAGAATAAAACTGTTTCAAATACGTAGATTGTAAAAATGAGATTGGAAGCGTTCTGTCTGTCTAGTTCAACGGACACTTCACGCCGTGTGCCTCGAAGGACCGGAGGACAGCGATTTGATATAAAGACTTGTTTATTCTATAATTATTCTTTAGTATTCTTTATGCTGTCCCATCGCGCTATGGGAGTAAAAGAATAGAGAGTGCACTTTTGTTAACGCACACGCTTGGGCACTATATTATATTATGTCCCGCGTAGCTGGCTGGCGTCATAGTAAGACTAAGAAATTAATATTTTATCTTGATTAGTAGAGTACATAATTATGTATAAGTAATATTTCAGTTCAAGTGAGTGACAAGTGCATCTGCGAATAAATGCGAATAAATACAACATACTAATACGGATGTAATAAAGCGTGGCCAGCTAGTAAATGGATTTGTTTAAAATTTTGTATTTAGTTTTCCAACAAAAAAAAAATAGAATTATTTCACGTCTTTTTAAGATTTTCTCAACTTTCAGAACTAACCTCTCCACAACGAATTCATAACTAACCTATAGAATAACCATCAACATAATTAAACGGTCCAATTGAAATCCTTGAGCATCCGCCATATCTGGTCCTTTGAGCCGCAGCCTTCCGAAACGTGAACACAATATAATGAGGGAGCGGTGCCTCAGAGAGCAAAGTTTGGAGCGGACTCAAAAGTGCTCCCAGTAATTTTTCCTGCTTGATTTAAAACGATCGCATTGTAACAGAGTTTTGGTCGTCCACTCTTGTTCGCAATTGTGTTTTCCAGTTGTTATAAGATTTTTTTGTCTATTTATGGACATTTAACAATCATTTTGGTAAGTGTGCTTAAAATGAGACCTGAATGGAATGCGATTTTGACGCTTGAGATTCTTTACAGTGGGGCTAAAGCGTTCAAGTCGCTATCATTTTTTACGCTTTAAAAAAATGTTATTGTACACGTGTTTTAACTTTATAAATACACCTGATTCTTTAATTAGAGAGTGACTTTTTGGAAGCCCATCAAATTCCTTTCGAACTACATTTTTGTGAAACGATCCTTTAATTCGAAACAGCTTTCAAAGAAATTTAATCGCAACAAAATAAAACCTTTCAAAAACTCAATTTTCTCGCTAAACCAAATAATAAATACATCAAAGTTTCCAAGAAATAGTGGAACACAGCTGAGCGGTCCCAGAAATGCATGAAATGAAACATGTATGAAAAGTACCGCACAAAGGAATTGCCTTAATGCGTGCACCACTAGCGCGGCGAGGCCGTATAAAATCCCACTACGACGCTATCACGAGGAAATTATTGAGGTAAGTGGGGTTTGAAATAACAGACCACTTTAAGCTTAGAAAGTTTAAAGAAATTGGCTGGTATAACGAAATAATCTATAATGTAATTTGATGGCAAGCTATGTTTAATTTAAAATTTAATGCACAAAATTGGGTCGAAGACTTGGCAGAGTATGATGTAGGTGTTGTCAATTTTATCATAAGTTATTATGATAACTTTCGTGAGAATGATTCATATTTAAGAGATGTATAACGGTTTACTCACGCGTATTTATCGGGATAGCCCGACTAGTTTCGAGTTCGACTCGAGACCTTTCCGCCGCGTCAGCTCATGATAAAGGACTCCGGTTGAGTCCGAAACTAGTCGGGCTATCCCGATAAATACGTGTGAGTAAACCGTTACACATCTCTTAAATATTTATCATAAGTTGCTGTTTGGATGTACATTTTATCAACATTGGATTCTTGAATTAGAACTTTTTTCGTCGGTAACTAACGGCAAGAAATCAGTATTTAACATTATCATTACTTTTAAATTGTCGTTTTGAATTATATCGACCGCTAACCGATCTTAATCGTTACAAAAAATTCTAGCCAATCATAAATCAATTAAAGTCCTAGTTCAAAAAAGGTTTTATTTTCCACCGAATAGTGCCACATACACAGGCTAGACCTCACAGCCTACACAACGTTAATACACATTGACCCCAGTCATTATCCTAGGACAATTAGTTGGAGCGGCGATGTCTTGAATTGCCTTAGTGCCTTTTAATCTAACTAGTACTGGCCACTAAGCTGGTTTGTGCAGACAGCATGTTTAATGGTACGCGTTTAACTGTCTCTTGTAGGATAGGTGTGATTAGAATGTGGAACTGTTACGAAGATGTCAGAAAGGCAATCGTTGGTTATTAGAGAAGTATTTTTTTTTTGGCCTGGTTTGCTTAAGCATCTGTTGAATCTTAATATGTTCAGTCTATAAATAGATGTGGACAGAACTGGACCTTCTTGAAATCATCTAAGTTAACGTCTTAAGTAAATCATTCAAACCAGAAATTGCGAGGCATTAGTTCTGTAATCAATAACAGAATATCCGCAGCACAAACTATTTCCTATATAATATTATTTGTAGCCAACAATAACTTAGATATTTGGGTCACAGGTCAGCCTACAAATCATTTTGTTACATTGTGGCAAGCGCCTACAACTTGTCGCCGGTAAGTTCAAACAAAATTTAATTGGTCCGCTATTTTACAAACAACGGGCCGAATCGAAACCAATTATCGTTTTCGCGTTCGAATATCGAAAGTTTGTAGCAGGTGCGCGTAACGTCTGGGCTTGTGTTATGAGAGGTAGCGAGGGTATGGGCTCAAAAAGCTTGTTTGACTGGTAGAGAATGTCTCAGGCATTAAGTCCACTATTGTCCATATTTTTTGTATGAAGTGTTTAATACATAATGAATGGCAACTGAAATATGTTTTTAATAGTAATGGGATTGTTAGTTATTGCAAGAGCTAAACTATGCCACATGATTGTAGACCTTATTGTTGGAGGTGAACGTTATTGTTGGAAGCACTTGGATGAGAGATATAATAAAGGAAAAAGTGTCAGAAAGCAGTGAAGGCCCAGCAGTTGGTGATAAGATATATAACATAATTTTATTTATTGCGAGTATGGGTAAGAGTAAATGATAACAAAAAAACTTATACGCTAATGAGTATCATTGCCAAAGTTTAGGCTACTTAAAATCGTTTCTTGTTTTACAATCAATCTTAAAAAATTACATAGATATTATAGTTTTACAGGTCACTTTTACACACGAGCTTAACGAAAATATTAGGTTTACGTTCAAAGTTGTCATTACCTGATTTAAAACTGTATGGGATTACCAACCGTTTTTCTTAACAGATAAATGATATGTCTCTGTGAATACTTATTGTTTGTTTTTCTAATAGTTTAATTGTTTTTCGTGTCAATTTATTGTAAAGTTAGATTTTATTTTATTTTCTTTACTACATTTGTACGTCTTAATGACAAAACATAGCGTTCTAATTATATATACCTAAGATCTTTATTTTGTCAATACCTATGTTTTACAAATAAATATATTCTATTCTATTCTATTCTATTCTATTCTATTCTATTCTATTCTATTCTATTCTATTCTATAAAATGAGCAAGAACTATTAAATAGTTTTTATACATCAAGTTTCACGTAAGTAATTTTATCGTGACCACCCAACTGTACTTCGCGTAGAAAACAGTTGACTAACGTTCTACTTGACAGATCATACCATAACCCCGCCATTTGTTTATAATTTAGGCCACCTTTATAGCCATCGGTGGCGGCATATAAATCACGATTGGCCAGGCTGGCCGAGTCATTAGTGGGCGACCGCGGTTCCAAGTCGGATTGAATTGTGACCGTGTTTAGTGTCTACACAACCTAGTCTGTTTCAGCCTTCACTGATTAATAGAGATACGACGATGATGACGTTAGACGGCAATTGTTTTAGGCGAGTTAGATCACCGGTACTATGCGTGTTACTGAAAAAGAAAATTCTATCACAAATTCATAATTTAAACGCGAATCTTCATTGGAATTAAATTGATATAAGATGAAACCATTAGATCTATTCTAATGCTATACTTCATCAAAGGTTATCTTTAGAGTAGTTTAGAGTCATATTTTCTGCTTCATAAAATTGTAGAGCAGTTATTGAGGATAAAAGCACATTGAGGTTTTTGATCAAATCAAAAAGCGTACAAAGTAACTTTTACATTACAAAATTATACATTCCATTTTAGCCTGTCTGACCAAAGAAAACACCATATTAAATCCTTCACTTTTACCTACAATTTATTAAATATATTTTTGTTCCGCAGTTAACCTAGTACAAAAATGAACCTGAAAACTACACGCAACCCATACTATAACTTAGTGAATACATTAAGTGAAAAGAACGCGAGCACTAAGTAGGTGCCTAAGGTTATTGCGGTACGTCTTAGTACCGAAATATCTCACGTTATCGTCCAAACAGGTGGCGGGAATTGTTCACACTATGTTAGCGAATATTGCTAGAAAATTCTTTCGAATTGTAGAAGTAAAGGAATTGTAGAGCTAAAGGAAAGCACGTTGAGGTAATTGAATAGTTAATATCTTAAAATACTATACATTTTGTTTTTCTCCGAATGGTTGCCTGTAAGTTTTAGCCGCCCAAAGCCAAAATGCGCAGCAGCATAATATTGCTAGGATGATCGAAATTCAGACGGAACAATGATGTCTATTTTATTGTTGCAGGGTCAAAAAGAATTGGCTAAATTTACTACGTAAAAAAATGCTAGTCAAAAAATATTTTCCAATTTTCACTAATATATTTTTAATTTTTTATTTAAGTGCTTATTAGTTGTGCTGTAAAGTTTACAGAGAGAACAAATGACATTCACGCGCTTGACATATAACGATATTTACTCATTTAATGGAGATTTTCCGATCAATGATTAATTAATACAGTAAATCATAAAGTTACTGAACGAGCCTCTAATTAGAATATTGATATTGCTATCGAGTTTCTGAACGAAAGCTGTTTGTTAATTGACTTTGTTTAAGCACCAATTTATTTAACGAAAGTTTTCATAAAAGTATGTGTAAAATTAAGCTGTTGTGTTTTTCGGCGTTTTCTTTCTAATTTTGTAGGTAATTGGTCAATTTCCATTGTCAAAGGGAGAGAGAGAGAATCTCTTTGTCACAAGATACGGAAACATATGTAATCTCGAACCTTCACTTGTTTAGTAACTTTGTATTTTAAATAAGACCTGAAATTTTGATGGACGTAAAACATTAACTTTGAGGAACCAGTTTATATTATGTCATGAAGGTAAAGTCTTGTAATTGTAAGTTATTCGCAATTAATATTAACGAATTAAATAAAAGTTATCTTTTTTTTACCGACATCCGCACTAAAGTATTGAATTCTTGTATCGCGGAGGGTTTCAATTCACGTGCACAGACACACCCAGACCCAGAACAAGCATTTGTTGTATGAACAAGCAACGCACAAATTTTTGTTTATCGCTGGGATCGAACCCGCACAGTGGTAATTAATATGGTGACCTATACCACTCGGCTATACGTGCAATCAAATCTTTAAGTCGGTGGGAGCCAAACATATCCTGACACCGTGCCCTCGGTGTGGGTTGAAGTCATTAGTGTTTGACCTCGGAAAAACTAGAAAAGTTATATAAAAAATGAAAAGGATTGTCTAACCAAAAATATACGTATAAGATTTATACAATCTCCAAACATAACACTAAACATAACCTAATCCATCCAACCAGGCAAAACTCCAAATTATACCAATTTAAAACGTAGAAAAGTCCCGAACAAAATGCATTGTATCGGTACAGATCGCTGGTCTAGAGTCAATACAGTAAGCGGCTTAGCCGGCCGCCGCTGAATTATTGCGTTTGTATTGTCAACGACGTGCAATCGCTGTCCCTGTACTAGAAGGATTTTATGCTCTGACTCTATAGAAGGATCTTTTAGTGAGCTTTAGCCCGTTTTAAACGTAGCTTAGAGTCGATTTTAAGAATGATAATGTTTTTTTTAAACGTAAATTTATCCTATCCTGTCCTACTAATATTATAAACGCGAAAGTTTGTAAGGATGTTTGTTACTCTTTCACGCTCAAACTGCTGGAGGAATTTTGATGAAATTTGGTGTAAAGTTAGCTTACATTTTTTTACCGACGGCGTCAGAGGCGGGCATGTTTTTGCAGCTATAACCGACATTCGCGCGGGCAAATTCGCGGGTAACACATAATTCAAGATAATTTTGTCTTGAGGCTACAGCTATTTTATGAATTCAGCCTGTTTTAATTGCTTAGGATCGCACCAAAAAGTAGGCACGGTCAAAATTTAGTCTGTAACTTAAATTTTGCTGTAGGGTTATTGTCTTCGCTTCGGGATGCGTATTATAAAAGACAATAGTCAATCATTAGTGACATGACACAAAAACTTTGTGATTTATCCACCTACAATAAAATCCCTGACACAAATCAAATGAATGTTTAAACAAGTAAATTTCGTGTCAACACGCGCGTGTTTATTTATACAATTTGCCACTAAATGATAAATACTCTATTTAGAACTGAATCAAAATGTTAAACAGTACTACAATGAGGTCGTCATTGTAAATGTAACTAACTGTTGTATGAGATAATGTAATGTGGTCACTACTGCACTGATACCAATCAGACTGTATTTGAATTAACTAGATTTGACATTTAAATTTAAATTTAAAGTAGGTACTAGTAGTACGTAGTAAAAAAACTTGTGATACATAATGTAAATAAAATCACCATCCTCCTCTCTTCTACGTTGCCGTGCCCTACAGGGTTCATACTGTAATATATTATAATTATTATGTAACACCTTTTAAACATATGGAGAGCAATAAAAGAATTGAGTATTAAATACGTTTTTATAGTTCAGTGCCACGAAAGGAAAAAAATAACTTATAGAATAACTTTGTTGTCCGACCGTTTCTTTTTTCTTAGGAATGCGTGGTACTAAGATGGAAAAATACTCTGGTTTACTCTTCCTTAGAGTTGTGAAAATGTGAAAAATCAAACTTCTTATAAACGCAATCAAAAATACAGGGTACTTCCGTGACGTCAAAATCCTTGAAATTTGGTGCGAAGCAACATCTTATAACGCAGATAAAGGAATTATAGCAAAAACCGTGTTTTTGTTTGGTTTGATATCAAAAAATCATATCATGTTCCTATATTAGACTCGCACTTGACCGATTTTGGTGTTAATTTGTTTAAAACAGAATCGCCTGGGGACATGACCCTTGCCTAGTAGCAGGACACAAAATAGGTTACATAAAACAAACTTTTTAACATTTCTAAGCGCTAGACCAAATTGGAACTAAGAACCAATTCTAATTAACATGTTTTTACTCTTAAATTCATTTGTTTTGAATGAAATATCTATTCGTTTAGAAATTCCAATACCTATTCTTACTGACGTAACTATACCATAGTTTAACTTCCTCTTTCGATCAGAGTTAAAGCAAACTCCATTACTCTGTACAGTATAGGTACAAAACAAAACTACACTGCGTAACAGTTTAATAAACTAGTATCGAATATATCTAAAGTTTCCAACATAGTTACATAGTATTGGGTCAATGTACCGACACATTTGCTCTAACTACGTCAAATTACGAGCAAAGGGTTCCGTTGCGCGCTTCGATCTAATTGCGACTTCGTGACTGCTCCTACTCTCTTCCATTAGCACCATGTACTACGGAACCCCGATATGAAATATTTCCCTCACTACGCACGACATCCATTGCCATTTTTATACCAGCTTTTATGAGCCACGCCTATGCGTCCCAAGCTATGGATAGTAAATAAATAATGTAGATGAAACCGTCGATGTACCTCAATAAAGTCACGTTGGAATCGTTAAAAGTCTAGACAGAGGGCGATTCAATTTCTTATTTACGTTGATTTCTATATATAAATTGCATTTCAATCGTTTTGACTTGTTCATTTAGGTTGAACAAGAATCATTTTCCGATTATTTAATTTTTTTAATCCTTTGTTTTCATCAATAAGGTTCCGTTTCGTAATCTTCGATTCAACTAGGTAAGAATTTAAGTGTTTTGGGTAATTTATTACTGTTTTTGTTGCATTAATTAATTAATGTTGCATTTATGATGAACATATTTTAAAAATCAAACCAAATTTTACACACGTTTTGATTGAACTACAGAGATCAAATTGCGAATACCAAAGAAACTAAAAGATGTTAACCGATGTAGCGTGCCCGTTCACAGAGAAGTTTAATGAATCATTATAGTTAACTATAGTGTCTTAAAGTCGTAGCATAAAAAAATGTTTTAGCTCCATGAAATATCAAAACTAAATAGGTAGGTAGTATTGAAATCACAACTAGAGAACTCTATATAAACGTGGGTAGTTAAGTCTTAGAGAACCTGTCACCAACCAGTGATTGAAGGCATTAACAAGACAGTCGAGTAACCTGCCCAGTGCCCGGCCAGTCCCGGGGGACACTCACTTCAATGCCCGGGAAAATATAGTGTTAGCTTACTGCCGCCTGGAGGATATCCTGGTAAACTGAGTGAATGGGATTTTAGAAGGCTTATTTTAGTTATTTTGTAGGCAGAATTGGGAGTAAGATTTTGATAGAATTTTCGTTAAGTTTTTTTATTTCATAAAGAATGCTCATATAGATTGATTTTGTGCATCGATTGTAATTTAATGAAATGAATGTTGTCTGACCAGATTAAGGCTCTGGACAGACGGACCTCATTTTAATGTATTAGGATGCTTTAGATCGAGTTTAAAAAATAAAAATTCCACATTTTAGGTCAAATATTTGCCAATAATTCACAGAGTTACCTACGTTAATTATAAAGAAATGAAACGGATGGCATCAAAAGAGTTACATAAAAATATGATAGTGTAATATACATTGTTGATAAAAATACCTGTAGATAATAAAACTAGTTTACTTAACACTAGATTCAAATTTATATCACTTCTTCCCGTCAAGTTATACAGAGTACATTCAGACGACACTTCCACAATTACGTTGAGAGTTTGAAAGACTCGCTCATAGCTGAAGAGAAACTAATGTAACTTCTGTCTTAGTGCGGAGTTCTTTGAGAAAAAGTGTCAACCTTAGAGCAGGAATGAAAAGATAAAGTACTTTATGAATGTATTCTTATATGAATAAATATTTGTAATTAACGGGAATTAGTCGGGGAAATCGTTAAGAAAACTGCACAAATGAAGCGTATTTATATTAAAAAGTTTTTATTTTAAGTATTTCAAGTTTTGCGGGTTCAAAATGACATTCCTATAGAAAATAACCGCCAAGACAATCAATAATTAGTTATTGAGTTTCTTGGCGAGCTCTTTTAAACATCAAGATTTTGGGGCCCTTCGTCGCAACCTGTTAATTTTTTTAAGCTTTTGTGATGTTTCAAATCATGCTTATTAGCTCAGTGTGTGAATATAAAACAAACCGGACATTAAATTCAATAGTCAGCATTATGTTTAGTTTATATTTTTAGTGTGATGTGAGTGCGTGATCAATTTAGGCAAAAAGCAAAAGAGCTTCCTTTAACTTTCATTAGAAGCAAATAGATCTCTCTCGTGATTGATGGCTGTGTAAGTTGCGTAGATTTAATTAATTGTTGTATTATACAATTCATTCCTTAGCAACACTAGAAGCGGGTTAGTTAATACAGGTTAACGGCACAGTCTCAGAGTAGTTTTCAATAAATTTATTTCGAGACTTTCGAAAAGGCCGCCTATTAAGGAAATAGGCCTTAACAAAAGCCCTGATTTATAATGATATTGTTTTATTTATGTTATTTCAATGAGTTATGTAGTTTGTCCTAGATAAGTCGAAGACAAAATCACTAGATATGGCGGGACAAAGTGGAAATGAAGCATCGCAGAATGTTCTCGGAGATTTTTTTTAATTTTTCGATTTCTAGTAAATTCAAATTGTTATTCTTCTTAGTTATTTAATCACTCTTAAATCAAAATTACGATATTATTTAACGTATATAAAGCATCGTGAGCGGTTAACCGCCAGGCGTCACCGCGATAGCACCTTAAGTTCCCCGCCTCCGGAAACCGACTCTCCCAGACAAATTCACTTTTCCTGTCGGAAACGAATCCAGAGCACCTTTATACCGTAATAATATTGTATTAAAGAACCCTTAAGGATAGAATTCTTTTGTGGAAACTCCGAAGAGCGCGTGGTAATGATTTTTTATATATTTTTTCTTCGATCTATTGAAAAGCGACAGATATCGGTTTGTGGTGAGGTTATTGAAAGGATTAGGTTTTTTCTGAGTGAAATAACTTTTAGAAGAACAGTTGTTTTTGGAACAAGAAGGCAGGTTTTGGCTGCTTTCAATCAATCGAGGGACATATGTTTGTGGTTTTGTCCCCATCACAAAGAGTCATCTAGTCGCTTATTTTAAAGTAAAAGTATTATTCGTTTCAAAAAGCACCATAAAATCAAATGTACTAAGAGCTACGTGAATATGAAAATATATGCGAACCTGTCCATTAGCTCAGAGTCCTAATTTATTTATATTACAGATGTAGCGAGTACGGGTAATTAGGCCAGCATTCTCTTAGGACAAGTCTGAATGAAAACTTTTTGGACGAGGAAAAAATATTAAAAGCCTGTATCTGAAAATTACTTGATAAAAAATTCCCTATTGTGACTTTAGTTAATATTCTCAAAGGGATATTAATTATATTTTTTTTTTGTCGTTTCATGAGAAAGAACATATATCTTCCTCATTGAATCTCGCTTTGATCTGAAAGGCCACAGATTAATATGAGTTTTTTTGCGTCATTAAACCATTTAAATATTAATTATCAAATTTACATCGCCGTATTATGAGGAACATATACAATGCCTAGATTTAAACTATTCGCTGGTTATGAGCAGCACGTGCAATGGATGGATTTGAACTAACTGGTCAGACATCTCCGTAACTTATTAAGACTTTTTCCCACACTGTACTTAGTAGTTATCCAGAAAAATCCCTAACAATTTGACCCAAATAAAACACATTTCCATCTTCACTTCACTCGGTTCATAAAAGCACATAGATTGAACCAGACACAACAAACCATTCACAGCGTCTGTCGGTATAAAAATTCACGTGAAGTGCAGAAAGGAGGCATAGTGCTATATTCCTTGGAATTCATTTTTCTTGTTATGCTCAACGCTTCGAGCGAGTGGCCCTGTAATCGAATCTTGCGCTATGGTTGCCTCCCGTCTATTCTGCTTCCTCATAACCTATAGTTTGTTTGTTATCTTGTATTTTTGTGTGGAAAATATCGTATTCAAAGATTAGAAAAAAAAGGATAACAATAAGTGTCAAAAGTATTAACTGGCAGTACTTCCATGTTTGCTTATTTGAGGGTTGGCCATTAATTTACAGGTGCTATTACAAAATCGGGTTGGCCATTTCAGGTTCCATTACGAGTTCTAGAATTTTTCATGTTTTCCGTCAATCCGTTTATAAAATATCTTTACAAACTTTGTAATACACGTGCATACAAGTAAGGCACCTGTATATATAGTTCCTAGACTTGCTCGATGACATTCTGTGTTAAAAAAAAAGGTATTCGAACAATATACCCTGATTAGGTTCAGCATATTATCCAACCTCTCATTTCCAAAGAGATGCAACCGCTAGCTAGTTAATCAATACTCTTGTTATTTTCTTATTAATTAATATTGCGTTTATATTCGATTTGTTAATTAAATTTCACGGCACGTTTCCGTATCTCGACGGCACGTTCATTTGAATCAGTTATTGATTCGCCAGGAATGGTAAGTGAATTCATTTGGAGGCAGTAGAAATTCGTTCAGACAGGCTTGATAGAATTATGTTTACGGCTTGTAGTGGTTTGCGGCGTATTCACTGTAAATATACCAGAAATGTATCGACATTTTGGTGGATTTATCAAATAATTCCAGGTTATGATTTGTCTATGGATGAAATCGTAACATACGCATTGCAGTTGTCTAAATTCAAAAATCATATTGTCATTGATTAAAATACATATCTTTTATTAGTAACCATAAATTTCATAAATAGAAAATAAATAATTTTAAATTCGTGCCCATTATTTGTCCATATATTCTAAATAGGATGCTAATAGGCTGACATGATGAACGTTGAAACAAAATAGCTTAAAAAACTCCACATCTTAACTAAAAAACTTTGTACTGCTAATAAATATAGCATGACAAATGGGGTCCGAACTAAGGTAAGTGTAGTATGAAACCGGGCGTCCTATTATGTTCAGTAAACGGAGAATAAAACCACGCCCAAGTTATTATGGAAAAGTTATTTATTGCCTAGGAAATTTACACGGTACAATGAGTATGGAATCAAAAACTGTTGCGATGGGCGCCCTTTATTTTTTGTGGTTATCTGTTCAATGCTGGTTCTAAGTCTATTTAAAAATTTGTTTGTAGATTGAACTTTAGTAACCTTTAAAAAAAAGTCACTTGAAAGTGAAAATGAAATCACTATTCCACTATTCGTGGATAATACAATAAAATTTTAGGGCTACACAAAAGTAAAAAGCTCTTTACCTAAAAGTATTTTAACTCAATACATAAGCTTGTCTAATAGTATCAAATCGCAACCAAATAGTGTACATAAACCTTTTTACAGCAAATCACAATTCCATGTGCTTGTTTCACGTCAAAATGGTTGCGTTACTGAATGAATGGGAATTCCAGTTCTGCCTTCGACAGACCCTGTCAATCATTCGACAGTGTTTAACGCTAGCGGAAATTGTACTACAAACGCTTTAATGACAATTAAATGCTTTTATTTGTGAACGCCATGACATGGTATATTTGACGCCATTTCGATTGTTTAACGATTCCGTGTATTTCGAATTTAGAGTGAAAAGTAAATACCGGTTATTTTATCGTTTCAGTATCGAGTTTTGTGTTTGATGTGTAACTTTTATTCTGTTCCACAATTTCAATTGGGAATTTAGGCGTTTTTGAGTGGATGTCACGTTTTTATTCAAACAAGAAATAATTTGTGCCTTTATTAGTTCATATTTAAATTAATACTTAAGATTTTCTTCTTTTTGTCTTTGGTTTTGTTTAGAATAAGTTGTGATTGTCTCTTGTCTTCTTTATATAAGAAGAGGGCCTTGCCCTAAACTGTGGCGATGTCAACGTTATTGGTTTATGTATGTTACTGGAGCTACCTACACACATTCCTACCGCAGCATATTCTAAATATTTTACGACACAGCCCGTAATGTTTGACCATACACCAAAATGGCTCCGTTTAGCTCGGAATATCGTCAAACGATTATTATTCATCGACCGATCTAAAACACTTGTGCTGATGTTTTATTTATCGAATTTATTTTATGGCAAAGTTGGGGAATTTTCGGAATATTTTTTTACGAATTTATTTTCATCGTTTTTGCATTTTGCAAATACCTCGTTATTAATATTGCATTCAAATATTTTGAAGCCATGTTATTTATCATAGAACTAAAATGTGTGGTATAGGAATTTAATACAGAAATGCTTTTGTCTATTCTTTAGGTCTTATTTGGTTTTAATTCTGTTTAACGTTATAATAATACTAAACCAGGATATATACGTCCCAGCCCTCTTCTCATATTGGGAAGGTTTTTAGAGCATTGAAGACCATAAAATATAAAAAAAATAATCTGCATGAACAACTCCCTATTGGATCAGCAAAGCTAGTAAATGTAAAAGGATTTAATAAAAACTAAAAGAGCGTACAGAAAGAATAACGATCGCGTGATAACGATCTTTTGAACTATTCAGAAACGTTCAGTGTGAGGTGTATAGTGAATAGTGCTCCAGAACAATTAGTAGGCTGTCTTTGTAGAGGTGTACTCGAAATGCTCTTATTGCAGGTAAAACTCAGTATTCTTTTGAATGGAATTAGTACGAAGCTAGGTACGGTTTATGAGTAAAGAATTCCGTTTCATAATGAAAAGAAAAGGAAATCTATCCTTCATGAATCTAGGTGATTTTGTTTAAATTTGTGATTGTTGTATAAAATTTGGGATCCAAAAATGAATAATAGTATACCTGATATATACATAATATAAATTCACTTGTAAATCTAATTGATACATTGCAAATAATATAAATTCACTAGCAAAACTATAAATAATACATAGTATAATGACTGACTGGGTAGGTCCTGTAACCTTGGGAGATAAAAATCTGGGAGTTTTTTTTTGTTATTTTAGCCCTTACTAATCCTTAGTACCTACTCCTACACCTCAGTAATCTGTAAAACGTGATACTTAGCGGCCTAATATCAAAACCAGACGCTTAAGACACTTGTCTGCACACTTCGGCTAAGGAATTAAATGCACAAGTAAACTGGCGCCCTCTAGTGTCGAGGATACGTAAATATACAGGGAGGTATCGCGGTGCCCGAACGTGCCAGCCACAAACTGCTCGTTTGGCGGTCAGCGAGTAGAGCGAAGATAGAAACTTCTAGAAAGGACTAGAATGTGATGTGACGTCAGATTTGGGAAATAGAACTAGTGAGTTGCTTTGAACGAAAGAAAAAAAAATACCTGATACATTGGTGCAACAGTGCTGGACATGAATATGGATATAAGGGAAGAGGATGACCAAAGAAATGATGGATGGATTGCGTGAAAGATGATATGGCTGCAAAGTGTATTGCTTGCGTGGTGACGTCAGATTGGAACGTGTGGAAGAAGAAGTCATGCTGCGTCGACCCCAAATAATAATTGGGATAAGGGCGGGGATATGATGAGTTGCTTTGAGCGATATCAATACCGTTAAGACTTAATATGCGATACGATATCAACAAAAATGTTTTTAAATTGGGGACAATGATAAATGATTAAGAAGGTTGGATACTAACCTCAAAGTTTTTACCTTGTAGCATGTTTACTCAAAACGGCACCGATGCATAATAAGCACGTGATTTTAGTAATGAGAAAATTGTTGAACACTAGCTATTGCCCGCTTCGGTTATTGCTGCAATAATATTACCCTAGTCCGGTGCTGTCGATTAAAAAGTATTCTATACCTTAATTCATGGTGTCAACTATTTCCATAAGAAATTCCATCAAAATTGCTCCAGTCATCCATCAGTCCATCCAAACTCACACGTTTATAATGAGTTGGATTTTCTTCCATCCACGTTTTCATAAACCATTCTTTTTTGTAATCTTATCACGTCTGAAAATATTTACTTTTCAGACCTAGTCTATTTAACCTAGTCCAGCCTCATCCAGTACCCCTGCATCCTAGTCCTATGTATTCAATGGACAATTCAGGCAAGAACACAATTAAGCCGTTAGTGCCGCGATACTGCATGCCGCTCCTTGCATTCCACTTAATTTCAACCCTAAACATTTAACTCCGCCATTTGAATGCCTTAATAGAAACGTTTGTTGAATTGAGAAAACTTTTATTGGTGGTCGGTCCGGTGGTTTACTCTTTGTTCTGAAGATTTCATGTCTCTCTCTTGAATGGTTTTATGTCATAGCTGTTTGATACTCTTTCACGCTGAAATGGCTGTATCCATTTTAACGAAATTTGGTTTGAAATTTGGTATCCTTTAATTGTTTGGCACATGTACATAAATTATTTTTGTTTAGTTTAATCAGCTTGTATATTTCGATAGTCAAGAATTTAAAGGTGTAATAATACTACGATAAAAGTAATATTATGACAATTTAAGCTATTTAGTTTCCTCGTTCCCCGTTTGAAGCGTTCATTAGACGTTCCTTGTTCGGATTGTCCATTATCAGGTATATTTACAGAATTTCTTAAACGAAGTTGACAGAGGACGTTCAACTGTTTTGAGTGTAAACGAGGCTTTACTTGCCTGTGATAAATAGCAACGAAATATCTTGTAAAATGCCTACTGATGTTGCTGACGAAAATTGTATTTATAGAAATCTAGCTTGTTTTATTTTAAGGGTATTTTTAGGAAATAAGTGTCTTTTTCTTTCAGTATCTTACATTTGTTTATCTTATGGGATGACAAAAGGGTCGGTATGTAGTAATATCGCCTTGTTATTTGAATATTGTAAGTTGCCATCAGAATAGCTAGAAGTTTAACTGAATGTATCGCCTTAAAATAAACAAGAAAATTCAACAAAGTTATGCAGTCAAAGGTAATATTATTTAAAGTTGTTTACAAGAAAATCTTAAGAACTCTACAAACAAAAACCATCTTATAAATATAAAGTAATTTAGTAAATGTGGTTCAAGCGGAAAATTAAATAAACTATTCGCAGAAACGACTACATTGCGCCTCATCACCGGGCCATTACGCGGTGGAAATTGGCGAATCATTATGAATCGGGAAATTTAAATACGGTTCATAAGTTCATTTGTGGTGTTAGGTTTATATTGTAAATGTTACGGCAAGTTGCTGCGGTTTCTATTTGAAATTATGAGAACGTCATATTCTGGTTTTGATAATTGCATTTCGATTGTAATTGGAATTCTGCCGCATTCAAGAATGGCGCTGGATGTTGGTCGTTGTTTTTGTCACTGGTAAGCAAAATTACATCATAATGTGAACTTGTATCATAGAATCGTCCTTAAATACGAACACTATCATTTAATTCATGATGGATGGACAAGAATATTCAAGATTTTTGCGCAATAAGGATACAACATAGCAGAATGTAAGGTACTTCTTCCAAGGCAGTACTCTGCACCACATCATAACTGCACATGGATATCCAAAAATCTTGATGAATAATAAACCATAATTATATTCTGGTGATATTCAGCATAGGAGTGAATGGTGTAAAGAGTGGGCAATACGGGATGCTGTCTGTGTTTAGTTTGACGTTCAAATAGTGCTACTTAGTTGCCTATCTTACACAAACAGATTTTAATTTTGATTTATCAAAGACCAACCGTACTAAGGGTCTATGACTCAGACTAGAGTCCCATGTGCACTGTGCAGTGCAAGTAAAATAGGTAGCTATAAGCTAATGACATTTGTAGTGGGTGAGCGTTCCCAGCTGGTGCCAGTCATCACATGATAAACTGCGGAGTGAAGTCTTTTCTTAGTTTTTCTCGATGTATTTATGACTTATTTGCACTTTAGCTTCTAAGGAAAACGTGTATATTAGAAACTTTTTACAAATTCCTGGTTATTTCAGATTCCAATATTTAGATTCCACATTTTCTCATGATGTTTTTCAATCACCGTTTTTTAGTAGTATCTTAGAATGATTAAGATAGAGTATATAATTCTGAAAAAGTCACATTAGTTCCTGCGCTGGGGATTGAACCTGCACCTCGGGCATACAAAACCATTTATAGAACCGCAAGCTTACGACTGCTAAAACTACATAAAAATATAATCTAGACACAGACCTACCCAATACCCATTGATGCCGTGGCAACGGATATTAAAGTGCAAATTGAATTTGGCAAAATACAATATCGGCTAGACTGGAACTAATAAAACTGTTATAGCCCTAATAAAATAGTTGGATATTCATAACGAGGGATGAAAATAAAGTCATGACTCTTTGAAGTATTAACATTAGAACATTAAACCTTTTTGTGATACTGGTTTTGTATCCTAAAATACCGTAAGTACCTATTCGTTTTTTTTTGTCGTCACATTGTAATTATTGTTTTTTTTTTTGAGATTAGTGAAATTTTTGCATTTTCACTAATCAAAATTCAAAATCGTGTTGTGATTTCAAGAAATGTCGTTTCCAGACACAATTTTTCTACAAGATTTTACGCTTAAAAAGTATATTTGAAAATCTAATAAAACGGCTTTATCATTTACGTGCAACGTTCTGGGACCTTACTCGTAATTTACTGTATATACACGATTGAAGCAAAAACCTCTTATACCTAAACCGTATTGACGTCTATAACCCATCAAACCATCCGTTTTGAAATCACATTTCAAACACTCTTCAGATTCATTCAACTCCCATATTTGCTTACCGGAGATATTTAAAAATCTTATAACGAGCCCTTAACATGAGGGCCTAATAACAAGTCAAAAGTTTAATTAAAAGGCATAATTACGAACACAAGTGCGCCTATATAAAGGGGGTTTAAGTTTTTTAGCTATAAAGCTGCGTACACAAAGTGGAGGGGGCGGTCGAAGCGTGAATAGGATTGCATTGTGTGAGTACTAATTGCGGTTTTTAAGCGGCTGTAGGCTACCGTATGGGGCCAATTATGTGCGCCACGCTTTATGTTCGGATGTTTGTGACACCGACGTGTAATAAATACGAGTTATTATAGATTTCCGCCTTTTAAACTGTGTTTTTGTCTTATACTTATAAATGTCATTAAGGAAGCCGAAGTCATATTTCGAATGACTTGTTTGTCTAAACGCTTACTTTTCAATTTCTAAAACTATCAGTCGGATTTAGGTATGTCTTTTACATTTAAAAGCCCAGTTATTGAAAAAATATCAAAAAATATTATTTGGTTTTGAATAAAAATAAAACGGATAAAACTCCAGGGCACAGCTAGTGTATTACAAAATTCATTATAAATAATTGGTTTGTAGAAAAAGTTTTGTTGTTTTCGGCTGAAATTGTAAACACAACAATAACATTATCATAAAATAAACTTGGCAAGTTTATCTTTAATTTCCAAAGTCAAGACCAAACAATGTAAAAATAAGAACCACAAGACTTCCAATTCCCTCATCATGTAACTTAATAAAGGTTTAAACAATTTCATACTTTGTTATACTGTTGTTTCCGAATTGAGATATTTGATATTTTTTTTATAATTTCCTTGCTAAGTCATATTAACTAGACTACGGCTATTATAATTAGTCTATTAAACTAAAAACTACAATAAAATGAATAATTTATTAATAGGTAGGCTAATATAGATTATGTGATTGAAAACCCAAATATTGTGAGTCTGACTTGGTACAATTTTTCTTTAAATGAATGCTTCAAAATAAAGCTCGCAAAGTATAAAAACAAGTTTAAGATGTTATAAATATAAATTAATGGTACTAATATTATAAACGCGAATGTTTCTAAACATGGATGAATAAATAGACGGATGTTTGTTGTTCTTTACACTCATACGGTACGATCAATTGTATTGAAATTTAGTATGCAGTCAGATGAAACCCTAGATTAACTCATAGGCTATGTTTTAACCAACTGCGTCATAGGGGGGTAATATTTCTGCAGCTAAAACCGATATTCGCGCGGGGAAAGTCGCGGGTAACAGCTAAGGTTAGATAATATATTATAAATTAAATTCTAAACTAATAAACAGGCGTAATGTCTAGACAAGTTTTGAAATTCTGCTGAAGAATTTTCTTTAGCTTTGATACAGAGTAAATTTGTCATCCTTTGGGAATATGAAAGACGAACCCGACTGGACTTAAATATTCTTTTAGGTTTCAAACTGCTTGAAAATTGTATGAAGTTCGCATTGCGATTTTATTTGTTTTCAGTTTTAATGTCCTTTCAACGTTACTGGTAGAATTATTTAAGTTTTGCTTGCTTTTTGTTTTTTGTGTGAAAGTAGACAATTGTAGATGTGAGTTCAGTACAATATTTTTGTAATAGAGTAGTTTAAATGACGTGCGCCAGCATAATTACTTTGTGCTATCGTGATCGAGTCAAAAAATATTGACCCAAATTAACGATTGGCCCTCGATATAATGCCAACAGTTAACATCACTTTTGCAAGTTATAAATAAGTTTCTTGTCTTTTATTGTAAAAAATTACGTGACAAAATTACATCGCAAACAACACGGTGTGAGAACAACCCGTCTCCTTACATTAGAATACCGTCAGAACATTAATTCATGGTTTGAACCCCTCTTATTTTGATCCCCATTAGTTAAAAAAAATACGAAAACGTTATATGTGTGAGTATCCAGAGCATTAACTGGTAAAACATCTTTGTAATATTCAAAAGAATTTTCTAGAAGCGCCTTTATTGAGAGCTTTTAAGAATGATTGAATTAAGTGCTTCTTTGAATTGGTAAACACTTTATAAACCTTAATGTCACACACATTAACTTGTAAGTAATAGATAAAGTTAAATATTAAATTAGTTTTCGATGCCAAGGTTAGTTCTTTGAATTCTAGTGATATTGCGGCTGTAAAAAATAAGGAGAATGTCGAATTTTTACTAGGTAACATGTCCCAGATACTTAACATATAAGTAATTTGTCTCTGCAAACGTTGTGGGCCTATGTTCCGCGACATATAACTCTTTACACATTGGCCAGTTGCGTGACCAAAAAATGTCCCAAGCGACGATGCGTAAATAACATTTATGTATTTTTTTTAAATGAATACTTGTCCTACGCGAGGACCGAACCCGCGACACGCCGCGTACAGTGGTAATTGACGTAGTGACCTATACCACTCGGCTATCTATGCAGTCATTTTGTGACAATTTCGTGCCGAGCGACAGAGTTGCGTAAAATATGTCCTCTAATTAAAATGCGGCTATTGATACAACAATTAGGATTAACGTCTTCATACATTTTCCAAGAATATTTGATAAACCATCCATCCCATATATTTTTATACGCCTATCTATCATAACTATAAGTATAATAATATTTTTTATCTTACACTAACCAAACAAATCATAACTATTAAAGAACTCCAAAATTTAATAGCAGACATTCAAATGAAAGTCAAGACTTCAAGAGTAAAGAGCCCATTCGAAATGGTCCATAACAACTAGACTAGAAAACTATAAAGTAGAGTGTATATAATAAATTTAATTTCCACTCTCAGACGTAACGGCGTCGGAGCGGCTAGAAAGAAAAACACATTACATACACAACGGAGTTGTCAATAAGAAATCATGTTATCACTTCGATTCGCAAATGTTTTGACGAGTTGTGGGCGTGTGGTGTGAGATGAAAGCGGTTGAGGGTCTAGTTGAGTTATTCATATTTTGTATGAAAATACTTTTATTCGCAGATCTAAACCCCACGTATTAATATGTTTTTAAATAACTTTATTTGCATATTTGAAAAATGGATTCAATGTTAGCAGTAAGATATAGGTGATGCATCGCGATTGTTTGAGACAGTGTTGTAAAGATAATATTCGTAGTGTTCAGGTCACATACACAGGTGTACATACTCTTTGTTTGAATTTTTAGGAAAGATTTAAATCCATTTTCAAAGAAATTTACAAATTAAATTTTGTTGTGTTAATTTTATTTTTCAAAAATCTTAACTATTATGATTGAATTACGTCTTCAGTAAGTGACTTGGGCCACTATAACCAAGGAAGCATAATAAAAACTTTTTCGTATTAATAAATAATTCCGAAGTGTCGTTTGTGGAAGTATAGACATTTGATATTACGAGTACATTAAAATGTATAGCAAAATACATTACTCGTTTTAGTATTTTTATTTGGTGTTTCATACTGGGCACTAAACTCAGTGTAAACAAGAAACTGAATAATATTATCTATTTTATATTTCAGTGAAGAAAGAGATATATAGTGTACTTAATTAATATTTCCAATTATTATTAATCTTTATTAAACTTCAAATCTTACCACATTTAGCAGAGTAGGTACATGACCAATCTCAAATTGACCATTACAAACTGTATTACCTTGAAACACAGTATCTCTATTTTAGTATTACTTTGAGAGAGTCAACAAAAAAAAACCGATATTATAACTGCCTTCGTACTTCACATCACTAAGTCAATGGTTCATACTAAAAGAAAAAAAAACAAACAAATTCAAGTAAAAAAAGTACGTACTTATTCACCTTTCTCCTAGCATCTTCAACAACAAATTGAAATCATACTTAGACACAATTGTCATTTATAAAACTAAGGAGACAAAGAAAAGCTTAGCTTAAGCCGGCTCCACAGCACAATTTCATCGCACTTGACTAGTTCTAGAAATAAAGTAATATTACTAGAATGTAAGTATTCTACTGCGGGGATACCGGTCTTTTTATTAAAACCTGCACGGCTTGGTAAACGTTTTGTGCTGATTTCTATTTTTAAGGTTTGAATTGTTGTTTGTTCTCCTGAAATTCGTTTGTGGCTCTTTAGTATACCTACCTACATTATAACTATCCTACTTCCTAATAATATTGTAAACATAAAGGGGTGTAGGTATGGATGAATATTCGTTTCACGTTCAAACGGGTAGATTAATTGATGAAATTTGCTATAAAGTACCCTGCCACTCTGGATTACCACATAGGCTACTTTTTAACTCTCAGTTTTAGATGAAGGTAATGTTTTTGCAGCTATAACCGATATTCACGCGGGCAATAGCTATTTATTCAAAAATTAAGAATGTTGGTTACATACGCGTATATATTTCTCAACATTCCTACAACGCCAACTAGGCTTAAAATTAAATTAAATTCATCAATATTATTTTATTTCTTAAGCATCGTGTTAATTTGTTTCAATGGCAAGTTTTAAGGCCTGAATTGTACCCAGTGTTTCAATATCGAATTGGTAAAAAATCAGTTCGAGATATCTACATAACGAAAAGGAAGCTCATGTAAAAAGCGTGTGTTCTCCATATATCGAAAATTCATCTTGACACTAAAATAATAAAGTCGTAAATCAAATATTTACCACAAATAGCACTCCTAATAACCTTTAAACATAATAGTGATAACATTTTGAATATTCTGCCGTTAGACTGTAGGTACCACAGCGTGGTGTATTTGTCCCTCGGGACAAATTATGCGGTGTGCTTACTACTATTAATACCTAGCTGCACAATCTTCACTTGTTTATTTTATATTAAATGCTTTAGATATTGCAGATATATTTATATTTTTGAATGGAGATTGGTTTTGTAATGTTTTCTTTCATCGGTGAAAAGAGGCCGGTTTGTATAGTATAACTTTTATTGGAATTGGGTTTGAAGTGTGCAAGAAATGTGAAACATTGTGTATACGATATTATACGGAGTTATACGATAGGTATGTAATATTACTTGAAGCATGAAAAATTAACTAGTCCAAATAAAATAATGTTTTTTTTTTTCTAATATAATACAGTTGTGATAGCCTAGTGGTATAACGTTGGACTGCCAAGTCAGAGATGCGATCAGATTCCGTGCGTATTACAAATTCATTATCAGAAAACATTGTGATGAAACTAGCACACCTGAGAAATTATCAAGGGCGTGTTAAGTCACGTCATAGGCCTTCGGGGCGGCTTTAAAACTCTGGTAGGTATACAACCCAGTTGTATACCTACCATAGATAAGAAGAGATTTCTAATATTTGTAGCCGCTCTTTTGTCTTATAATATTAGATGTCTAACCGATGGACAAACCCGGTGCCTTCGTCCAATATCGACTGGCCGACACCAACACCGAACAAACAATAACCAGCAGCAGCTTCCGTGTTTCGGAAGGCACGTAAAAATGTGGGCCCTGCTCCTGATCTCTCTCCGGTCGTGTCGGATTGTCGTCCCAGCACGCTAAGAGAGTAAAGGAACAGAGAGTGCATCGGTGTTTGCGCACATGCTTGTGCACTATAATATGTCCTACGTAGTTGGCTGGTGCCACAGTAACACTAGCCGCCGTGGCCGGAATCGGTTAGGAGACATTGTAATTATATTCACCAGCAGCTAATATCTAACAAGATTACACAAATGACAAGTTTAAACAAGCCTTAGAAATCCGAGTCAGAGATATTTTTATCTATATCTGTTTGGAGGTGACAAGGCGGCAGCTTCACGCTTGTAATGGAGTAATTGAGTTGACAGTAAAAGTTATGAAGAGCGGCGTCGCGGCGTCGCCTTGCCGGATATCAGACCTCCCCGCCACTTTTCTTTAACCCCCCTTTGGTCCGGATACGACTGTACTGACGGTAAATAAAGCTGAAACGAACTAACAGAAATCTTTTTTTGCTGAAATTTTTGAATTTTTTTAGCGTGGTATGGTTGTCGCTTAGGTATTTTGAATAATTAGTAAGCACTTAAATAATCTGGATCATTATGTCATTTATTCAGTCAATTTTAAATTATTCCTGTAGGCAGGGTAGGCAGGTGTAAAAGCGAAACAACGCACTACACGGCGTCTCTCTACCACAACTGTAATTATTCTAATATTACTTTAAAACCTGGTTAAAACTAGACCCCCAGAATTTACATAAAAATAATACTTGTATAGCTTTGTGTAGTATATGTGAAGTATTTATAGGCCCATTTAAAAGTAATACTAATTACAATAATTTTACCTATTTCCTATTAATTCAACGTTAATATACCAATCCATCAAACCACCGCGGTGCATATGAAACCAAAAATGAATAATTAATTAAAACAAAATTCTTCTGCAATCAGTACATGTAGAGAACTCATTCTAAAGATCTTCCGATGAACTCTGAGAAAAACTTATTCGTGGCAAGTGAGGCAGTCATTTGTTTTTATACGGTCACTATTGTTTAGCCATTTCTCATTTGGAGCCAACGCTGTGCTAGTTCTGTGTACATTGTGTAGTTATTTATTACGCTTTTTTGTTTATCTTATTACTGGCCAGTAAGCAATTTACTGAAACTGGATTTTAGTGAATAGAAAACTATACATTATTTTTCAATAGTTGAAATATTTATTGGCTTTGGTACGTCCTTTTCTGAATAGTTTATGTTCTGATCTCGAAAAAAAAATAGGATTATTCGAAGAAGATTGTTTATATATTTATTGACAAGTCGTATTTAAAGTAAAGCAGGGTTTTTTTTGAAACATGATATATATTACAAGGGGCGGTTCGGTTTTAAATAAACTAGCTTAATCCTGTGGCTCTACCCGCGTGGATGTAGGTAATTGATGCAGTATTGTAACCTTCTTTTTTGCAGTCGGATAAGATGTAACCTTGTGTTAACCCAGGCAGCCAACTCCACACTAATTTTCATCCAAACTTTCGCATTTATGATATTCGTAGAATATAAAAACAAGTGATCCTGACCTTTGCGTTAAGCTGTAAACGTGATACCTCCTAGATTAAAACGTCTATGTCAAGTATTACTAAATACATCATCACATCAAAGTACGGTATTACGTAAGCAGCGATTTATAAGATCTACGACTCCTTCAGACATCAAAGTGCCGCGATATTACTAGACAATTGTAAGCCTGAATGAGCGACACCCAATAATGTAACTTAATACGTTTATGTGAAGGTCGAATCCCGTTTGACACGGCATACACGTCTTAATTAAATGTAGCAATCGAAGGTACGCAAATATTTTGAGGTGGGTCGTGTGTACATGTATTACCGAAGGGATATGTAATTGCACACCTATGTATTGCTAGGCAGAGGGAAAGCGTAATTATAATATTCTGCTCTATATCACATGGGGCTAATTTAGGTGTTGATGGTATTGATCTGTGTACATAATGATTACAGTACACATGTTATTTGAGGTGATGTTTAGTTGATAGAGTAATGAAAATCAATTGGATATGTAACATCTTTCTGGAGATAGAGGGACTATGGCGTAACTGGAAACCTGGTCTTGAACAGAAAAATTTACATTAAGAAAGATATTTCATCAGTTGATAAAACTGTTTTTGAAAACTGTTTTTTTTCTGTATTTCGATAAAATACGGGTAACACTAACAACAGTCTAAAAAATAATGGACGGTCAAAGCTTAAACCAACACAAAACAGTATAGCAGAAATACATTTTATTTTCAGGCCAGCGCAGAAAATACTTGTTATTTAAGTAGCTGATCTGAAGTCTTTGAGAAAAGCCCTGCCCACAATCTTGTTAAGAAACATTATGAAATTTTTCTCACATTTCTTGTAAGGACTACTTAAAGGCTTTACTTATTGAAAATGGAGTACATTTTTTTCTATTTATTTCATGACCTATAAGTTCAAAGCAAAAGGACCTCTGTAATAAGCCTTCGTTTACTTTATAAGTTAAGAAATTTTCAAATACGAAATGTTTTCGCAAAGTATCTTTGAGAAAGTATGCTTGTTTATTTGTTTTTCTTTTTAATAAAGTGATGAAGTATTTACGTGTTGAATTAAATCACGTTCACTCACAAGATTGTATACTTATATTATTTTGTTGCATCTATGTACCTACGTCGAAACCATGATCTATTAGTATTGACTAAAATAAAATAAACAAAAAGTAGCAAAAGTTTTAAAAAAAAACGCTACCACCAAGAACAAACTGAACATAGTAAATGCTGAATTGATTAATTTAGGGCATAATGTGCATTAAAACTAGACAAATTTAAAATTAAAAAAAAGGGAATTATGAACGAAATTTTCATCGACAAAATATAATTTTATCATATTGGTCATATTGGTTTCACAAAACCATATCCACTGATTTATAAAAACTTCATTCAATACACATGATATTCAATAAATTATTCTGACTTAATATTTTAATGAACCTGTTAAAACATGTGAATTTCATATTGTAATACTCGGTCCCTTTGAAAACGCCGCGTCTACATTTTATCCATTCCAAAAATAAAAGAGGATATTTTACAAGCAAAGGAAAACCGTTACCTCCGGACAGTAGTCCATATTACAGGCCCAGACATTTTATTACCCATTTTCCTTACTAAACAGGGTCCTTGGTACTTTAGTGCTACAATATATATTTCCGATACTTATAAAAAGACGGCAGAATTCGAACCGGTACCTGCTTTGCGTTGGTCGCCACTAATGAAACACCATTTATCATTCTGACTGCCAAATAAAAGCTTGGAGCAAGGGGCTGGGGCAAGCCGTAGACATCAGCGGGTGCTTTACTTGGACAATACAGAGGAATAATAAAAAAAAAATATTTTATACATAATAATATGTAGTTTCAAAACTTGTTTCAATTGCATATTTTTAGACGACAAACGAGACTTATTCGCGATATAATGCGATATTTCTTTTCTCCCGACGTTTCGATCGAGTTGCACCGACCGTGGTCACGGGTGGTGGCGAAACATGAATTGTCCTGGTTGGTTAGTAAGATAATATGTAGGTAAGAATTAGAACCCAAATCGAAATGACTCCGTTTATGACTGAAACTAAATATTACTCCTCAAAACATTTTAAAGAAAAAATTACTCTATGGTTTATGAGAATACTATTCATCAAGAATTATGCTTCTAACTCTATTGTCTAAAAACTAGTTTATTTGCAAGCTTCTTTAACTTTAATTTCTTAAACCAGAATGTATTATACACCAACAGTGACTGAGATATATAGCACAAATAAAAAAAATGAGAACTCATTAGCGCATTCCTATTGTCTAAGTCACGAGAGAGTCTGCATATAAACTAGTGTTTGTAATTCTAAATAGTTTCTATGAACGTACACACGTCTTTGAGTGGTATATTTTTAGTCTTCCATTACTGTAATAAACCATTTATGAAAAGGACTAGATACCAAAGTGCAAAAAAATATGAAGGCAGTAACTGTTACCATAGTTTAAAGTATTTTTCATATTTGGTCCTTTGATCACCATGGCTTAAACTATGTAAAAGCTTAGCTCAGTTTGTATGCTTCTAAATTGTGAGAAGTCCTGGCATCCAAAACACTCACGCAACTTATTTTTTAGTTTCTAAACAGTTCTGATCCACCCAGCCGTCACACAAGTGGCCTCCACTAAGGACCACGTCAGGCGCAGTCTAATCCCGCCGCTCGACCTACATAGCAAATTAGACACAAGTCCTAATTAGTAACCGCTCATATTCCCCTACTTGTACCACCACAAGAATTCAGAGTGCTCGCTATAACTTTAATTAGAACCCCGGGGCAAAGAAAACAGACCGAGAAGGTGGACTTTCACAAAAATAGCTTGATTTCCAGGAAATTTTGTACTGACAGCAGCTAGAAGAATAGCTTTAAGATTGTCATATCCTTCCTTTATGGTCTTTTGTGTTATAGCGAACTGAAAACCATTTTATTTACAACCTACATGTTATACCGAGAACAGAGATTTTTCATTATTTATATTCTCTCATGTTTCAGAGTAGGTAGAAAGGACCAGACAGACATATTTATTTAAAATCAAAGGCCGAATTTCTCGAATTGGACAATCAATAATACGTAATTTTCTTTGTAATTTTATTTTCTCTTCAATTATCTACGAAGTTCGTCATAGTAACTCTTCTATTTCCAATCACAAAACAATATCGAAAGTCAAATAATAAATCACACGTATTACATTTCCCTTAAACATGTAATATATTAGCAAAGTTTTCCGACACCATAATATTTGTCGGGCGAGAATAACCCTCGTTATAATGCCCCGATTATTGGCAGCTTTCAATATGGACCGTGGTCACGTGTACTGCACCCGGTGTTAGCAGCGTGACGCGAACGGGACTCGAACCCGGGAAAAGAAAGGAAAAATATATATCCTTAAATCGGGATCGAAGGACCTATGTCCTAATAATTTTATTGTAATAGAATTTGGGTAGACTGAGTATTGGTAATATCTATTTCAATCTAGATTTTTTTCGTGGATACCTTCTGTTGTGTAAAACATTACGTCACAAAATTCTAAGGAGACGATAAAGAGAGATGAATTCTACTTTAAAAAAATATAGTGCAAAGCTGGGTCGCTAGTTGTTTACATTTATAAAATAACATGATGCCTGATATGAGAAAGCTTTCACTAAACTTTTCAGGAAACGCTGATTATGTATTCTTAAAGAATTTTCCTTACATTAAGGTCACCCTATGAGTATGGAAGGAGTGGATATGACAGTGTATTAAAACATTATTACTTTGTAAAAGTAATTTAATTTAAGTTTACTATGTAATGTGAACGCGCGTAAGAATTTTGGCGTGTCCAGTTGGCGTAAAATGCAAAAATTGCAAAGGATAAATGCGTGTTACACGCTAATCCCGTTTACTTAATAGGTATAAACATGTTACGCGTTACTTTAAAAGTTAGTATTCACTACTATTACTTTTAATTTACCAAATCCTCTTTTGCGTTTTGTTTTTTTATCCTCGTTTTGTTTTATTCAAACACTACGCACATATTGCTGTTTAAAAGTAAGTTAAAGGAAAATATACAAAAACAACGGCAATTTATAGTTTTTTTACAGATACTCTTAACAGGATTATAGGCAAATGGTTTCGATGAAATAAATGCTAAAGTACTTTAATATTAGTTACTAATAAAATATACCAGTTCACATAATTCTATCATCCGTTCCAACCAAAAAAAATCTCTTGCGCTGCCAAAAAAGTATACAGCGAACTTACAGTGAAGCAAAAACCACTGATCGGATGTAAACGAGCCATCTCATAAATAAAGATGCGAAAACTTGACGAACTCGAGTTTGCATTTACTTATACATACATCACATGATTCATAGTATACTGAGCAATCAAAACTTCTGGACGCCTTCGAAATATTGACGGGTATGCCAAAATGAGCAGTATTGGAGGACCATTTTTCATATTTTTATTTTAATGTTTTTGTATGTCATTAGAGGCTATTTTTGCTTAGCAATAGCTTAATTGATTGGTTGATATTAGTGCTACTATGATTATTACTGACGGAAGCTGATCAGATTAGAGCACATAAAAGGGTTTTGAATTACGATACATTCAGGTGTCATGAGTTTGAGGTAGGTACAGATAAGAAAATATGTTTGTGGTTGTATGAAGTATAAAGAAGTCAATTGTCATGGTAGCATATTTATTGCGTATACTTAGAAGTGTTAGTACAGATTGGATTTATTGTACTATATTTCTTAGTCGTATGAGAATGATGGTTGAAATAGGTGGTTGATTTCTAAACTTATAATACGTAATGACGTACATGATGCTTCCTACGCCGATGCTATGCCAATGCTACGCCGTAGACGCACCTACGTTAAACATATACATGTCTATATAATAGATGTATTTGTAAATATCATTTATGTTATTTTCGTAACTTACACAATGTAAATCTGCCAAAGAAGAAAAAAGTAAGTCTATTTTTACACAAAATTCGTTCTTAAAAAAATATTTGTTCGTTTTCTATTCGGTGCTAATGCGTAAGGGGAAAACTTTCTAACAAAATAAAACAAAAGTTTCCCTGACGACATATGTGTCACAATGTTGCCATGCCAATGTACGGATCTTACACAAGTTTAGAATTAGAAAAGAACTTTGAACCATTTCCTCGTTCAATTTAGATCGATGGTATTTGAAAAATATTCACAACATACCAACAAGTCTGGTAGGTAGTTACTAAATATTAAAATTGCAAGAGGTCTTAATGCCTGTGAAAATTTGTTTTATTTTTTCCATACACATGGATGTTGACAGTGTCTGTGGAATGGTATATAATTAATTAATAGTGAATACGTAAGAAACTTGCTAGACATATCGATGAATTAACAGTTCAGACTAAGCAGTAGACCTACCTTGCTATTAAACAACACCAAACATTAAGTAATATGGAACTCTCATTTTATTGAACATCTATTTGCCACAACCCATGTTTGTAAAGAAATAAATGATTTGATTTGAAGTACACTATATTAGTTATAAACATTAAATTTACTTAAAAACTTCCGATCCTCCTCGAAATAACAAACCCAACGCTCCGATAGTACGGAAACTGACTCAAACCGATCTTCGACGATCCCTGGCATCTTTGGGGAATATCGAGGAACAAACTTTGTCACCAGTTTCACCAGTTTTTCCCACAACTTGACCAAACAGTATGTTTTTTTCGATGCCCCAAGTTTGCGGAAAAAGCTGATTTATTTCGTATCTTATGCCGTACTTCAGAGACTACAGTTAGGATGTTTATTTTGGGAGTATATTTAGAATCGTATTTCGATGGTTGATTTTGTAAAGTATATCTGCTTTTACTGCTTTGTTCATTAAGTTGTATGTGACGGTGTAAACGTAAATGATTTCAGCCAGGATAGGTACACTGTATTTTTAGAGTTAAGGAAAAAATCTGAATGGAAATGGGAAAAACAAACAATGAAAAAAAAAATAGAACAGTAATCAAGATGGATTTGTGTTCTATACTTGATTCATCCTTTAATTTTCGGACCTGTATTTGTTGATCTAAGAATACTTCTCCTATGAAGGCATTTATGTAAACTACCATTATTACATACACTATATAAATATGTAACTTTATTTCTTTCGTAATGTATTGTTGAGTACTTTGACACTTAAAAGGCATCAGATGATTGAAGCCTAGAAGGCCGTAAATTGTGTTAACCGATGCCAAGAATATCATTTTCTAACAGACTTGTAAAGAGATCGCTCACATGGCTTTTTACTACAAAGAAACAAAAAATTACATCAAATACCTCTTTGTACTCTCAAAGATAATAACAGTGTATATTTCCAACATACACACAAAACAAAAGAAATTAAACACAAGGGAAAGTTTCAAGAAACACGTCGTAACTAGATAACATATTTTATTTCATACACGTGGCATTTACCCTAACAACTGTACAATACAATCTAACTGCTTAAGTATTTTTACATTTTATAATAAGTTTCACAAGATATATGTACTCGAAACTCTACCTTACCCCATCTGCTTAAGATGCTTCGCGACGGCAAACTTACCTTTGTTCTTCAACAAAGTTGTGTCATTTTTTGAGCGGACGAAACTCGTCTTTATTGCTTTTGAGATAGAGTTGCTGCTTACAGTAAAGTTAAGTTTGCGTTGACATAATTTCGTTAGCTACGAGTCGTCACGTTCAGGTTATCGCATCCGTGTTTCAGCATAACAACTGCTTGTAACTTGGACTCCGGATAAGTGATAGGTATTTGCTCGTTCATAATGGTTGGCTTTAGAGGAATATGGGTCATATTTTAAGTGATATGTGCTAAACTACTAGATGTATTTCATGTTCAGTTTTGGTAATAGGCATTGTATAATATGAAACTGATTTTGATAGTTTGCGGTTTATACTTAGGCGTGTAAGCTTATTTTGTGTGTAGACCCACAGGTATTATAACTCTAGGTTTAATTTAGGTATGATGAATACCTGGCGCAAGTAGCTTTCGTTGTGTGTTATAAAACAAACTTACAATGATAATAGAGAAGTAGGTGTTTTTTTCTGGTATTAAAATAGAATTGGGAGTCTGTTTCTTGGCGACGATAAATATGTTTAGTGAGATGATAAGGACAAATCAAAACATCCAAACTCTCACGAAATTCACTTTCAGTAGAACTGTGAGCAGATGTTAACAACTTTGTCACAAGATTGATTACTTGACATGGGATAAAGGGTACGACCAATTTAAAATTTAATATCGTCACACTGCTACATAGAACCACCTTTTAAAGTAGAATTGTTGCTTGTGTGGAAGCAAGACGCCGCTCTACGTCGTATAGTGTGCCATCTCGCTTCAACATACTTGAAGAGATGACGATAGGCTCATTGGAGCTTAAAATAGAGCGATATTTTATTCTCATACTCTAAAGGAAAGGTAATTTAATTTGTTATTGACTGCGGTCGTTCAACTCCAAAGTTAGACTCACATAAAGGTTACAAGTTACGCATTAACTATTTAATGTTCAAACTATAGAAAATAGAATCGCGTCAATATTAATTATCTTGTTCTATTACATTATTTCATAGATGATCGATGTTCTTGGGGCTATGTTGGAGATAGGGGAGGAGGGATTGGTCGAATGGGAAACAATTTGTAAACATACAGAGACGCGACCGTGCCTTAAAGAACGTTAAGCCGTTGCTTCCCATTTTGTATAAATGTATAGTCGCATTTAAAAAGTGTGGTTGTTTATGCAAAAAAAAAGATTTCAGAGTTAACCCTTTGATATGCATGTACCTTCCTATCTAAGTAAAGTTATTTCATATGTAGGAAAGTAATTATGAGCTGTCAAATAGGTCTTCGATCTTTAGCTTCATTATATGTCATTGCCTTTTCGGTACACACTATAATCGTCGAATCATGCAAATATATCCAGCGTATTGTTAAAACTTGTGGTAAAACTGTATCAACTTCAGCGCTGCTGAGTTGATGCGTTCTTAAGTTCAGATTGATGATCGAGGAAGCAAAGTTTGGAGCTCTTACACTATCAGCAGGATAAGACGCATATTGTTTTTGTGCCTAAAACTTGTATCTTTAAGTTTTAAAGTCATTTGATGATAATAAATACTTTGATCTAGATTATTGTTGTTCTGGGTGTGATTGGTATTGCCTGCAGTTGCAGATATCTACATACAATTATTTTTTAAGGTAGTAAGTATTTAGAGAAAGAACATCGTCTTTGAGGTCGTCCGCAGCAAAGGTGGTGTGATGATCTTGTTAGTTATGCAGGTCGCATGTGGCCAGAAATCGCAAAAGACGGAGGTTTGGAAGGAGAAAATGGAGGCCTTTGCCCAGCAGTGGGATCTTATTAAGGCAAAACAAAAAAAAATACTTATCAATTCTTAAATTGTATAAAAATGCAACCTCAATCGATCATTGGACTTAAACATTTAGGAAGACAAATGTATTCAGTTTTAAAAACAAAACATTGAATAATGCAACGCGGACAAAAAGTGACATTAAATCCTTGAAAGGGAGGAAAAATTTCCTCGTAATTTAGGTTCCACATGGGGATCGGGAAAAAATATTTTCACAGATTTCTGCCAAATTTAATATCGTCATTTCAACGAAATGTTCTAAATTAGCATTGACGGGACTCCCCAACGGTTTCACCTTTACTTCTAAATTCCAAATTTCATTTCACTTCGATTTTATTGGAAAAGTTAAGCAGGACTTATAAGTTGTCTTACTCATTGAGAGTTAGAGCAGCGCACATTTTGGTTTGAACGTATAAGTACGGATTGAATTCGGGTACACGAGTTTTTCGACCTGGATTGCAAATAACATTTTTGTATATTTCGTATAATGTAGTCTCGCTATTACTAATTAATCATGAAATTCAGTTCACGTCAATAGAAATCCTGTTACAAGTAGATTGAAATTAGTAGCCAGATTTCTACCACCAATGCAGTGAACCTGTCAAACTATTTAAGTAAGAAACAAATCGTTATAAATCCTTCTATATATTTTCCTTTTAGCTTTTGATATACTTGTGCATACATGGTCCATTTTGAATGTAAAGCTGTACTGTACAATAAATAGTCACATTGTGTAGTACTGCGAACGTTCCGGTTGGAGGAGCAATGCTCTAAGACTGTCTGTCGTTGAACCTGTGCACTCAATCGCGTCTATAAATGTACTAAATTTCTCCAAGAGGCATTGAATATAAATTGAAGTTTACTTTGATGTAAAGACAGCGTCAGATATTTAAAGCATTATTAAGAGGTTAAGCATAGTTTGTAGCATATTGAGCACTGTCCATACGAGTGGTAAGTTAATGTTATACTTAATTATTATGGGAAGGTACTTGAATTTAAAACTTGTTTTGTTAATACCATTCGTACCTGCTTCAAAAAATGAACGAGCTTAATACATGCTAATGCATTTTTTTACGATATATTAAATAGACTTAACAGTTTATAAAACATTTTTTTAAGGTTAATCATCACATCTGATGTTATTCTAACATCAGATGGTTTTGATTAAACGCAAAAGATTTTTTTTCATATCGGTAAGCAAGCTACGAAGTTAAGCGCAAACAAACATCCGAATTGAGAAACTCCTCCTCGTTTTGCAGTCGGTTAAAAAATTCAATAGTCTTGTGACTGTGTATCATATAATATTATCTTACTGGGGCGTGGTCTGTGCTTTGCCGAGAGGAGCAAACAAACATCCGATTTGAGAACCTCCTCCTCTTTTAGGAATCGATTAAATATTCTAATAGTCCTAAATCGTATTTTATTTAGTTAATCCTTGTTAGCGGACCACTCCTACTGTGAGTATCGCAGACGTCAAAACACAGCTCAAATTCCTCTTTGTCGCGTTTCTTTTATTGACTACCAGAGTTTATTAGAGAAATTCACCTGAAGCCGCTGAGCAGTACAGAAACAAACTTTATTAGTTAAGGGCTACGTTTACCTTTGACTCGTCACGAAAAAAAAACAACATCGACAGCGGAAGTAAAATGGAATTATTTTTTATTATTTGCTTTTTTTGTGAAAGGGGAGGTGTTGTGGAGTTATAGCTATCTTAGATGGATTTATTGTTTGTTGTGATTTAATATCTGACTAAGAGAGTTTTTTAAGAGGATTTGTATTAACAGCCTTGCGTGATATTTTAGACGCTGAGTAAAACTGTCAATGGTCCACCTACCCATACCCAAAGCCTGAAACTCCCTGTTGTGATTATGTTTTTTTGAGAAGTTGTTTTTTTTTTTAACTAGCTGTGAGATTTTTTAAAAGCCAGTTAACAAAAGAATTCTCACTGCCACTTTAGACTAGACTGTGTTTGAATTTCGAACAACACTTACGTATCTGATAATTAATTGAATCATTAGGCTGCTACTTTAATTCCAAAAAATAAATAAGTAGATTTTTTGATTAAAATAAATGAAAAGCAACCAACCAACAAAACACGACATCACTTTCCCATAACAGTACCACAAAAAACCTCTATTATTTTAGGTCGCCGGTCTAAGTTTGACAAGTCTTAGGAATTTGAATAATCCATCAGAAGGCATCTGGAGAGGGTCAGTGCGACGCCCACCGCATAACTGTTACTTGATGCGGTCAAACTTAACATATTCCGGGATGTATTGCTCACATGTGTTGGTATATACATGTGTTACTACCTACTGCTAGTATAGCAGTAGGTTATAATAATATGGTTTATATAGGGTAGGTTACGAAAAAAATCTAATTGTTTTGGTGATCTATAGGTATGTCTCGATTTCAGTGTCGATCTATCGAGATTTAAAATGAATCTATATCTGTAAGACAACCAAGATACCTACTTAAAAAAAGTCTAAAAAAACAGTACATAATGTTAATGTTACAAAAATCTTGTCAATTGAAATCACTAACCGAAATTATCTCCCAAATCGATCGTTGACGAAAGTAAAAGCTAGCTAGGCAAAACAAAAGAAAATCATAATTAATATAGCAGATAATACCATCAAAAGAATAACACTCGCATTTCATTTGACATAAAGCCTTTATACCCTCTCTGAAAGCGATTTCCATTAAAACAAAGACGCAACGCAGTCGAAGTCGTCTTAACTCATCTCAACTCTTAGCAAGCCGTAAAAACTTCGGCGTCATGCGTTATCTTATCCCCTTATACAGAAAGTTCTAGATCAAGTCATTATAAGAGGAAAACATAGAAACACTGGTTTATTTGTGAACTTGAGCTTGATATGACATGTCGTTTGACTACTATAAAATTGATGTCGTCTGAGAAACTTATGTCTAATATGGTCTATAAAGCTTTTTGACAGAAAAGTCGAAAACCAAAAGCAATTCGTTGCTTTAGGATATAAAGACCAGTCGCAAAATTATATTATTTGGTTATATTATTGTATAACCTTTCTAAACGCAATGGAAATGTAATTTCAACCTTAAGAAATACCTAAAATTATTTTCGTCTACAAATGTACAGATTTTTTTATGTTCTAATAGGCAGAAGAAAAAAATAGAACATTTGTACAAGCACTTAAAACTTTGCCTTTGTTACAACCATATCTCATAAAACAAAATATACCTATAGATATTGTTCTAACAATGATCAAGTAACAGTTACATAGCCGGCCAACTAGCAGTAACTTGGAGTATAAATCACCGTCTCAGCGGGCAGCTTTCGAGGAAAAACTAAAACTTTGCTCCCGAACCCGTTATATAAACAGCAAAAAATATCGAGACATCGACAGTTCCACTTGATATTTTTGTTGTAAATCTTATACTTGATGGGTAAATATTGGAGTTTCTTTATAAAAGTTAGGTACTGGTTTTATTTTTGGCTTCCGTACCGAAGGACCGGTCCTATGTTGTTTTGTAAGGTCGGGACATAAAACTTGGATTTGCTATGTCAGCTAAGACTGTTTTTTTTCTTGATAGTATAAGAATAAGAGATAATAATGTATTGTAGTGTTATAACTAGGGTTATTCAGCAACTCTCGGTATACAAGTAAATGGAACAAAATATCTATAAACAAAAAAGAAAATAATTGCTCATCATATAATAGCAAAATTTGTACAATTACATATCGAAAATGTTATCCTGCCAAATCCAGAGTTTAATACATCGATTTAAGTAGTTTAATGTTTTGAAGACAATACGAAGGTTTGCGTTAGCCCGCACGTAGACGACGCCAATCTAATCAACGTTACACTGTGGCCCAAACTAAAATAATAAGCGGATTCATTAAATAAGTTGCTGTATTACCATTTCATTTATTTAACAAGTAAATATGTACTTACCTGTAAATATCACGTTGTTCGGCAACGCCCCCGATTTCTATTTTTATAATTCAATTTTGCTTTCAATCATTTTACGTCAACGATTGTCAGTTGTTTTTTAAATAAGCATTTCAATCGATTACAGAAATATTTTGTAATATTATATAGCCTTTTTAACGGATTAGTCTTAAATGACCCACGTATCAAAGGACCCAGTTTCTGACACAGAACTTAAGACGACAAAACCGAAGTGGAATATAGTTGAATGCGCCCGAATAAGTTTATAACTTGTGCAAACACCACAAGTTTCTCTGGACATTGTCCAAGTGCTTGCTATACGCTACCTCAGAGGTTAAACGTAAAGCTATATAAAATTGCTGTATACTTTACTGATTGCAATCACTATTGGTTAGCAACCAATATAATAAAATAGTTACACCGTAATGTCCACGTTTATATTGGTAGTATAAGTTTTATCGAAGAGCATATTGCTTTAGGACCAGAAGGAATATTGTGAATATTTTTATGGTTCATAATACATAACGTCGTGGTGAAATAACAGTGGTGTGATTTATGTTATATGCATTTGAAAAGGCTGTCAATCTTTTTCTTACAAATTTTATGGTTGATACTTTATTATCCAATTACCGCAACTCGGAAAATGGAGTATCTATAAATTTTGTAGAGTATGTGTATGAGTGTTAGCTTAAATGATAAAATGTATGTGTATAACAACTCCCGCATTGAATTCTTGTATCGTGGAGGGTCTCACAGATATTCAATTCACATGCATAGACTCAGACTCTCAGATTCAGAACAAGCCTTTGTGGATCGCACAAATTCTTTTCCTTCGCAGGGATCGAATACGCGACACGTCGCGTATAGCGGTAATTGGCGTGGTGACATACTCGGCTATCGTGCAGTCATTTTACACAATAAACCTGGATTACAACTAGGTCCTAGAAACCAATAGGGTTTTAGATGGTTATCTTTACATATACTTTCTAAATAATCACCATACTATCAGGCAAGCGACTCAAAGGACTGAACTTAACAATATCAACCAATCAGTTCTCTTTACGTATTTAGTGTTAAGCGCTATCCCACTCCACCTTAATACCACTCATGTTGTACAGTTTATGAACAAACAGTTTGCTCGTAAGTTTAGTCTAACTTCGGTGCGACGCAGCTAAAGTAACTTGTAGGTCTCTTGTACCTGTGTGAGATGTTAAACGGTTAGTCTGTTGTACGATATTTTGTTTTGGTGTGTTTTTTTTTTAGTGCACTATGGAAGACTTTTATAAATGCATAAAAACTTATCTATAGAAAGAATTCATAGACGACAGAGAACCAATTCCAAGTTGATTATAATGCTCACAATTATGCTCTGCGTAATACGTTTAAACGTTAATCTCGTCCGATTATTTGCATTATTTTCATGTACTCAGGTCAAATCATGCCAAATTTCTGAAAAACGTCTTGTAAATATGTAACTTGGTCCGAAATCCAAAGTTCTACGAAAATCCAACTTGGGCAAAAATTGGTATTTCTACGAATATCCACCTAACTTCAAATTCGAAGTGCTACGAAAAATAATAATAGTTTAATATTATTGCAGTTGTGGAAAGGGGACGCCACTACGCAGTATAGTATGTTGTTATGCTTCAATAATACCGCCTTGGACACTTCATTGTACATGGCAATTTCTTCCAGAAAATCATGATAACTTTACCTATACAAAAATGTAAAAAGTATTGAAGTTTAATTTTATTCCAAAATAAATATCGATGCTGATAAGGTTAACATTATAATTGTATGAAGGGAAGATGATTATCTTAATGAAAATGTGAGCAATGCATACGAATTTTATCATTACTTAAATTGAGGCTTATCTGATATTAGGTAAGCTGTTGTATGCTAATGTAAATATGAGATAAAATATTAATTTTCCTCTTGCTTATAACACATTATTTGCTTTTTAAAATGCAGTTCTATGCTTAAGCAAATAGGTCTGTAAATATATGAATAGTTACAATTGAGTGTTGGAAGTGTACCTAAGCTAATAGTGACACGCAAGAGTTACTAAGAAGAGCTCGTGACTTACTGAGAATAAGAATGTAGGAAGTCGTCAGAAATTTATAGTTAAAAAGGTACTATCCTACTAATATTATTAATGGGAAAGTTAGTGAGTATGAATGTTAGTTACTTTTTCGTACTTGAAACGCTACACCACTTTGATGGAATTTGGAGTATACATATGACAAAGGTCACTTTCTACCGTGTTGTGAAAAAGAAGATACATAATAATATTTTGCAGCTATAACCGACATTCACGCAGGCGAAACCGCGGGAAAAAGTTAGTAGATTAACACTAAAGTTATAAATCAATAAAATATTACTTAACAATCTAACTTAACATTGTCTTACCCACATCTCTGCTGACCCACCGACAATTAGCGTGATGATCTATAATATCTGTACAATACAATACAGTAACAATGTACTGCGCATATTCGTGCCACAGCATACAAACGACAGACATCAAAGTGTTCTTCGGCAAAGAACTGAGATTACACTTGTGGCCAGAATTATGGAGCTACGGATTTTATTTTCTTATTTCACTGACTCGAGTTCTAGGTAAAAGTATTTTGTGTGTGTGTGTAAATTCATTGATAATAAGAAGTTATATTATTATGAATGACAAAGAAAATGTGTGTGTATGTATTATTTTTATATATTTTTTTTACTTACAACACGTTGCCGATACGAATTTTGTTCTTATTTAGTTATAATTCAAGTTAATATTATTACCAACACAATTGCAACAATATACTTAAGAAAAATGATGAATAATTAAACTAAAAGTTCGTTCACTTCGTTGACAGTTTTGTTGACAAGTATTTATAAATTTTCTCTCAAAAAACTGGTTCTGTTTCTTAGAATCGGAACCAAAATAGTTTTATTTGTCTTGCCGTACATCAATATTCTTACCATAATTTTCTTACTCAATATCTCCGTAGTTCATACAGTTCTACTAGTAATTAATCTAATAAGACATGTATCAGATGACTGGACTGACGTCATCAACTGCGAACGACGGACGCCTCGGGCGATGTGCATCCCAACCACTCGTGATAATTAATTGATCCACTTGATTGAGCATTTAAACGAATAACTGTTAGTCTAGGTATAACTTGATAACGGAGTTAAACTAAACTATTTCTGTATCGAAATTTAAAGTAGATTAGTTTTTTTATTTTACGTATTTTCTTTTAAAAAATCTTTTATTTTTTTAAAGGCCTACTAAAATATCACTTTCGAAGCAGTTGGAATAATGAAGCAATTGTTTTAAATATTGTTAATTAAATATGTGTCATTACTGTCAAGTAAAAATGTAATGCCTGAAATATCTAAACCAATTTTATTATATTATACTTTAAGAAAAACTCAGCCACCGTTCTGATTGTTCTCTAACAAAGACGGTCTGTCTCTAGTCAAGCACTCTTAAGCTCACAAGGATTAAAAGCTCTATAAATGAAATATCAACAGAAAGTAAATTAAAAAAAAAACACAAAATTAAGTTGCCACCAAATCCCTAACTAAATCACTGAACTCGAACTATCAATACGACGCGGCGACGCCTGGAAAATACAGTTCAACTTAAACTTTTTAAATTTACGAGTTCACTAAGATTTATACCTTTTATCGGCCTCAAGTGTAACGGCATTCTTTGATCTGCGTCACAGTTAACAAAAAGCGTTTTACAAAGAAAAAAAAAGTTCCGCGGAAAATTCGTTTTGCCTTCAAAGGAGAGAACTATTAAAGTCTTTTTCTTCTTTGATATGTAGATGCAAACAGAATAGTGGAGTTATGAAAGTGTTTAATTTTACACTTTATAGTTTAGTGGGTCAAGAACACGGTGAGAAACGTACAAGTGTTGAGTAATTTTTGTAATGAGCTTGGGTTAAGGCATTTTTCTTAGAAATAGTAACGTTTTTGTCTTGAATTACTTATGGACGCCGTAAAAAGCACACTTTTTTCATATCATTTTTTAGTTACTTACTTACTAATTATTGAATTTTCTTTTTAAGTATTTATTTTTGATGATAATAACGAGTATCTTTGTAATTAATGGAATAAAATTAAATCTTCTTAGATTTTCATGGAATTAAATGAAATGAAATTATTTATTCTGTCAGTAAGATTATCATATCACTTTTACATGTCTTATATTTGTAATTTTCTGTGCTCGGTAGAGCCGGCTTTCAGGATATGTTGGGTTCAGTTTCCACTTTATCAAGCTAAAATAATTTATTTATAAAGTCAACTCTAACTATTATGAAACAATTATTCTTATCTTTCACAAGCCTTAACCGTCGATAAAGATGGAATAAGATAATAGATAATATCCTTTCCCTAATTTTAACCTTTATCGTTTACTTTACAGCAAACACGTTTACCTGTACAAGATAATATTATTAACATACAAGTTCGAACGCTAGTTGTGAGCTGGAAACCTACCACCATGTCTTAAACTAACACTGATGGAGATGCGGAAGAGAGACGGCGCGCTACTAAATGTAGAGCAGGCTCTCTTTCCCACAACTACCTGTATATTAGTTTATGAGTTAGTGGTAGGTATCCTGAGTTTGTCGTCTTTATCATGTCTTAGACACAGCGTTGTGTTTAGATAGCATAGCTTGGAGCTACTTACATAATGTAGTACTAAGTTAGGATAACTTGTATTTTGGTTGTGTTAGTGTTAGGTTATGTTAATATTAGGTGCTTGTTTGTACCTACCGTGAAGTTTAATAAATAATAATAACAATTTCACAACTTTCATACAGCGCCATCTAGTCTGAAACTAAGCAGAGCTTGTGTTATACTAGACAACTGATAAACATACTTATATACTTCTAAACACATACATATTATAGATAAATTACAACCAGACACAGAACCAATTATCGTGCTCATCACACAAACGTTTATCCTCGATGAGAATCGAACCCGTAAACTCTGGTACAGCAGTCAGGGCGACACCACTAGACCACCATGCCAGTCAACATAAAAAATCCTTAAATAAACAACACACTATTCTCACATACAACCTCCGCATTCCCAACACAAGTACATGTAACACACGCCAGTAGATTATAATAAGCGCAGTCAATTTTACAGTCCTTTATCATGTTGGCATGGCCGCGGCCCGACATGATATATGGACTGGAAGGCTCAAATGTTAGAGGGAAATCGCAGGGCGTACAGCCACTGGGATGGTACGTTTTAGGACGTGTCGGTTAGTGTTTATAAGCTTTGGCTTTGTTAAGATGAGACTTAAGTTTTGTGAGTTGCTGGTGTAGAAAATTAAATCCTAAATAGTAATAAGAAGCACGCAGTAAGCCTTAAAGAATATTTAAATTCAAAATCAAAAGGTTTCTATTTCAAAGTAGGGCTTCTCAGACACTTTCAAAACAAAAACAATGTAAATACAAAAAAAAATCATCATCATCATCTTCCTGCCCCTATCCCATTTCACTTGGGGTAGGCGCAACACGTCTTCTAGACAATGTCTAGTCATGTTGCTTAAAGTTTAAAATAAAAATAAAAACAATATTTACAAAATTTACATTTAATTTAAAAAAAATATTGATGTAACGTAGACATCGCGGTCTTAGTCGCAAGGTGCCAAAATGTCATTTCTACCTATTAAAAAGAAACCGGCAAGAAACTCCATAAGTTTCAGTTAAAAGTCGGCCGTTAGTGACATGGTTTCTTCAGCACTGTCAAGTAGAATGTAGAGGCAGATAGACATTAAATATCGTCACTTAGCGAAGTATTGCTCATTAATGCATTTGGTATGGTCTACATGCATTCCCTTTGAGTATGTCAATTAAACAAGCGTAAAAACATTCAACACGTAAACAATTCCAGTACCGAGCATTACACAATTAAATAAGTGCACATGATATAATTATTCAAAAAAATAAGATGCAAAAATATAAATTTCAAACAATCACGTAGCCCGGGGTACTGTCGGTCGCAAACGTTCCTTTAACATTTTAATTAAATATACTTTTTCTTTTGTACCGGCTCTTGCGGTCTGCTGAATATCTTTTTCATCTGTATCCTTGCTAATTACATACAGTTTGTGTTACTGTTTATCTTTTAATGAAATATTGTTTCGTATTTTACAACTTAAAGCCTTCAATGCTCGACTCAATTCTAGGATGTGTGTACTTTTAAATTACAGATAATGTTAAAGACTCCTGTGTGCTTGTAATGTTTTACGTCAACACGTTCTAAAAATGTATACTTTTTCCAAAAAGCACTTAAGTCTAACGTAACTACTCGAAGTAGCTAGAAATACATCATAAATATTTTACGCTCCTCTTTACTCTCAAAGGTAATGCCAACATACAACTGAAATATTCCATGAACTAACATGGCAACACTTCGCTCTCGTAATTATCTTGGACCCTTGCCAGGGTACAGACCCAGGCAGATATGGCAGGGTTCAAGTTAGATTGTACTGAAAAACTACCTAGGTTAGCATGATACGGTTTTGCGAGAGCCTGGTGAAAAGCTGATAAAGCTTAAACATCGGGGTTTTTCCAGCAATGTTCCAAAAGTACAGTAAAAAGTTCGGATTTCTTAAGGTTTTTTAATTATGGCAACGCAAGTCTTCGATAGTCTAGACCTTTATGCATCTATAAATATCGCAGAGGATTGTGGTTCCTTATTTTTAGTTATATGGGGGCATCAGGTAATGTCAAACTCTAAATGACTCTACCGGAACCACCACGCTACGTCATCCGCATTTTGGTGTCAGTGCATAGCAATGCGTTGCAAATTGTCATGCTCCTGGTCTGGTTAAAAGTCTCTTAAAAGCTAAATACTCTGATTGACATTCTAGTTTTTGGTCTTATGTCTCACAGAGTTTGTATTACAAAACAGTGGTAGAGGCCTAAAAACGCAACTAAAACTAACCAGTGTAAATAGTCCACAAAAAGATTCATTTAAAAACGCTCACATTAATACAATTAGTCTAATGACTCGACAGTTAATCATTTAACTACTAAATGTTCTTACACAGATAGTCCCTGAGCAAGCATTTGGCATAAAATACAGCGTGCGAGCCAACGTGAGCGGAATTTAAAAAAATATGAGCATGTCGTGCAAGGAGAGCGAATAAAACGTTTTAATTTCATTTTGGCTTTTAGTTTAACGCACACTCGTATATACAACTTTTTTGTCATAATACCAATTATATAATAGGGCTGCTATGTTTAGTTTGTTTGTTTTTAGTGTTTAGTGAACAAAACACTTATAACTCAGAGTACAGCCAGTTACATAACGAAAATTTAATTTTACATCCGATCACCTGACATTTTTCAATTTTACCCTGTTGCATTTGTCATGAAAATGCTTAATATTATAGTACTTTACGACTTAATATGAATACGGTAAACGACAAAAAAAATACTTAAAGGACCAATTAATATTTGTGTCTTATAATTTGTAACGTAACCAAACGCATAACCTACTTGGTATAAAATACCCGAGCGAGCACATACTTGTTGAAGTATGCGATGCGCGCACGTTCGACGGATGTGTATGCGGTATGCAGCCACCCGATTTTGATGTACTCGTAATATGTAGGCAGGCATATATAGGAAGAGTCTTGTATTGTAACTGGTGATTTAGGAAAAGTAATAAAACGAAGAAAAAAAAACAATAATTAGGACATGAATGAAAAAGGAGTTAATGAGAGTGTGACGTCTGATAGGGAAGAATGGAAGAAGAAACGTGTTACGCCGACCCCAAGTGAAATGGGATAAGAGCAGGAAGGTGATGATGATGATAATGATTTTTAAGGCGAAGAAAAAATAATGTTTGCTTTCAACACCATGAGGCGCTGTTCAAAATATGTGACAAAACATGATGTACAAGCTGTTTCCAGAACGATTTTTCAGCGACACATGTTCATAACACTTCACTGTATTTTATCCTTCAAATATATACTAACACCTCATATCAAAGTACATAACTTGCAATTACATAACCTTGTAACGTGTACCGAAATATCGCCAATAGAAATAAGAAAAAAAAATACAAAGCATAATATTTCTTTGGCAAAGGGAATCTTCGCGTGTAGCGATACAGATAATTCTGAACAAGGAAAGGTTATTCCTTCGGGAGTAAAGCCTTTAAAATGCTGCTTATTTACGCTCGCCTCTCATTGAGATAAGTTTTATTTATCTTAACGCTGTATTTTCCTCGAGGGATCGCTAGTGGACTCTGTAAGTAAACAATGTTAACAGTTTTGTTAGGTGACCTGTTAGCAGTGTGTAAAATAATGTCTTGTGCTTTTTTGGATGACTTCCTACAATTAATTATTTTTTAGATCGTAAAGTAACTTAATTTTTCGCTTCAAGTGTATGGAACATAATGCTTAAATATGGTATAATAAAAAAATAATAACTTTGGCTCTCAATACATAAATCAAATTATCGTAAGTCGTCAGACACACGTCAGTCAACAAAATAAGATAAATGACAAGAACAAAGACAGGCAGACATAATCATAATTATATTTATTTTTTATAAAAATTGTATGAATGTGTTATGTACTACATATTTGAAATAAAAACACAATAAACTATCTTACCTATGTCACAAGTCTTATCTCTAAAATAAAAATAACATTTATGAGTTATGAAAAATACCTGCAAAGCGTCATTTTATGCTCACGTTGGAAATATAACGTGTGACGTAGTTAGCGTGTACAGTAATTGAGAGGGGCACGCCGCGAAGACGCGAGGAATACTAATACCTAACAAACATTCACGAGGATACATACTCCTTGGTCCTTAGCGACGGTATAAAAGCTAAATATTATGTGGAGAATTGTCTCAAAGGATTTGTGTCAAGTTTAGTATCCTACTAATGTTATAAACGCGGAAGTTTGTAAGTGTAGATGGATGTTTTTTACTCTATCAAGCTTAAACAGGTAAACCAATTTGGATGAAATTCGGTATGGAGTTCTGTTAGCTGACACCCTGTACACGACTGCAAAAGTGCAGATTAATGTTCTGAACCGGACATTAACGTGGGCTAATGCACCACTGGCCACAAATTGTGTTGCTAACTGTCAAAATGTACATTTATTGCTACAAATGCAAATTAGTTAATCCTTAAAAAAAAAAATATTGCAACAAGAAAAAATGCAAATTACAATCTTGTAAACCAAACCCCCAAAACGTAGCACATATTCCAATCAATCTCAACCCAAGTTAGTTACAATAATTACATCAAAACCCATCCAAAACGATAGCTCAACTCACAATTCTGTTACCCCACATAGTTGGGTAAAAGGGGAAGGCTATTTATACCCAATATACTGCTCTTACCCGCGACATCAGCTGTTGGTCCTTCGAGACGTCAGTAAGTGACGTCGGTCGTTAGGGGACTTCGCAAGACTTTAAGACGCCTTAACTTCATTTGTTTATGTTATAGCGACACGCACAATTACTGGGCTGTATTATAAACTAGTATTGGAGAGGTGTTATTGTTTTGGGTTAGATATTAGAGTCTTTAAGTACTATCGTATTAAGTCAATTTTGTAATATTTATGAGGTGTACGTAAATTTAAATTTGATCAAAATGAAAAATTATAACGACAGCCTAGTGTTTTCATTAATACGTGACGCGTTCACTATTTGGTCCTTAGAGACGAATATTTTAATAACAATATTATACACCCCACACAGATGACCCCAAATGTTCAAAATTTTCATCTTGTTGAATAAGAGACAAAAAAAAATAAAAGATGAAAAAGTACATGCATACAAAATCCTATCAAAATTTAAATTTAGTCAAAATATACCACTAACATTTCAATAGTTCAAACAGTAGGTACAAACAACTAGAGCCTGTTTGCGTGACACAATCAACGGCTGGTCCTTCGAGACATTAGTAAGTGGCGGCGCTCGTTTGGAGTGACGCTGGTCTTTTAAGGCGAGGAGTTCTTTCACTCGTGTAATGACGACACGCGAGTTTGCTCGGCTAAGTAACTTCGTGGAATCAAAGATTACAGGGGAGGGGGTTCATTGTTAATGTAATTAATGTTTACTGTACAGTTAAATGTGTTAGCCTAAAGTATCATATAATATCATTATTGTGGGTAAAAACCCTGATCATGTTTTAAATATTGCTTCTGAACAAATTCTTTCATGAATTTAAAGTTTGAGTTTGATAAGTTTTTTTTTGTTGAAAAATTGTGAAAGTTTTTGTGATCGTATGAAGCTTCAATCAACTAAGCCTCATGCTTAGTTGATTGTATGAATCGGAAAGTTATTTATTGTTCTTCCTTCCGTAACGTCACAATCAGCTGTTGCTCCTTATGTACGTGGGCGAGTGACACCGACCCTTTAACAATTCTGGGAGATTAGTGTTAATTAATCAGGTCAATTTAGGAGTATATTTTAACTAAAGGGATACACAAATCCGTATTGCTAATCATGTTAATAATTTTACTGTAAGGTATTTCTCTATCACTTTCGAAATTTCGATCATTTTAGTAAGTAGTAGACTTAATGCCTTCTTAATATCAATGGACGTTTAAATTTGTAACCTTAAACCAAATAATCCAGGAAGGTTTATGTAGCCATAATATTAATTAACATCTCAGTGTATTTAATGAACTACACAGTTGTTGTACAGTTTCATGTCGATACACAGCGTAAGCTCATTATGAATTAATAATGGCGAGTAACTACGTAGACTACGACGTAGCGCGTAGCATATGTGCTACGCCGCGAGCTACAACAATATAGACGTTGTGATAAAAGAGTTTGTGCTACAAAATTGTATTATATGAAAACAATTAGGTTTTGTTCGCATATTTGGCTTAAAGCCTTTGACTTTGTGGAGAATATAATAGTAAAAACGTTCTAAGCCTAAATTAAGTAAAAGGTTCTTTGAAAATTTCGGGACCTAGCGCATGTTAGGTAATACGTTTTGAAGGAAATTCACAGTAAAGCATAAATTAAAGATATGTTAAAATCAAAGAACACACGTAACTAAATAATTAGTGTTTGTAAAAGATTAGCTTGGTATAGAACAAAACATGTTACTCATAAATTGTACATACAAGAATAAACAGTTTTAATACCAAAAATAACTTGACATATCTATCAAACAGCTTGTTTTATAAAAACAAAGGTCTTAATTATCCTGATTAATTTGCGCAACGTAAATCTGCCGACATTGAAACACCGGCCGACTAAATTACCGGATTACGCGTAAAATCGCGACCGGAATAGCGTAATGTATAATGAGACGCCGGGAACGTTCTGTTAAAGGATTAGGTTACAACCTGCAGTGCTGGGAATATTTTGATAGATCAAAATTCTACTGCTCTCATAGCTCTTGTTTGTACTACCTAAAAGTTTTCTTTCACAGCTAGCATTCGCGTATAATGTAACGATACATAACTTCAGTGGAAAAGGCTAATCGAGCATTGCAATAATACAATGTGTAAAAACTAAATGTAAACTATAAAAGCTAATGCATAAAGTGTTATCTATAATGTTACATTACACACGAATGCTTGTCAGAAGGAATTGTAATGTAATGATCGAAGTCAAATCAAAAATGTTACATTAAATGCATTACGCGGTAAAAGTGCACTTTAAAATATAAAATATTGCTGTTTTGTTATACATTTTGACTAAGGTGCTGATCATATTATCTTTAATACCATTTTAGAATAGGTTGAACGTACAATTTACCACGTATTGTGCTTTATGTATTGCGCATTTTACTTTGTCTGAAAACCTCGTGACACAAGATACGAAACAAATGATTAGTTTTCTTATAACACTGAAGCTTTTCTTTTTTTTCAAGTTAGCCATATCAACGCCAATATTAACGCTCCTTTTAAGCCAAAATAAAAAATCGAATCTCAAAATAGGTACCTATTAAGAGGCCACAGATATACCCCCAATACAAACGTTGCCTCTCTTTTTGGGCAGTAAAGGCAATATCTGTTAGTAAACGACACTGCACACAAGTTGTCGCCCCATAGGCGTTGGTCCAGAAATATATCGCAGTTTTAGAGCTGCCTGAAAAATACGCGAAAAACTCTCGAAAAGTAAAAGCCTTCTGAATTGGTACATATTCGTTTTGAAACGTCGTTTTTTTGAGTAAATTAAAAAATCCCGATTTGTTTAACAATATTTAATTAAACAATGTTAAAAAATATTTAAATGGTTGCGTCCTCAAATTAAAATTATAATTCTTGATTTTTTCTAGAAAAAACGTAGTTTCTAAATGACAAAGTCTCTGTGTCACAGGAATTGATTAAGCCAGCTTTACACCTTCTCTAATCAGCTTTTTATTATTTCTAATTTAATTAAGGAAATCTCCATAAAAAATGAAGCTCTTTTGAAGTGAACATTTCATAGAATATGAGCATTATAATCAAATAGATTGCATAGAATAAATCTTTAATATTGAAAATGTCCCGGAGATTTTTCTCTTAGCAAATTTTTCATAAATCAAGCCACCACCCCGGATCGCAACAAAAACTTTTTCTATTACAGTCCCTATTTAACGCAAATTTTGTGAAGAAAAATTTTTATGTTGAACGAAAATAAATCGAACGTTTAGCATTTTTTGTTCTGTTTAAGTTTGGGCTCGGTTAATTAAAGTAGATTGATGTTTTTTTGTTTAACTTGAATTGGGAGTAGTTGAAGTTTTTTGAACTAAACAAAGTTTTGCCTAAGCCGCGAGATTAAGCGCGGGGTGTTGGTTGTCGTAGCATAAAATTTAATATCGTATGTCACAGTGTTTCTTGAGACATAAAATTATCAAATTTCATTAGAATCAGTTTAGCAGTTAAACGTGAAAAAGTATTAGACACAAAACTCTCTTCATATTCACAATATAAGAATGAATATCCAAACACTTATAATATTCGAGACCACCTGTAATAAATGGTCAGGTATGTTATAATGATTTTTTTATTGCGTAGTTTTTACACCAGATGCAATTTTGTTGGTGAACGACGTGATATTGCTCTGCAGTTGTAATTAAATACTGCGTTGTGAACTGTGTTCAAAAGACAAAGCATTATTGTTTTAATAAATATTTTATTTTTAAAATATCTCTCGTACACCTCAATCGTTGAATATTAAATTACACTTAAAAAACCTTCCTTATTTTGTTAAATATTTTCATAATTATAAAAGTTGCTTATGCAGTGTATTGAATGAAAACATTGAATCAAATCAAAATCAAAGTAAGTAAATTAATACAGATGAAAAATAAACTACGAGCATTATTTGTTCTCAAGGCTCATTATTATCTGGTTGATTGAATTATTGTTTTATGGATAAACATTTCTGGATACAGCCGTCATGACGTCGACTGCCAAAAAACGCCTTAAACCTACTTTTAATAAAACAAAAATCTTTAAGAAAAGGCAAATCATTGTCTGTTTTATTGTTTGTTTCTATGCCAAGTAAATTAATTATTTTCTTTTATATTAAGGAAACAATGAGAATTGTTAATGAGCGTTGGCTATTCTCGTTTCTTTTTTTTTATCTTTCTTGTATTGCGTATTCATTTAGAAATATTGGATGAGGTGCGAGTGTAGGCGAGTTTTGTTTGAATATTTTTAAGGATTTAAGCATCTTATATTCGTATTTTTTGTATTTGCATTGAGCGAAGCTCCTTCAAACCTCACATTTAAAATACTACTAAGTACGATGATTTAGAGAAAAACAATTCTTCTAAAAATATTTTGAATGGTTTTCTGGCTATGACATTCAGCTGTTAACCTGTTACATTAACATATTTTAGACAAAGACTATACAATTGTAGAATATCGTACTATTAACATAGTATAAAACAAAGTCGCTTCCCGCGTCTGTCCGTCCCTTTGTACCTATAGGCTTAGATTTTTAAGGGGGTTTTGTTTATAGCAAGAATATCTTAACAAGAAGGTTTATATGTATAATACATCAATATGGCATCCGTGCAAAGCTGGGGCTTGTCGATAGATTAATAAAGAAGTAAAATTATTATTGACCCCACTCGTCATTGCTCTCCACTGCAAGTGAGACCGAACCCAAATTCGGTTCCCGTTTTCTTGGCACTCGGAAACTGAAATGTCTGATGAATTGCTAATGATACGGCGAGTTTCTTTTTGTTAAATCTTGTAAATGTTATTCTTAGTGGTTCTCTGACGATGCGATAACATTTGGAGGTTAATCTTTACCTTTTATTGCTTTTATGGCGTCGGACGCGTTGAAACCTTTTTGAAGTTTAAATTGAACTTTTCTTTAATGGTTTGGTGTTTCACATGAATGAGAGTTAGATTGGATTTAAGTGGGAGCTATTTTAAACGAGTCTTGATCATGTTTTGAAAGATTTTAGATACTTTAAATATCGCATGAGTGTGTTTAATATCCACCCGTGACCAGGTCACGACCAGGTCGGTGCAATTCGGCCGTAACGTCGGAAAAAAACAAAATTATAATTCCTTTATAATTACATCGTGAGTAAAACTAGCGGTAGTGTATGTAGATTTTAGTGGGAATTAACACATTTTTATACGAATCGAAAAAGGATAGCTTATAGTTCAATTTAGTAAAAATTAAAACGAAACAATTAATCCATCAGTAGTATTATTTTAACAACTGTATGAGGTGCCTATCCAAGCATTACCTACTTGTAACATAGACTAACATAACTATATATACATTAATACGAACTGTATAGATATAAGGTTATGTTAAACTCTGCTTAGTTTACTTCGATGCATAAACTTATAGTTCTAGCTAAGTTTAATGTAGAGTCTATAACGTAAAGTGCGGCTTGTAATAGCTTACACTATGTATAGTTAACACAGTAGGTCTGGAATAGGCTAGGTAATGGGTAAAAACTAAATTTGTATATTCCTCAACATTTCCATAACTCCATCTCGTCTCAAATTTAGTATACGAAGGTAACTTGTGCTATATGTATGAATAATAACTAAAAATACGGGATACGATAGTGCCACCACTTTGTATCCTAATATTTGTACTTAGAATAGAATAGAATAATCTTTATTGTACACCGTAGTTCATCATCATCTTCCTGCCCTTATCCCATTTTACTTGGGGTCTTAAACTTATGTCTTAAACAAAAATTTCCATCCCTGCCCAATTCTACTCACAATCCAAAATCGCTAGTAAATACCAAATCGCAAGTAGATCGTACAACTTAAAAAACCTGACCCAAATTCAGTTAATTTTGAAGGCAAATTCAGGCGCGTCCATTCGATCGGCAGGTTTAATATACCGTTAATCCGTGTAATATCGGATAATCTTCTACATAATAGAACTAGCGCGCGCGACAGCCCCGCTAAGCTCCTTGTGATTGTTCCTCAATGCATGTACTTACTATGAAATTAAGGGTTTTTGTTACAACGGCTTGAACTTAACCCAGTTTAAAGAAGTTTTAATTAGACTGCATGGATGGCCGAGTGCTGTAGTTCACTAGGATTGCCAACTTATGAATCTTATTTGTTTTTAGTTAAGACTCATTTTAAATATAATTTATACACATACTGATTACCTATTCAATTCCAAAAAGTTTCTTTAAATGTAATGTTTATACAGAAATACTTGAGTTTTCTCTTATAATGACCAATCTCGATATAAAATGCTTAAATTCTTATTCATGAGTCCATTCTCCAAAATTTTAACCAAATCTAAAACTTGAGTCCTGTTTTAATAGAAGTTGCTTTTTTAAAAGACAAAAACATCTTAAACCATTCTCATGATTGAAATATAATCAAATTTATATTTTACATCAAAAGTAGGCAAACATTAGAAAGCCCCTACTAGGTTAATTACAATCTCTAGAAGTTATATTATTTTAGCTGTAAAAGCAAAACAGCGCACTACACAGCCTATATCCGCATCTCGATTACACAACTGTAACAGTCTTACTTTAAAAAATAATGAAAGACTTCTTTAGCTTAAATCCCAGCCTTACGTTCCATCAAAAGGCATCGAAGTCCTACTTTAACTCCAGTTAACACGGCGCTCGCAGTGCAGTCGCGAACTTAAGTAAGTTAGCAAGAGTTTGTTAGTCCGTAGTGTCGGTACGTTCAACCTGTGAATGTGGTGGCAACGGATTGATTTCCTTAATTACACTTTGATTTTGAAGGTGTGTGGTAAGGAAGTAAACTCTTCATAATGCTGTGTTCTCTTTTAATTGAGGAAGCACAACGCAAATGTATACCGTCTTCTTTTGTCTAAGAATGTATCTTGTGTATTCTTTGTTGGAGATCCTTAATATAAATAAATACGATTCTGTTGAATTAGTGTCGCCCTGTCTGATTGGATTTAGGTGTTATAATTTTTCTATCACTTTGAGAAAAAATATTATATTTATACAGGGTGACTTTGAAGTCGTGGGCAATATTTTAAACTAAGACACTATTAATGATACTAATTGCGTTATGGTAATGAATGTGGTGGTCTTCTGTAAGTGAGGGAGTAAACCTGCCTAACACCTTTTTCTATCCTATAATTACTTAATCATGTCCTGTGTACATTTTTTGTCGGAGATCCATATAAATAAATAATCATGTACAATACAACCTTTCATAAGTAAATCACACATCACAGAATCTCAATTAAGTAAAATTAATCTTAAAAATGTGAACGAAGAATAAATAGCACCAATTATTTTTAAATTATGACGTGAAACGCGTGAAGCAAGTAAAACCTTTTTGCTGAAGTCTGAATATCACGGAAAATCTTCAAAGTGATAAATGGGTGTTTGAAGGGATAGCCTGGTTATTACAAAAATGTTACGTCATAGGATTCCTAGCCATTTTATATATTTTTGTGACTTCGACGAAGTCTGAAGGAAGTGGGACCGAGAATGTTACTGGGATTTATTTTATTCTTTTGGTGTTAAAGAGGAATTATTTATGCTGAGAAAGGTTTGTTAATATTTGGGTTGAAGAATTTGAATGGAAATCTGAGCATTTTGTTAACAGCTTATTTATCCACTTTTTTGATATCGATGTTGGCTGTGCGCTAAGGAGCAAGTTTTTACTAAAGCCACCAACAAAAATACATAAGAAAATAATAATACTTACCAATTAAACTTTTCTTCAAATGTTTTGTTATTCCACCTTGAAAGTACAAGCTAAACTAAATGTTAAAAACACATCGTAAAAACAAAAGTCGTTCTCTTAAAAGTAATAAAATATTCAATATAGTCCTAACGCTATGATGTTCTTATAGTCGCTACCAAAATTAACTTAACATTGAAAAACTTGGATTGAAAAATATTCTTAAAACAAGGTTATGCTAAAGAAAGTGCCTTTTATTGTTTTTTAACAACCAAGACTTTGAATTCAATGTCACCACAATATCTAATTAAAACTTTACGTCAAAGGAAATAAGATTTTTTTTCAACTGTTTTTGTATCGCATTTCCTTGCAATCTGAAATCGGTACCACGGATGTACTTACGTCGGAGCCATGTAACTTTTATGGTAGAATGCAAAGGGCCTCGTGATTTGGACCCCTCGCCTCTTAACACCCGCATAAAAGTATAGATGTAGATGACCAATAAACAGCTTGTATTGCTGCAGATTGTAATAAAAAGATCTGTAGAAAACGAGTACTTTAATAGAGCGATAGAAGAGCCAACTAATTAACAAAACATTTTTTTCTTTTTTTATTCATTATAAACACACACAATATTATCTTTACAGGCACAATACAGTAGTGGTTTGCAAACACACACAAGATAATTAGAAAATAATTGACGACTAATAAAAACTATTAAAACACTAAGCTTTAAATATAACTTGTAAAACGCAAACGAACAGAAAAAAAGGTAATCAGAGTTTTGGTCTATTCAACGTGATCTCTGAAATATTAAGATTATTTTTTTCTTTCTTCTCGTTCTTTAAAAGTTTTATATCACACACAACCTACTTAGTATAATTATGTATTATTACTGTCTACTATGAAACAAACACTGCCTCCATCTGAAACAAGAATACCACGAAACGAATAATTTATTCAACGCACTGTAGTGTCACGAAACATCAATAATATCCTTTGCAACGGATCCAACAAAAGTTTCCGATAAAAAAGGGAAAATAACTAAACTGCATCACGCGTTGTAAAAAAAAACTGAAACTTTTTGATTTGTCCGCTTTGGAACAAACGGATACGTGTACCGGCCTTGGGCGGAATACTAATGAATTGGTTACCTACTGGCTTGCGGGGGTATGCGACAAGCGTGTTTTTTGATGTACGCAGTTGGTGCCTTATTTTGTGTTCGTTTTATACGAGCGAGGGAAAATATCATTTTGCGGGTCTGTCTATGACTTTTACTGACCGCTAGCAAAAGGTATTTTTAAAAAAAGGGAGTACCTAGGTAAAATCAGTCAATTCAGGACATACTGAAAAATGTTGTTGGATATGATAACTATGTAGTTTAAAACTGTATTTATCCGAATCGATGTGTTTAAAACTGTCTTTGTGAATCTAAAATGAACCAAACAATCATTGTGAACGAAACGCATTTCTCAATTCATTTTCAAATGGCAATAGGAAACGATTATCGTCCACAGAACGCTACAATTTTCTAGTATAGTACTTAGTAAATATCAATATTTTCTTGATCCGCGGAACCCTATACAAAATTGCAAACAAAAAACAAATAAAAAAACAAGGGATACAGGGTTTTTGATGGCGACTCGCCGCTGCGGCATGCATATTCATTGTCACACGATTTTCTAACATGCATCGGAAAATTGAATATTACGATTGTGGATGTAATTTGCATATACAGCATGTTATTTAGTAGCTTACATGAGATCGTATAATTTATCCTGACTAGAATTTATGAAATCATATTTTATTCATAGTAGCTGGCTAGTAAGTTACTAGCCAGCTACTATGTACTACTAGTATGTATTACTAGTAAGTAATCCGTGTGGTGTCCGGATATAAAGAATAGCACCACCCCATATCCTCCACTGGGTGTCGTAAAAGGCGACTAATGGACCTTAAGACCCAGTGCACTGTACCAAGCACCTTGGGTCACCCGAATGGTGGCGGGTAAACAACCAACAATCGCATTCCCAAAGAGGGTTAGTGTCAGGCAGGCGGCCGACTATAAAACCATAGCCAAAACTTTAAGCAACATGTCTAAAAGACGTGTTGCGCCGACCCCAAGTAAAAATTGGGATAAGGGCAGGGGAATGATGATGATAGCTGGCTAGTAAGTATTAAAGTTACAACAGATATTTTGTTATGCAACTGTACTCATCATTTCCTTTAACGTATTTGCTTTGGTTAAGAAATTACTGGGTATGGCTCTTACACTTTGGTTTAACAAAGTGTACCTATACTATTTATAAGAAAAATAACGTTAATTTTACAATGTACAAAAGTGAAATAATTAAAATTAAACCATTGAACAAAAGAAAATAAGATTCTTCCGTGATTACGAACGGGATCGAAAAACAAAAGGTAAAGTTGGGTTCAGACAAAAATAAACACGACATCATTTGGATAATATCAATAATAAACAATAATAGGTTTCAATTCACATATTGCTGGAAAGTGTGATAACAAGTCTGATATTATTTCACCACCAATTTTAAAGCATAAAAATCTACTGCTCTTTTACAGATTGACAGTATATCATACTCGTAGTTACAAAAAAACACATTAAGTACCATATCGATACAACTATTTCTTGAATGAACACCTAAGAAAAACGTCTTAGGTGTTCATTCAAGAAGAAAATCTTACCAATGTTATAAACGCGAAAGTTTGTAAGTATGGATGGCATTGGAAGTATTAATGCTTGTTACTCTTTCATGCTCAAACGGCTGGGGTAATTATGATGAAATTTGGTATGACGTTTGTAAACGCCTGTTTAGCACGTAGACTTTTTAACCGATGGCATCAAACTGAGGTCATGTTTCTGCAACTATATCTACCTTTTGCTCAGGCGAAGTCGCAAGCAACAGCAGTATGTATATAAAACCAATTACAAATTACACAGTCTAAACGAAACCTTAAACGAAAAAGGTATATTGAAACAAAAAAATAAACGCTCAAACTCAAGTACTTTTTAATTAGATTCTTCGACTCGTTTTTTTGTCTATTTTATTTTGTTTATTCGCTTTCTCACCTCCTAAATTACTTCTTTATAATGAGAAAAGTTCCAGTGCCTAGCACGCTGTAAGATAAGATTGCTAAACGGTGATAGAATAGTTGGGTGTAATGAAAATGTTTAAGAATTTCTTAGTGTATCAGTTATCTTATCTTTTAAACCTTTAAGGGTTATTTAAATAACGTTTTGTGTATTTGGAAACCGTTTTCGTGGAGGTTTTAAGTAGAGTATCGTAACCGTTTTGTAATCGTTTTTTGTAACCGTTTTTTGGTAATAGTTGATTGTGATTAGCGTTTAAAAAAAGCAACTCTCTAACGTTTCGCTAACATTCAATTCACATGCACAGAGGCATTCAGACCCAGAACCAGCATTTGCGGATTGCATCAATTCATGTCCTTCGCGGGGATCGAACCCGCGTCACGTTGCGCACTGTGGTAATTAGCGTGCCAGCTCGTGCAGTCAATTGACTCAAATAGGTATTTAACTGACAAATACCTTATTGGTCAACAATAGAAAATACTTTTTGTTTGTAATTATAACCTGGATAGGATTTTCGTCTCATTTTCTTTTATCTCAGTTATATTGTTGAATAACTAAAAATCTGACTACAATACGATTTTACGTAAATTGTTAATTATCTTACGATTTTCAGGGATAATCCTTTTTCAGAACGTTTTTAGCCTTTTTCGTTCAATTTCACGATTTTTCAAATTAAATACTTATTACTCGGTACTTCGTCGTAATAATAAGCTTAATTTAAATTAATTATTCAGTGAAAGAATAATTTTTATTTCAAGATTTGTTAAACGAAAGGTTTTATTTAAAAATCTTTCCTTGTATAAACATTGTAAACCAAAGAGCGGACTTAATTAAATTACGATAATTATTTACTGAGAAAAAGTTGATTTCAAATTGTTCATGTTCATTTTTGTAATAATAAAGTTTAAATAAATGAATCGTGTAATTTCAAAGATAATTTTATAAAGCGTATGATTTCGGAGAATCTATAATTATATTCTTTTAAATATGATGTAGCATTAATATAATTGTTTTTTTGCGTCTAACAAGGTTGTTTTATTCTCTACACTATTTCTATTTCAGTATGAAAGAAAAATATATTTGTAACTTTGTAAATCTGTAGCAGTATTTGAAAGGTGATACTAGTGTATAATGTACAAGTTTTAAATATAACTCACATAGACTATACACGACCCTCTCTCAACTGAATATTTATATAATACTTGTGAAGCTTGTAAATCGCAAAGAAAACAGAAAAGAAATACTCCTTTCGTGTCTTTTTACACCTTTTTTCGTACACAACAAACACATATGGTGTTTATAGTTAGCTTTTGACGTTAGGTACTTAATTATCACATTACATTTTCCTTTCAGAAACGAATGGTCTCTAGTTTTTTTTATGAAACTGTTACATAAAAGACGTGTCTAGTGTTTTATTTTTTAAAGACCGCGGCGCAAGTGTAACAAAAATCTAACATTTTTATTAGTTAGTAATTTTGAATTAGAAATATTTAGTGATTAAAACCAGATCATTTCAAACAATGTGAGACAAAACTAGCTGTGCCTTACTGAATGCCAATTACCTCTATACCAAATCTTATCAATATTAGTCTATTTATTTAAGCGTCAAGAAGTATTAAACATACAAACTCACGCTTTCTCGTTACTGTTATATCTCGTTGTAATATAAACACAGTTAAATCTGTGTGCTAATTGAATTTTCGGTAACCCTTCATGTAAGGAACGAGAGAACTGTATCTGACATGTAAATCAAAGAATTAAGCGGAAAGGAAACATTTGAATTCAAACGTGCCTTTTGAAAAACATGATGCGTTATGGATAACATTCTAAGATTATTTAGAGTATATTTATATGTAAAAAGTTGGGTATTATCATTGTCATAAGACATTTATTGTACGCGCTTAAAAAAAATACTATTATTTTTAATAGGTAAGTGAGTGTGTATTTTGGTTTTTTAACCGGCAGTGTCTGAAAGGGATAAGGGGGGGCTGCTTTTGCAGCTATAACCGAAATTCACGCGTGCGAGTCGCAGGCGACAGCTAGATCATCTTAAACTAATCACATCAGCATGCAGAAATCTTAAACTATACTTAACATACAGTCCAATAGTAGTCACCTGTATTACTTACAAGTAGGTACGTATTTTTGTAACATTTATAGTAAAGTAGGTAGAGAGCCGCCGGCGTCAGAGACGCGCAGCTGACTTCAAAGCACGGCTTAAAAAGGCTTTCAGCAATTAAATATTGAAGACGGCGTCTGTTAAAATGCTACAACATGGAATATTATGGAACAATATTCCATGTTCTCATGAAATTTGTCCCGGATATTTTTATTTTTTTTGTACTTTTGTCGACTTTGAAGTAGTGTGTGAGTTTAGTAATCTGTTTGAGTTTATTATAGATCCTTGTAACTTTGTTTTATGGGAAGTTTTTAGTGCCGTTAAACACAGCTGCAGATGTTATAGGCTACTTTTTACGGGAATTAATGAGTCCCTTGAAGTGTATAATAATATCAAATACTTGTTTAATTTGTAGGTCGATAAGCACACGTCGAGAATATAGACAAAATAACTTTGTTTTATTTAAAAAAATCGTTGTTTAACAATCAGATCACAGCTAACAGTATCGCGACTCTACATTTAAATTCTCTTTTTTTATCGGAAAGATGTAAATTAAAAACTTAATACAAGTCTTTTACTACCGTGTGGTGGATTTCTTTTAGTGGAATAAGTATCTTGTGGTGGATTCATAATTATATGTGAACGGTTTACTCACGTGCATATTAATCGGGATAGTACGACTGACTGACGTGGCGGGGTCGCGAGTCGAACTGATATGAGGTACTACATAGTGAAGAAGAAATTCTTATTATTGAGAGAGATATAAGACAGTTAAAGATTGATAATAAAACAAATATTAAATTAAATTTCGTGTAAATCTACTTTCACAAGAATAAACTATATGAAATATCAATATTCGTGGTCGAAATCCATTCAGATAATCGTCCGTCGTTTATTCTAGGCACAAGTTTGTCTAGAATTAGGCATATCTATTTTCTAGATATAAACTGAACATTTAAAAGCCTCAAGATGGTTTGCCTTTCGAAAATAGCTTTGACCATTTTCAACCTAATATTATAGACTATTTCGGTCTCAACGAAATCTATCAAAGGTTAAATTTATAGGTAGTACCTATTTCCATGCTTTATGTATTCTAGTTTGTATTCGTTCAGTTAATAATGCTTGAAATCCTACTCATAGATGTGAAAGTTTGTTTATAGGGATGGATAGATGTTTGTTACTCTTTCACGCATTGACCGCTGGGCCAATTAGAATGAAATTTGTATGGAGTAGGCTGGCATCCAGGATTACTTTGGATTGACACTTGCTTTTTAGTGCAGTATTGCTATTGATTTACGATAATATTTCAAAATTGCTGAACTGGGAATTGTAAGGTAGGAATTTTTGAAGGTTCAACTCGGATATTTAATGATCAGTATTCTTAATAATATGTACTTGTACACATTTAAAGAGTCCACGGGCAATTACCTTTGACCTCATATTTACCTGTAAGTTAACAAAGACAGGCCACAAATAACATTGTCGGTTGGTCTCATAAATCTCTCAGCGGGGTATATATTTGGTATCTATGGCTATGATCAGTACAGAATACAAGCTACTTATGTGTAAGTCTTATAGAAAAAGAAAGGAATCAGATTCAGGTAAAGCTTTTGTAAATCTGGAACCAGGTTAATGATTGTTACTTTTCTATTTAAGAAGAGATTTTTTACCGTGCGGTTACTACATATCGACCCTTAAACGATAAAAATGATTATTGCATACATATTTAAAGTAGTCCTCACTTGCGAATGAGTTTTCCACCCAGACTTTTTGATCGAAATAAACGAAAAACACAAATAAACGTAAGCCCACTAAACAAAAAAAAGCACCAGACTTAAGAATCGTCCAAAAAAAGACACCTACTAGCCTTTAATCTACTTAAAACCCCCACGGTTCACCACCAATCAATAAAGGAGGAAAATGATAAAACACACTACATATTTCATTGCATACCTACCTAGTTAATGCAGGGTCGAGAGCGCACCTGATGAATACAGAACAGGCCCTTTCGGATAATACTCCGCGATTTATGATAGCCTGGTAACTTCTTTATTGACACCTTTCATTTTACCCTGACTTGGGATTATAATATGGTTTGTTGTATAGCTTATTGCGGTCTATCTATCTATATCTATACATATAATAAAATTCTAGAAAAGTGGTGTTTGTGCACGCTAATCTCAGTAACGGCTTATTCGATTGAAATGCGGTTTTCACTAATATGTTGTAGTAAGCTTCCCATCACATTTAGTGTTTATTTCATGTCAATCGGTTGATTAATAAAAAAGTTATGCCAATATAAAGAATCACCTCGAACATTTGTTAAGATTCTAATATTCTATCAGATTACGTACACGCCTCGCGCCTGCGCGTCCGTGGCTAAATAGTGCGGGTGACAGTTGCCTGTATGACGTTGACGTCTCTCAGTACCACATGGCTAGGGATGGACATTCGAAAAATATTTATATCGCTGTCGATACTCGCATTTAATTCTCTTTCATTTTGTTATAAAAAATAGTGTGTTACTAGCTGCTGCCCGCGACTTTGTCTGCGAGGTATTGAAGATGTGTAGTGCTGAACAAAAAGTAAAGCTAAATAACGTTTAATGCCAACTCCCTAATCCAGTTCTATCCAAAACTAATTTCTTAACTTCCTAATCATAACCTCTAGTCTTACAAACACATTTGACTGTTAGTTAACACTGCTAGTTTTTTGCTGTGGCCGCTATCTTGCACTGATTTGACAATTTGGATTAAAGGGCTTGAAAACGGACGATGGCAAAGAAGTGTGCCGGACTCTTACTGGCTAAACCGCCGGAGTGCTTCTCCGTTTCCTATAGTCCGGGGCCACGGGAACGCTTCAGCAAACTACCGCGAACCCCGAAAGGAGAGCTCTTTTTAAGGGGAGCTTCTTCATTAATGTGGAGCCAGCTTTCTCCAGTCCTTATTAAGAGGCGCGTGGAAGCACCGCGCACGCCGTCTTTGCCTTTATCCAGTACAGTAGACTGCCCCGAAACTACTGCCGTAGGCTATTTATGGTGGTGGGAGGAGGCCCATTAGGCCCTTCTTCAGATTACGTACACGCCTCGCGCCTGCGCGTCCGTGGCTAAATAGTGCGGGTGACAGTTGCCTGTATGACGTTGACGTCTCTCAGTACCACATGGCTAGGGATGGACATTCGAAAAATATTTATATCGCTGTCGATACTCGCATTTAATTCTCTTTCATTTTGTTATAAAAAATAGTGTGTTATTTAGTTGTGCAGTGTAACTACGTGTATATACCTGTCAATATAAATATTTTATGACTACTTATTTTGACTTAGATATGAGTTTGGACGAATAAAATGTTAATATTTTTTCTTAGCAACTTTTTAACCAATCTTATAATGTTGCGTTGTTTTATCATTATAATTAGACGCTTTTAAAAAATAAAAATTGAACTACGCACGATATACATTTCTTATTCCAGAAACATATCGACTACCTATCCATCGTAGCACTACATCCCATCACTAAAGAAGTCTATCCCGTTACATTATACGCATAACACTTTATTTTTCATTCCATTAAAATTTATTTGAAGATTTTTCATTCTATTAGATTTGATTTGAAGATTTATTTATTATCACTTTATTAATTGTCTCATTTGGATCTTAGCAATAAACCTTTATTTTTAAAGAACACGTAACTGGTTTTACTGAAAATGTCACCGTAGCGACCAAAATACTGTTGCTATGGTTTTATGTTCTGACTTCAATATTAACATGTTATTTGGCTTACAATCACAGAGTACTTTATAATATAGGAAACTTACAATATAGAAATGAAAATAGCCGGGTTAGGGAAGTACGAGCTTTGTATTTTTCAAAACAAAAAAAAATAGTTTGGACGGTAAAAGATTTACTATACTTTATTAACTAGCTGTTGATTACAATATTGTTTTGTATAACGCGTGGCTTTAAAGACTTGATAGTGCGTGTACACTACCACTATTGTGCACCAATTGCGATGGTATAGGGTAGTTGCGTATGTAAAAGTATAATAAAGATAGGCTGTTATTATTAATATCTGCTTAATATTTTGTACCTACGAGTATGCGCCGCACGCGTACTCCCGCGAATGTTTTGTTGTGTGCGTAACACAGCTCAAACTACTAGAACTAGAAACTTGAAACTTTGATAGTAATGTAAGTAAGCACTAAGACGGGATTTTGAAAATTCGTCCGTCAAGGGGTAGAAAGAATGGAAAATAAAAGATCGGTGCCCGGAATAATTTGCTGCACGTACATACATCCACCAAATGGAGAGCGGCGCTTGCCGTTCTCCACACCACAGCGCACAGAGCTCAACGAAACGTGTCGAATAATATCTAATTAGGTGTTTAAAAACAACCCCGCTCAATAAGTTCTCCCCCTGGTTAGCATTGCTCTACCTGACGTTAGAATAGTCTTAATTTGGGTAGACTTAAGAGCCAAAAGAGCTTCCTTCGATGTACACTGACTACTATTGAAACTCCAACTCGAGCTCAGTGCAAGATCTGGGCAGATCGACATCTACCACCTACTACTTATGTCCTACCTCAGGAACATTTACCGCCCGGAGAAACCTTGCAGTGGTCTTTTCGGAAAGCATTCAACTGTCTAAGGACCCAAGTAGGTAGGCAAACAAAATTTAGCAAATTTGGCTCTACAGACCCCTCTCACATCCAGTGAGAATGTGACATCTCCGTACAGACGATGTCACATCACTTAGAGTGGGCAAAGTGTCCGCGGTTAGTTGGTGTGCCGTCACCAAGTTCTACGAAGAAGTGATGACACTCAAAGAAAAAGTGGAAAGAGCACGGCAGGCTTCATCTGACCACCCGATTCGTGTCCGACGAGCAAGGGGTAGAAGAAGGGCCTAATGGGCCTCCTCCCACCACCATAAATAGCCTACGGCAGTAGTTTCGGGGCAGTCTACTGTACTGGATAAAGGCAAAGACGGCGTGCGCGGTGCTTCCACGCGCCTCTTAATAAGGACTGGAGAAAGCTGGCTCCACATTAATGAAGAAGCTCCCCTTAAAAAGAGCTCTCCTTTCGGGGTTCGCGGTAGTTTGCTGAAGCGTTCCCGTGGCCCCGGACTATAGGAAACGGAGAAGCACTCCGGCGGTTTAGCCAGTAAGAGTCCGGCACACTTCTTTGCCATCGTCCGTTTTCAAGCCCTTTAATCCAAATTGTCAAATCAGTGCAAGATAGCGGCCACAGCAAAAAACTAGCAGTGTTAACTAACAGTCAAATGTGTTTGTAAGACTAGAGGTTATGATTAGGAAGTTAAGAAATTAGTTTTGGATAGAACTGGATTAGGGAGTTGGCATTAAACGTTATTTAGCTTTACTTTTTGTACAGCACTACACATCTTCAATACCTCGCAGACAAAGTCGCGGGCAGCAGCTAGTAAAGTAATAAATTTTAATGTAGAAATACTAGTTTTCAATATTATGATATAAAAACGTGTTGCGCCGACCCCAAGTAAAATGAAACATGGGCAGGAAGGTGAATGAAATGCTAGCTGTTGCCTGCGATTTTGTACGCGTCAGTAATACTCCTGCGAAAGTTAAAAAAAAAGAATTCTTGGATAAAAAAAAATAGATGTTGACCGATTTTCAGACCTACTCAATAATATGCTCACAAAATTTGAAGAAATTCGGTCAAGACGTTTCGGAGGAGTATGGCAACGAAAACTGTGACACGAGAATTTTATATGTTAGATAGAGAAGTTAAACATAAATATACACTTCAGAATCAAGAAAATTCCTGTTAAAAGATGACGTTTACCCCTGAGCTTTAGCTAGTGATCTCATATAGGCGTATTTTGTACCTAGAATCGAGAATTACGGTGAAATTACGAAACTCAAATACGCACTGACTAAATTAAGCAAAATCAATAAATTATTTCCACGGACTCATGAACAGTACTTTAAACTGGTTTAAATATTAACGTAATATATGATGCCATAAATTATTATCCACGAATATTAATTTACTTTTGATAAGTTTATTGAAATACGAGTGATATTAAATTATGATCAACATAATTATTGTATCTGAGATAAATACAGTTATGAGCTTTTACTAGTAATGTTTTATTTGTAGTAACACGTAATTTTAGATTTACACTAATTAGTAGTAGTAGCGGCTGATTTCTAAATTGAATTGGATAGGATTAGGATAGTCTTACCACAAATTTCAAATTCACGTTATAACATAGATAATGTTACATTAAGTTCTTTTGCACGTCTAACTAAGTCCACCATTTTTATTACTGACTAGTTTGCCCGCGTAGAATTTAGCAAAAAAGTTAGCTTATTTTCTGAAAAAAGTTGCTATTTCACAAATGGAATAATCAAAAAAATTACTCCTTGTGACATCAGCTACCTGCCAAAAAAGTCCCATCGAAATAAGTCCTGCCATTTCAGAGATTAGCGAGAACAAACAGACAGTCAATAATTGAAAAAATGTTAATGTGGCGTATGTTCATACACCAATTAAACATTATTATTCGTATGCATGTAGTAAAACGCGGTTATTTCCATTTTACAAACAGATCCTCCAATTTTATTAATATTTAATATTTATAGATTGTAGGTACATGATTTCACACACTACCCTATAAAGACTAAACAGAGGCCTCGCATCCAGTGACGTGATATACGATTGCTATAATTTACAGCACCTTTTTGATATCGCTTCGCTCGCACTGAAAAATTGTGCACAAAAAATATGCCACATGTTATATTTCTGATGGAGATTGATTGTTTTTATTAAGGGGCAGGTTTTTGCGTTATTTCGCGTTATTGCTATGGGAAATGTAGGTTAAACTCCATTCAACTATTGCTTTTATTTGTATGTGTATTTAGATAAATGAATAAATAATAACTAGTGTTTTATAGATTTCAATTATTGTTTAAGCTCCAGTTGTGTCAGAGTACACATTTACATAAATGTTGAAATGCATGTAACCAAAATATTTCGAGAAAATGCATAGAATATTCTCATATTCATAAATACTTTCAGAATTCAATTGTTAATAAGCTTGACTGTAAACGAATCTATTCTTGTTTAAATAAAATGAAAGTAATATTTAAATTTAAACAAACCTTTTATAATAATTTTCAAGAGGTGAATTCATAATTGTTAAATAAGACAGTCATGTTGCACAAGAAACGTATTCCACACCAAAATAGCTCGCCCTTAACAGATAAGGTCTCCAATTTGATGGTGAGTTGACCCTCTCGCTTCATTCCCCTAAATAAATGTCATTATATATGTCATTGATTGATTGTAATATTTATTACTGTGCAGTATATGACGCTCCCACCGTAATTATCTCGATTTTTTCGTACACAACAATACATTTCCCGAATCATTTTAATGTTTACCAATTTTTTCGTTTGATCCTGTTTAATCTGATCGAGTGCTTTGTTTTATTTGATTGGAGTTTGCTAGGTAACAGTGAATTTGAATGTTTGTTTTTACATAAATCTATAGGTCATTTTTCAAGGTGGTGTCTGTTGATAATTGGTTTGCGAAGGTATTGTACCGATCGGAAATAAAATATGAGAAGAAAATAATAATTAGCCTCTGTACTTCCAAGTAGGACAGATTATAATTAACACGTGTCCTTGAAGATATTAAAAGTAGATTGCTATTATAACAAAAAAATAAACTGTAGCGCAAATTACCTACATTGAATTAGTCTAGGGACTATCTACCTATCCATTTCCAGTCAGAGTAAGATCTATCAATACTAAAAAAAATATCGTAAATTGGATACTAAAGAACAGTCATCACGAAACGACATTCAACGTTAATTAAGAGTAATATCGTTGAACCATTGAGGTTAGATGCCCCAAGACGGATCAACCTCATCTTCAAAATATTAAAATAGATTTGAGTGATCCCTTCGAGTGGGATCATCCCTCTGTAAATAGAACCGCGAAATGGATGAGCCACGAGGAAAATTAAATTTAAATGGCTCAGAAGGTCAAGTGTCGGCTTCAGTAATATTGTGAGGAAATGAAATGTTTTATTTTATATTATTTCTAATAAATTTCTGATTCGAATTGATTTGATGGTGCTTCTTTTGTTTATTTTTACGTAACTGGAAACAGCCGAGTAAAGGAAGTATTTAATGTGAAGAGAAATTACCTTGGTGATACCGATTTGAAAAGTAATAGTTGAATTGTGAGAAAAAAAACCAAATGATATTAACTAAGAAGTTAATTTTATCTTAAGGGCCTTTAACTTTCTAACAGTTTTTTATCTACACAGATGTTTTTTTTTTAGTTCCTTTGTGAAATTGACTTTTACACTCAACACATCAAACTTAATACATTGAATAGAATTCCTTGATTGAAATTGGTATTTTATCAAAGCCACCGTTTATGGGGCCCTGCTTGCCCGATTGATGGGGTGCTAACCACTGCCAAGGGGTCCCTGATAAGGATTATGGTCAGCGACTGACGGTTTTTCTGTTAGAGAAATCTTTTAGGCTCTTTGCACACGAGTTCTCGTTACTCTAAAGTGAATATTAGATGGCTGAGTTTATAATTGCAATACATTGTTGATTTACTAAATAAAATTACTTTAAATGTTACTAAGACATCGCTTTGATTGTTGTAAAATTTTTGGACTTAGCTTAACAGCGGTACCATAGGCCTAAAACATCAAGCCATTTATTAGGTACTGAGACTACTAAAACCTTTTTTAAAACTATCTTGAAATAAAACATAACAGTCAATTGAATCACGGAGTTTCTTGCCGGTTTTTCTCCATAAGAGTGACTTTTTGGAACCTTGCAACTAGAGTCAATAGCGTTTTGAAAGTGCCTGAAAATGCCTAGGTACTCGAAATGAAAACAGTTTGATTTGATTTTTGGTTTTGAAAAAAAAACAGAATGCTGAGGATCGTGACTCTTTCTGATCATGTCCGCTAGATGTCGCCATTTATTGCGTTCTGTTGTTTGATGTATTGCAACACTCATAGGCATCCCCAGCTCTTTGGTGATTTGGTCAGACCACCGTATGGGACTTCGGCATCTCAGTCTCCTTCCTTCTACTTTACCGGTATAAGGCGCTCCAAATTATTGGCATCTCTGAAAAAACGAACTACGTATATTCCAATCAATATGTACAACGTTTGTATTGTGAATCAAGCCTTAGTATGTTCGTGACACTATTCAATGGCAGGGTCGATAAGGGCTGAGTGATTGCAATTGTTTCCTGATAACTGGGACACGGTATCTCGAGTGTTACCGAACGTGGAACAACCGACATAAATTCTATTGTGGGATGTTCTAGCAGATAAAGATGGAGATACACTGACCATGACGCTACACTGTTAAGGGTGAGAGGATGTCAATCAGTGTTTGAGGAGATGAAAGGTGAGGTTAATTTTCTTGATGTTCTAATGATTGTTTGTAATCTAATTTCCTACTAACAATTTAAAAGCGAAAGTTTGTAAGTTTGGATGGTAGTTTGTTACTCTTTTACACTCAAACGGCTGTATAAGTTTGGTATGGAATAAGCTGACCTCCTAGATTAACACACATGTTATGTTTTATCTGAGTGCAAAAGAAATAAACGCAATAACTCTCACGATGGGAAGGTGCGGTAAAAAGCTAGTAGATTAAATGTGATTTCTAATTAGACTAATAAAACACTAGCTCCAGACTCAATTAGATTTTTTATGTCTGAAACTATTTGGGTCTTCCAAAAAAATACACGCGATGAATAGGTTGTCTATCAGAAATAAGTGTAAAATTATTTCTCGAAAGTTGTGTTAAAAAATAATGACCTAACCTTAATAAACTTCCTCCCATTAACTAAATTACACACCTTAATAACCCAACGGTTTACCAGTAGAACACTATGTAACTAAAACACTATTGAGTTCAAAACAATGAGAAGATTTATTTTAGCAATAATTTAACCAGAGTTAGCGGGGTGAAGCGGAATTTCAAAAAGGACCAGCAAAAGTTCGATTCAAAATTAATTAGCAACATCTATCCTGCGGTGCAGTGTTTTTATTTAGTAGAAGTCGACTTTCGTTACATTGTTTTTTGAAATTTACTTAGTTTGGGGAGAGTTTGAGATAATACTGATTCTTTTCATTCATGACCTGGAGCCCAATTCAATATTTATCATTGCTAAAATACTCATTCCCCTCCTCATTTTGATAAGTTTTCTCTCTGGCTAAATTGCAAATCTAAATCAGCTGTTTCTTATCTTCTTCAGCAATCTTTCGCCCGCCGTTGGGCATCTGCCTCTATGAAGCACCTCCAATGGGCACGATCATGAGTCCATTGGTGGCCTGCTTAGGTTTTTAGATCTTCTGACCAACTGGCTGGCATCTACCTACACTTCTCTTGTCCAAAACTTTGCCTTCAGGCCAAAAATTTCCACATCAGCTGGTTTGATGTGATAAAAATGTCTTGCATTAAAGACAACGCACCAAATAACTGACCAAGCAATCCATACAGACTACTTGTCTTTTGGTACAGATTCAAAGTGAGTAACGTTTGTTGTGGCCTCCAAGGACCCATTATACTTAAGAGTAACGGAGAGATAAGCGCTCGGATTCATTAGTTTGTTACAATAACATTGTAAATACTATGTGGACGATACTAACTATTCGCATAAACTTATAAGAAATTATTTGCCAAGTTTTATAACTTCGGTTTATTATAATCGTTGGAGGTTGAAAAAAATACACGAGAATAACTCGTGTATTTTTTTCAACCTCCAACGCTCCTCTCTCCTAAATTTTTACGTGCCCGACAGGGTTCATATTGATCTTAACTTGTTTTATTTTTTACCTTATCTGTATCACAAGGAATGCAATAAATAATTGAGTAGATATAGTTTTGAAATAATCGAAGTACTTAGCAACGAGAAGAGGCGGCGGTGGTATAAACGAGAGTCGAACATCAGTTTAAATAATTTGCTTAAATTCTTATAATTTTTTAATTTCTAAACACATACAAAACTGAGTCATGTGGTTTACTGACGTTAGGCATATTCCGGCAGTCTAAGTAAATATTTAATAATGAACAAGACTTCTATAAAAAATAATGTAACATGAAATAAACAATTAAGTCTCCTTAACAATATTTCACAATTAATTCCCATCATTGATGACCTTGACAGTCACATAAAGGAATAGACTACACTTGCCCTTGACAGAGAAAAATGGAAAGATGGGAGGGAGGCCATTGGCCAGCAGTGGGACCATATAGGCTTATAGTTATAATAATTCCCATCGTCTACTTGAATATTTTTAAAATTTTGTGGAAGTCGAACCGTTTTTTTTGCGTCAGCTTGTTTGAATTAAATTTTCCTGTAATAGTCAATTACGTTATAAAGCGACCACAGTATTATCATATTGTTAATCATATTTGTAAACTGTTTTCATTAAAATATATATTGCGAAGTTAGGACTACACAAGTTTGCGTTGGGCTTTCGAGGCTGAAAAATTAAATTTTCCTAGTTTTTCTTTATAACTTTCAGCACGGGAATCCATAGTGGGCGTTAAGCTTCAGGAAACGTTGAAACAAATACACTCTAGCGTTGACTGTCTCTGATTTTAATTATACAGAATCGTCTTAAAAAACGGACTTAAATAAAACAGTAACAACATAAATCACAATTTTCAACATTAACTAATTATCATTATCTCATAATGCCACGCACCGTTACATAAAATAATCGTCGAATGAAACATCTTAAAAGCTAAGTATTTTTTCCCGTGCATTTAAAAATTCGATACTAATTAGCAACGTCAAGTGCTCTTATTGTTTTGCGGAGGCCGCCAGGCAGTTTTCTTTTTACACAACGCTGTCTAGTCACTTGAAAAGTTTCTACGCTAACATTGTACGGAAACAGCTGTTGCTAAATCGAATATTAATATCACGTATTAACTCTTAGTGCGTTCATTTGGGATTGAGTCGATTGAAAATGGTAGTAAAATAATTTAAGAGGTGATAGGTTTATTAATAGACGTTTTCTTTTTGGTTTCTGATGATAAAAAGACATGGCTATAAAATCAAAGTTTGTGACTATGAATAGATGAACTTTGTTTGTGTTTTATGCTTAATAGCCCAGTCAAATTAGGTAAAATAAGGCGTCAACCTCGGAATGAAAGATAATAAGCTGAAAATTGGTGAGAACCTTTGTTTGGTCGCCCTAAATATTGTCTCAAAAGTCACAAGTTCTATCGTGTCCGCGTCTTAAGATATTCAAGGTCAAAGGTCACGAAAAACATTTTTTCGCGAATATCTCGGTTCCTATTGCTTAAATGATATTTTCACCAATACCAAAGTTGTAGAGTACAAAATTCTCTACAACTTTTGTCTAAACTTTTTTTTTATACAATCAACCGTTTTCGAGGTAGAGCGCGACGAGTGCGCAGCGTACAGTCATATAATATATCAGGTAAAGCAGGGTCAAGCGTGAGTTTCGGTTGTCAGTACGTTGTATAAAATCAGTTATTGACAAAAAAATATATTTATTAAGCAATGCCCATTATTTCTGTACACAATAGGTCTGGGAAAAAGTCTTTTCGCATTATAGTAGGTATGAACTTGTAATATTTTTTTTTTGGCTATAGTATTTGTACCTGGTTAGTTTTGGTTCAATTAAAAGTTAAAATTTTGAAGAACGTAATTCCAAATTCTAATATTATTTGAGAGATAAAGATTTTATTACAAGTTCATTCATGATATAATGCGAAAAGACTTTTTCCCCGACCTATTATGTACAGAAATAATGGGCATTGCTTAATAATTATATTTTTTTTTGTCAATAATTGACTTTATACAACGTACTGATAACCCAAACTCACGCTTGACCCTGCATTTCCTCATATATTATATGACTGTACGCTGCACACTCGTCGCGATCTACCTCAAAAACGGTTGATCGTAAAAAAAAAAAATTTAGACAAAAGTTGTAGAGAATTTTATACTCTACAACTTTGATATTGGTGAATATATCATTTAAGCAATAGAAACCGAGATATTCGTGAAAAATTGATTTTCGTGACCTTTGACCTTGAATATCTTAAGACGCGGACACGATAGAACTTGTGACTTTTGAGACAATATTTAGGGTGACCAAACAAAGGTTCTCACCAATTTTCAGCTTATTATCTTTCATTCCGAGGTGAAACCCCTAATTTGACTGGGCTATAAACGGTAAAAGCAATTTGGATAAAATTTGGTGTGTTGTCTCTCTAAATAAACACATAAGTTACTTTAGAACCGACTGCGCCAGAAGGGATCAATGTTTTTGCAGTCAGAAGCGACTGTCACGGTAGCGAAGGTCAAAAAATCATTTTCCGCAGACTTCAAAAAATAAATAGAGTCTCGGAAATCTTTTATAACCTAGGCATAATATAAAACACACCAAGACCCTTGTTCCTATCTTTAGACGTTTGCCTACAAAAATCCAATATGGAAATCAGATTATACGGTATTATGCAGGCAGTGAACGGCACCTAAATGATCAATTTTGTCTAGCGAGAGTGTCAGGCACTAGTGTACAAACCCTTATTGTATCTGCTTAGGTGTTTGCGACATATTATGTTACAGGTATTTTGTAGAATTACTCATATACCGGTATTTTTTTTGTTTATGCGTGTGTGTGGGTGGGTGATTACGGAATAGAATGACTGTTTCTGTTCGAAAGGGACTAAGCTTGGAATTCTTGCTTAAATAATTTCACACATAATAAAAGCGATTGTTGTACCTTGTATTGTAGCAATACAGTCTACAGCTTACTAATTGTTAATTTAGGAAGCTGTAGACGTTTTGAAAGTGAATCTGAAGACTGATCTGACGACATTTCTTTCGCAGAAAATTGAATTCTTTACCCCAATAAGAGAGTAAAAAGAGTAAATTCAAATGAACAACATGAACACAGGAATCAAAGAACATAACTTTGGTAATCAACCATACACCCACAAAAATTCTTGTGGCGAAATAATCCCGTTAAAAAACCCCATGATTTTCAAAAAGCCGGCTCCACGTTAATTTTATCTTCAAATGACCAGTTAATACCGCTTTGCTTTTAATCCGCCGACGGATTCGTTCCCGAGGAATAATTACGATTTTCATAGACCCAGGCGTGCAACGGCGAGATCTGTGCAAATTGTGAAAAACTACTCACCACACGAAATTGATTTCACCAATGTTTAGTTGAGTACACCGGTACGTCTTTGGGATTTCAGTTTCAGTTCAGCCATTTCCTTAGATTTATTTGGATAGATGTAGTCTTTTGTTTCGTTTTCTCGTAATAGTGTGGATGGATGATCCTTATGTGTGGGTACTGCAGTAGTTGATGCAAGTTAGATTGTTGCTATTTTTTACTGAATATTAGAGAGCATACTTAGGTAGGTACCTATTACAGACTTATTTATGGATTTTATTTTTCTGTTTCTGGAAAATTACAATAATTTCGGTGATTTAGTTTCTTTAAATAAAATTGTGTTTTCTTTCTTAGGGTTAAGATTCACCTTTTTAAAATCAAGTCAACCTAATGGCTTTAAAAGAATGCAACTATATTTTTACGAAATCCTCGATTTTTCAGGTTATCTATCATCATACCCTTACTCCCTTATCATGAAAACACCTTGGAAATATGTTCTTTCCAACAAATAAAAGAATCATCAAAAAAAACGTATATACTTTTTTGGAGTCGGTTAAAAAAATATTTTTTGTAATAACTGTAACTTCACAATAACATTTCAATAAATACTGTGTAAATAGCTGGATGTTAATCATGATTGACTGATAAAGCAATGTTATCATCAATCATAAAGGTATCTCTTTGTTCTATATTTTTCTTAAGGCGTACCTCGTTTATCTTATTCGTACTAACGGGATTTATTTAATGTTGTATTTGTTTTTGATGAAATATAGATGTAATTTAAGGCTCGAATCGAGTTTAACTTTTTAGACCAATTGGCAATTGGGTATTTGACTGAAATAAACTAATTAGTCCGACAGATAGATTTCCAAAAAATATTGGACACATATTTTTGACGATACGGAGAGTTCCAATCTTGTTTGACGTCACGTCTTAGTGCACTTTTACTGACAAATCACGTTTCGAGCCCGCATTTTCATACGATTCACCATATTTGATGCGTTATAGATATTCGTATTTTTTTTTCGTAGTTTTTTAGAAATCTTTGTGACTTACTAATAAAACTGTCAAATACCCAATTGCGTAAATAAAATTAAAAATTTCACAAGTCGATACAAAACGTGGATTTACTCTCATAAAAACGCAGATAAGTACTAAATGAATCCAACTATGGTCATATTTCCGTACTCAAAAGCTAAAGAAGAAAAATACGCACTATCAAACGACCTAATAGTACCATTACCGTAAAACCGACCATTGTCCTGATCATGAAAAACCGAAACTACACAACGGCAGCCGTTGAAACATGCAAATGTTACATTTAACGACGCGATAACTCAGATTTATAAGATACAGAATATCGTTAGGACCGCCGATAGATAGGTAGAAACAGAAAAAAATCCTCCATGGAGCAATATAGGCTGGTTTACAGCATTTTTACGATACCTTCTTATCTTGAGTTATGAGAGGAATCGGTGATTTGCAATGCAAATATTTTATGCCGGCGCCCATACCGATTTGCTCCCACTCTCCTGCTAGAATAATACGCAATCGATGATCATATCGATATAAATATGTTGAGGGTGTTAATTTGGGTATATTAAGATTCTTGTGGATTTTACCGGATGATCATTACGATGTTCTTGTAAAGATCAGAAAGAAATTATTCGATGTTGATGTCAATAGGTGCAATTTCGATACAAAGTCGAACTCTTTGAGCATTTGCAAAACTAACTATGATTGTATCGATATTATTTAACAGCCAATCCTAGACAAGATGATGTCTACAATGCTTCACTACAGTTGATCACAAACCTATGGCCGTCAGATATATTATTGTGATTTTGTGCTATAGTTTCCGTTGACAAGCTTTATTTTTTGACTCAGTTTAGATACCGCATTCATTTTGTGGCTACCATTAATTATACTTACAGCGTACATCCTTATATTTACTAGAGAAAACAAATATCTTGAAATACTCAAAAATTTATGTAGATTAGAAAGAGGTTTCTTACCATGTCTTGCCAATTGTCTCTTAACCACAACAAACACATCCACTGCATCAACTAAAGCATCATGTTCAACGAATATAATATTGTGTACTCAGAGCATTACAAAAAGAACTTGAAGTTCAAACAGGATAAGCAGAATATCCGCTTACATCTCTATTATGTGGAACATCTTAAGTGCCATCTTGTAAATAAACGATCTCATCCTGCGTCACGTCTCATGGGAGCGTGTTATCTCGTGACGGAACTTTCGTTAAGCCTTGGAATCGTGGCGTTTCATATAGATAATTAATTTCGGGAAATTGTTTCTTGTACATTTTAGTACTGATCTTGTATTTCTGCGTGGGTTATGTGTGTGGGAATGCTGTATTGTTGTGAATAGAATCAGTATCGAATGTAGGTAGGTATATCGGTTTTTGTGTGGTTTACTTAGATCATTTTAAAGTGAAATTAGCTAGCGGAACAGATACTAATCTATGATCTTTTTCGTCAGGGGCAGCTTTGAGGATGTGAGACGATGCAGAGAGTAGTGCACCGACTGTCCTGCTTTAAGAGATTTTATTATAATCGCGAAGGTTTATAAGTATGGATGAATGTCTGTAGGTCTTTCACAATCAAACGGATGGATCAATTGATAAAATTTTGTAATAGTAGTGATAATTTAAATAGAAAGTGACTCCATAAGTCACTTTTGGAGTAGGTAATTTTTAACCAACTGCGGCAAAAGAGGTAATATTTTTTTGCAGCTATAACCGCGTGCGGGTATTATACCAAATAGGTATATTGTAAACGCAACAATTTGATTGTGTACCCCATATATACAATCCTATATTATGCTTTACGTAGTCATTAAATTTATTCATAGAAAATATGTATCTATTTTGGTAAAGGTAGACAACTATGAAACGTTATTATGTAGCTAGCAGATACAATGAAGATATACTTACATGTAACAATGTATCAAAACTCCAATAAATGTCATGTGCAGTTAAAAATGTGCTTTGTTTATTGCTGCGCTTATTTACAATGTGGCGTCTCGCAATTTATTGATGCTGCTTGTTGACACATTGACACACATACGCCGACTGGGTTGTGCTGAAACCTACGTCCCGAAGCGAGCATCACAATTAACGCAAGGGTTCTAGACATTCATTCAAACTATTTGACTTCAACGACTAGAAAAGGTGTGCCTTTTAGGTAGGTAGGCCTTTTATATATTTTTATACCAGCATTTCGGGATTTTTTGTTTTATTTGAGTAGATTCCTGAAAGTATCTATCATGTTTTGTATTTACAGGTAAGTATTTAATTATTTTAAAGATTGTTTCATTAAAAGTTAATAATATTATAATTATATGCACAAATTCTAAACACGTATTTACTCCTTTTGTACTGATTAAATTTGACTTACATTTATTTTTTCACAGAATTCAAGGAGTAATAAGGACATTCAGTTTATTGAAAGCCAGTAAACCGAATTTACGGTAACTAGGCGGGCAACTCTTTGAGAACATTCCCAAAGAATTCCTACACAAGACACTCATCTCATCAATTACATCAAAATAGGCATCCGAAGCTAAACCAGCATTAGTACACATCATTGAAGCCAGCCACTTATACCGTAAATCATAAAGAGAGCTTTCTTTATATTAGTCAACGTTTATCCTCGAGTACTTCTGAATGATGGCTGGTCATTAATGAGCGGACTCCATCTAAGGCCATTCGGGGCAGCCCTCTCCAGCCTATTTGTCCTCGACTGTTAGTGATAAATGGGAATGTCCTGGCCACTGGTATTAAACAGAGACATCGGAAAAGAGCCGCTTTGGAAACATATGGGCCAGTATTTGATACAAAACCGGAGTGAGTTATGGTGACAGGAAATATGGTTCATTAGTAGATTTAGAGATACGACGACTAGTTGCGACTATAATTAATTGTTATTACTGTTTCTGTAGTAGAGTGAGTAGAGTCCATGACTGCTTATTTGATGTTTTGTGAACCATACTGCTGTAATTTCACGGAGATTAAGTAAATAAATCTTTATTCATAGATACTTCAAAGTGTTTTCGAAAAAAAAAATAGGTACAATAGTACCTATTTTTTTTTTGATCCGTGAGATAACAATTAAAACAACTCTTATCGATGAATGCTCGTTTATTACTACTGGATAACAATATGGTGCGATGGTTGTGCAAGCATTTATAGAGATAGACACATACACACTGGTATACACAACATTTTTACTTAAGTTTTTAATTAAATATATTAAATTAAGATTAGGTAAGTATAAGTATTGGCAAAACCGGTCCGTGCGAAATACAAACCCTTACATTTTATATATGGAATGAATATTTATCAATACCTATACGTTTTTACGCACAATTGGATCTTACCCTCAATCAGTAGCTACCATACCATGCCACCCATACCAACCTGTATTAAATTGTTTTAATAATATTGACGCATATTGATACACATAAGACTTTTCTTCTAACGCGCGTTTTAAGAAGCAGTAGTTCGTATAAATTGAGGTGTAGACATGCAAGTGCACGTTTTTGATCAAGCGCGCTTTGAGATTTTCTTTCAAACGCGCATTGGATTAAATGCGCGCTTTCTTATAGAGTGGACGCATATTCCCTAAAAAGATTATTTTGTAACTGAGCCAAATATGGACTAGTAACGCTGTCCTGGTTGGGAATCGAACCCACAACCTCCGGTACAACAGTCAAGGCCACTAACCACTAGATCAACAGACCACAACAGAATCCAAATAATTCCTCCTTCCAACAATTTAGGTAGAGTAGGATACAAAAAGGCAGGCATTTTGAACAAGAGTTTTTGTAATAGCCTCCATAAAAGCGCGGTGATAATGACCGTTATGGTGGTTACCGACACCGACAAGAGGCTATCGGTGGCTATACGTTGATGGTTCCCTAATGGGATTGTTTATTACAGTGAAACCTATTGAATAGGCTACTGATTATGCAGAACTTATAAAATAAATGCTTTATTGCTCCAAAAAGTTTACATATGATTTTTGCGTTTTGAGTTTCTTATAAGCAACTTATGACTTGGTATTAAAGGTACCAACTATAGCTAGCTGTCACATTTTCGCCTTGCGCAACTGTCGGTTATAGCTGCAAAAATATTACCCAACCTTTCGTCAAAATTGATCTAGCTGTTTGAGCTTGAAAGAGTATCAACCAAACATACTCACAAACTTTCGCATTTATAAATTATAGGTAAACTATCCTCCTTTTAAATCCGTTTTATCTAGTTTGTTTATCATCGTACCTTAGTAACTTGAACGGTATCCTAGTACGTTAGAAGGCAATTTCGTCCTTATGCTAATGAAATTAGATTTATTTTACATTAAAGTATTTGGCCGTACATGTAGCGGAATTTATATTAAAATTCCTCGCAGAATGAGATAGGTAAGTGTGGAAACGTTCCTTTCTTCGGATTACAAAGGCCACTTAGGAGGCCATTTTATTTATCACACCTTTAGTTGCTCGTTGATCCTTACTCTGGATTTATTTAAATTCATTTTCATTCATACAATGCACATTTTTTGTCGTAGATATAAACAAATGTATTTTGTGAAGTACTCTTCACTTTCGTTTAGAAATTTTATTGTCTCTCGGAAAACAGTCGATTTCCATTTTAGTATTTTTAGCTTTTGGAAATTCTGTTCTATTTGAAATTTACTTTTCCAGGACAGGGCAAAGTTGACGAAGAGACTTTGAAAAGCATTATTATTACATAGTCGTATTAAATGAAGTCGCGTCTCGCGTCTGTCCACCCCTATGTATGCTTAGATCTTTAAAACTGCTCAATAGACTTGATGCGGTTTTTTTCGACTTGTTCTTAGGAAGGTTTCACTCGTATGAAGCTGGGGCGGGTTGCTAGTTAATAATAATTTAATAATGATTTATTTATAACATGGATAAAATTATAACTATTGGTGAAGAAATACAGTCAATAAAAAGCAGTAATTTTGTGAAATATTTATTTTTAATAGTGTACAACATAATATAATCACTTTAATTCTATTTACAAAAGCAGACAGATATCACATCACCTAAGTTGGCGTACATCTGAAGATACAAGAGTTGCCATTTAAAAAATAAAACTAGAATTTTACTAACATACATAAATACAACATCTAATATCAAAAAGGCTCGCATAGTAAAAAAATATCGTGAAATACATACAGCTATTACGATTTTTAAAAAACTTGACGTTGTTTTTTCTGGTTTTGAATGGTCTACCTCGATATCTACTGACATGCAAGTAAATTAACAAACTTTATCACTAATATGATAAAATTTCACTTTAGGAAATAGTCTCAACTTCCATTGATAGTGTAACAATTGAGAAAACAACTAACAAAATAGCTACTTTCTTGTACTTTATAGTTTAAGCTAAACTAATGGTCGAGTTTATTATTTCAAGAGTTTAACTAAGGCGGCACATTCATTTAATTTACAATCGTAGGTAGCATAATGATATGAAACTAGCTCTTGTCCACAACTTCACCCAGGAGAATGTCGGTTATAGCTGCAAAAACAGTACCCCCTTCGACGCAGTCAGTTAAAAAGTAGCCAGCTCCATACCGAATAATTTCATTAAAATGGATCCAGCGGTTCGTGCATGAAACAGTAACAAACATACATTCATTCACCCAGACTTACAAACTTTCGCGTTCTTAATATTAATAAGATTTCTAAGAACCAAATTAAATGCATGAATGATAGTTGTATGCGTTTGAAAATAATGTGCTATCACTGAAATAAAATAAAAAAAGCAGGTGAATGTGCCGCCTAAGTACAGAGAGAAATAACATTGTGAAATCCCTTTACACTTGATATGGAAGTTAAACGATTACATTATCAAAGAGTTCTAGGAAATAATAATGCAGAAATCAATTTATTGTTACAAATATTTAAAAATGTTTATGCATTGGCTGTATGTATTAGGCCTTCCTTAAAAACTTTTTATTCCTAATTATCCCAAGCCTCAAGTGATTTATCCGTTACATTACATTACAATAGATATAAATGATATATTTTATTGCCAATATCACTTTATTGAGCGTTAATGAACTTTAAGCACATCGAATGCTAATCGTTTGCGGAATATTTTTATGGCAAATAGCTTGCAAATTGGCCCCATGCGCTAAAATGTCGAAACTAGGTAATATACTGAACTGGCTAGATTGGTTTAAATCATGAGTTTAATAATTATGACTGTTTTTTTCTACCAGATATTATTGTCTGCAAAATATTTTCTTTTAGTGTTGAAAATGTTATTGGTGCTTCTAAATAAAAATCTTGAGATATTAAAATCACAGACATGTGAATATGATGTGACAAATGATTTAGAGCATGAATCTCATATTTGTTCATATGAAGTTCTATTAACATACCTACACTATGCAGACTTTTCATCACTGAATTTTCAAAAGAGGTTTATTAAAAAAAGAATTAGGCATTTCGATAAGATATTATCCTACAATTTTGAGTAGATATAAAATGACAGAATTAACGATGTTTACAAATAAATATTCAAACAAAAGCTGAAATTTAGTGTTCGTTTGCTGAAAATAGAAATCCTGATCAAATCAAACCAGAACATTTCCCAACACATTTACGATAAGTCCATCACTTATACGGCCCCTGTACGATCAGCATCAAAAGTCGTTAACACATTTAGATTTTCAAACGAACTGTACACAATCGAATTCAATGAATAATTGTGCTATTGGGTAACAAAATAGGCTTGACACCTGGTATAGTTAAAACATACTAAGCACCAATACCTAAATGTCATAGAATGTCATAGAAGAAATGTCCCGCCGCCGCCGCTGTGTCAACACCTGCGGTTGAACCTAGCGTAGGTACGTCGACCCCTAAACGCGCCTACGCAGCAGTAGCAGCCACCAACAAGCCCGCTGTGACGCAAACAAAGCGGGCTAAAGGGGAAAATCAATGTCGTGGCAAACCACAGCCATCGAGTATTGCAAAGAAGGACACGTGCAACAAGGATGGTTTCATACAGGTAGAAAGAAAGAAAAAGAAGCCTACCTGTAGGAACCAGTGCGGAACCGCTGAACCCACCATCCTGATGCGTCCTGCAGTACCGACGACACAGCTGTACGTGTCCCGTCTACATCACACCACGACGGTGGAGCAGGTCGTGGAGTATGTACGATCCAAGACCAACTGGACCTTGAGGGTGGAGAGGTTGGAGTCGCGCCACAACACGAACTTCAAGTCGTTTATGGTGCGAGCTCCAACTCACCACGTCGAGATCTTTCTCAAGGAAGAGTTTTGGCCGAAGGGTGTCGTTTATCGAAAATTCAGAGGAAGGATACGCGACACCACGCAGCGTAACACGATGCCGACACTTCGTGTACATTAGTTCTTATTTTAGTTTTATAATTATATGTATTAGTTTATAGATATTGTTATGTTATATGTATAAGTATTGTATTTTCTATGGGTCCTAGTTGCCTGAATTAAATAAATAAATAAAAAAAAAAAAAAAAATAGAAAAATTACGACACTTTGTAAATCGGTTTGTGTTAACCGACTTTTGATGCTGAATGTATATTTTTTTTAGCGAACAGTAGAAATCTTCAGAATACAACCAACGTTTAAGCCTATTCTAAATGGTGCAAGTATAGTCGTAACACGAGGACTCCTGTTGTTGTCGGTTTTCCTCGTTTGATATGCGGATGTTTGATGACGAGCCCTCCGTCTCCCAAAGACCTGGTGTCTCTATGATCTAGGGAAAGGGAAGAGATTTTGAATATTAACCTATAAAATGCTATGTTCTCCTTTAATTGAAGCACAACCCAAATGTACACCGTCCTCTTTTGTCTAATGTATCTTGTGTATTCCTATTTATTTTGTGGAACATATTTAATAAGGTACATTATGACTAAAGGTGATAAAACGAGTTATTGGTTTACAAAAAAATATGTTGTAATGTCTTTTTAGCATTTAATATAAAAATATAAAAAAAATATTTCAAGGATGAGTAAAACCACGACAGAGGCCTAGGAAGCGGCTTTCAAACTCTGCCACCAGGTTGTAAACCATCCGATACGATACGAAGAAAATCTGAATATTGGCATCAGTATATTTTTTTTTATATAATACCTTTCGTGAGGATGATTCTTACTTATGATACAACGGTTTACTCACGCGTATTTATCAGGAAAGCCCGACTAGTTTCGGACCCAACCGGAGTCCTTAATCATGAGCTGATGCGGCGGCAGATCGCGTGTCGTACTGGTCGTACCAGTACTAGTCGAGCTATCCCGATAAATACGTGTGAGTAAACCGTTACATAATTTAAGTGTTTAAGTCTCGATAGTTACCTTTTGCACGAGTTCTTCGAAAGCCAAGCTGATTCCCTCCTGGGTCTTAGCGCTGCTCTCGATGAACAACATTCTGTGCTTCTGTGCGAACGCCTGGCCTTGCTCTCTAGGTACTGCACGGTTTTTCTACACAAATATAGACCTTATTACTCCTTACATAAGATGTATAATCAAACAATCTCAAGAATAAGTGTTTTTGCTGCACAAATATGGAACATATTACTCCGTTAATAACGTATACAATCAAACAAGAAAAAGTGGTTTTATTAACTTCGTGACTACGCTGAATTATAATTTTGTTTATAATAATTATAAAGTGTAATTCAATTATTGTTCTATAGCTAACCAAATATATATTTGTTCATGAAACTTTTTTTAATTTTCGATCCAAAATATCACTATTTAGATGACCTAAGTGGTCATTAACCTTAACCTATTTTTTACTTTAATTAGAAAATTCTGATCTACTCAAAATTGTTACCAAAATAGGCGTAGATATAGCGAAATTTGGGTCAAAATGTCTAGCAAAAAAATTAACATAAGACGTACCTTATCAATCTTATTGCCGACAACTAAGCAGACTATGTTTTTCTTGGTGGAATACACTTGAAGCTCTTCGGCCCACTCCGCCAGTTTTGCTAAGGACTTTGGTTCTGACACGTCGTAAACTAAAATCGCACCGTGAGCGTCTCTGCAACAAAATGTTTATTTTATATGTGGGATATGTTTTAATCATGATTTAAGACGATTTAGGAGTGACCAGAAATTGTATAAGATAAAGAGCTTTGTAAGAATAAATGGGAGGTCTTTGTTCAGCAATGGAATCACACATAGGTCTGATAAAAGAAGAGATTTTTCTACTATACATATTTTAAAACAAATACAGCTAGTTTTGGTTTCGCTCCATCTCAAAGAACCAGAAAATTTGATTGAAGGAGGTTTGTTTGTGTATTTTTTTGTTCTTTTAGTTGCGTTTTTACTGCTAAACCAATAAGTCTTAATGAAAAGTATGAAAAGAACGACTCTCATATTGAAAAGGTCATAGAGTAGGCGGGGCTTTATGAAAGCCGACAGTCACGTGATCGGAGCTGCGATCACCACCTCAGTATAACTCGGTAGTTTCTAAAAAATAAATGTTTACTGTTGCGCGCAAGCGATAGATAGGGCTACCGACCAACAGAAGTTTTACTACATCAACAACATTCAGCCTGTTTGGCACTGCGACACGCTCGCGACTGTATTATACCACGGTCATAACTTGCATTGCGCCCGTTTATATGAAGACTTTATACTGTATATTATTATACTGTGCCTTCACGCAAGTACAAAAAAAAATTCCCTAGAATTTCCTCAGTCAGGTGAATCATTATTTACGAGTGGCCACGTTACTCTTCGGTGATTCCTAAACGCTGAGTGATACTGCGATTTAGGTTTGTTAATTTAGTACACTTTCCCAAATTAGTGTTAATAAATATGCAAGTAATCACAAATTGATATTCGTAATGTAAAATTAATATATTTCAATAATATTCCAGTATTAACAACTAATTAGAGCAACTATTTTAACAATTTAATTACCAGCATTTCCGTATCGTGCAAACTTGTTATTGATAGCGAAACTATCTGTGAATCATATTGTTTTGTTCATCACACGTCATTGCCACAACGAAAATGAACCTTACTGCCTTGTAATAGAGACGCTGTTAATGTCAGTGTTGGATCTGATGTGGTACGTAGTTTACCGATGAGTTAAGGCGAAGGCCACCGCAGACCGAGAGGCGGGAAGGAAGAAGATTTATATGACAATCAAAACTGAACTTTAACCTAATGGACATAAAGTTCATAACGTAAAATGAGTACACATTATGATACAAAAAAAGTTTGCCACTTCCATGTATAGTCAATACTCGCTTTTAAAGTAAACTAGGTAGCTTGCGTGAGTAACGTGCATTATGCAATTAAAAATAGATACGTAAGCCAACTGCACTGAATGAGTAAATAGTCATAAAAATATAGTAAAACTTATACTTTAAAATTGCTGGCATCTTTTGATTCATGAAAGACACAAGACTTTTCTCTCATTACCTTTTTCTAACAAATCTTTCCAAACATTTCAAATTTCATATTTAGGTACGTTAATTCGTTTGTTTGTGTCCTAACAAGTGACAAAGAAAAAAATGTGTTTAAAGAATTAGTTTGCAACAATATACAAATTTGTAACTATGGATGGTTGGATGATGGATGTTTCTTTCATGCACAAACAAATAACACAATTTTCGTATGAGGTTACATGACACAGAATACTTTATAACCAACTGCGACTATGATTTTGTCGCTATAATTGACCTATAAAGTGCGAAGCCGCGGGAAAACCCTTGTAATAAATAAAACAAGAGCCCAAGACTGCTGAATGGAATGGAAGGAGGTCCTTGTCTACCCATAGAACTGTACTGGCTTGATATAATATCCATCATATTATCACAAACATTAGTTCAAACTATTTAGAATCCTCGTACACCTCATATGAGACCAAATACACATATTTGTAACATACTTAACACTAGCAGAAAAGTAATGTTTTCAAATACTATTGTTTTCAAGCAGTAACTAAAACAATGTTACACTACAAAGCAATAATAGTCAAAGTAGGTGAGGCCATTTCTGCATTTACTGTACACATTTATTTTGTAAATGGTTTCTCAATTTAATAATACTGAATCGTAAAGTTGGCTAACTAAATACAATGTAGGTTAATAGTCTTAGATTGGTTAGGTTCTATACCATTTTGAGAACATTATAATTAAACAGAAAATAATTTTGTCTAGCAGTGATTTAGGCCTACAGTATGCCCATTTAATATTCCATTTTTCTTCTACATTAATAAATATATTGATGGATGTTTGTTACTCTTTCAAGCTCAAACAGCAGGATAAATTGTGATAAAATTAAAGTTAGAGAGAGGTAATGTTTTTGCAGCTATAACTAACATTTCATCGGGCAAAGTTGGTGGTAACAGATAGTATATTTATAAATAAGACTAGTGGTGACACATTAAGTTATGAACCAATCAGACCACTTTATAATTTTCACAGCAACTCCATCAAGAGCGTACACCTAAGAACAAGACATTATAATTGTTTGTTTCATATGTTTTACCTGTAAAAGCTTGATGTTAATGTCCTGTACCGTTCCTGGCCTGCTGTGTCCCAAATACCGAGCTTAACTTTGACACCGTTGACATCCATAATTTTACATTTGTAGTCAACTCCGATTGTGGCCGGGAATGAGGCATTGTAGTCTCCTGTTGTGAACGCTAGGATTATGCTAAAAAGAGAAACAGTACTTTAGAAATATATAGTCAGTTAGCAATAAAATTTAAAATTGTTTGGATTTGCAAATATACAGTAAGTAATCAAGTATTTTCCTGTGATGATGAATTAACTGTTTAATTATGACTCTACATATATGGTATGTTGGTTGTATATTCTGCTTTGCATGGTAACAATAAAAATGGTAATTGCTAATTTATAATTCAGCTACAGTTAGTTCTTTATTATTAAGTAGAGAACTAACTGTTGCTTTAAAAACTGTAATGTTAAATACTCAAAATTAATTAATAGTTTTATTTAAAATACTAATGTGCGTATAATTATTTTGCAATCAAATCAGTAGATAATTATGTCAAGGTTGAAAAGTAGTCTTTGTTAGCATAATTAATTATTCTAATTAACTATTTTACGCGTCAAATGATGCGCAGTATCGACTGTCGGATTATCATACAAGATTAAAATGATAGTTCTATTAGTAAAGGTGGCATTTAACTCCAGTACGTGAGTCAAACTCTTTTTATAGATATAGGTGGGACATGTTGACAGTACGCAGAAATATTTTGATGAATTCTCACCTGGATTTGCCCACACCACTCTCACCAATAACTAGAATCTTTAACGTCGTAACGTAATCTTTCACAGACATGGTTTATGATCGAAATAAACGAAATTATAATGACAAAATCAGACGACTTCTTTGTGACGCACTTGACACAACAAAAGTATTTATCAGGTTAAAATCACAACTGAACCACAGAGTTTGTACTAAATAAGGCAATTATGAAATAATATCAAAATATTGTACAATAGTAGCACACTAGAATTACAATTTATCAATAAAAATACGAAAACAATTATTGACAGTGACGTTTTGCAAATTGGAGAAACTTGTACGATACGTCATAGCGCGCGTTTCGTTACTGCGTTGAATAAAGTTTAAAATGTAAAATACCAATTTGTAGAAAATTAAATTGACTGTATTCACAATGGATTATTTTTTTTTAATAAATTTTACATTTTAAACGACTTTGAAACACTAAAAGTTTTCCCTCGATTAGTAGCGAAACGTACATTATATTGTGTTTGTAAATTAATAATGTTGGCTTATTCTGTTAGATTTTAAATAAATAGGTACCAGTAGAATGATTTCGTAAAGTTCTTTCAATATTTGCTTTTGGTTCTCCTATCTTCAAGGCTTCAATTTTTCCTAGCTACTTGTATTCTTATATACCCAAATGGTATACCGCTACAGATGTCATGTAACTTAAAATTACTGAAGGTACTTAAGTTAATACATTCTCATTACACTCGTACCAAGTCTAAAGCAACTTAGTTACTTAACCATTGAACTGTAACAGGCTAAGTAACTACAATAACGTAAACTTAAGAACGGAGAGTTCATAACTTTACATTATTAATAATTGATCGTATTTGCAGCAAGAATAAAAGAAAGTCTTTGACGTTACAGTTCTCGACTTCGCTTATTTAATAATAAAATGTCGCTTTAACATCAACGCAGTGAAACTGAATTGAAATTTCATTTTTCAAATACCCAACGAACTTGGTCAGCCATGTCGAAGTTTAAAAGTAAAGTTTATATTGCTTTCTGAATAAAATAACGTTGTTTAGAACTTTATGTACTGTCAATGTAATAAATAAAAGTTTTAAAGTTTGAAGAGAGTTAGAAGTAACCTCCTTGGTACTAAATTTATGATTAGGTACCTTTGCACTTAGCTAAACGTAAAGCAAACCTTTAAACATCGAACTATAATATTATTACACCGAAAATCTTACACGTGATGTCACTCAGCATGTTGCTATTTACACACGTGTCCGCACAAATTGAGTTATAATCAGTGTGAATAATTTAACAGAAACAATACTAAAACAAGAAATATCTACATTTATGACTAAACTTATGTAACTAAAAAAAATTACATATTTACGATGAGTCTAATTAAATAAACAAAACCTTAGTATCAAAACTCCACTTTGAATATTAATTATTGCTTAGGTAGGACGTAGTTACCCAACCAAACTACTCTACTCTCTAACAAAAAAAAAACGAAAGCATACACACCATACCCGTATGCATAAATACGTAAAACTCCCCATTCACACGTTGGAAAAATCTGCGATATCTAGAGATACGGTGTGAATAGCTCTCCTAGACTCTATTCACTAGTATTTAGGTCCCGAGTCAATGCAACGCGGGACAAAACGTTTCTTTATTTCATTAGAATGCATTCACCGAGCGCCCCATTGTGGCACTGACTATCGCCTCTGCAGCCTCCTTTCTAAACAATTGAGTTTTATAGCGAAGAAAATGAAGTGTCTTTTCATGATACATTTCTCTTGGCATATTTCTTGGAGTATCTAAATCAATTGAAGCGTACTCGGGAAATAGTTTGCAGGTGTATTATTCTTGTGCACTTTCGTTTTGGTTTACTTGTTGATTTTAAATTGTGGTGCAATATTTTTCATAGCTTTGGTTTTATATTTTGTGTTGAGAGGATTTTATTTATGACAGTTAGGTACCGCACTTTGAGGGTTGATATAGATATAATTTATTCACGATATCCTTACGCTAGTTTTGTAGGTCGGTAAGTGGGTAATTAGTAGAAACCAAATAATAGTAAAACAATATTTACTTTCTTAGTTCGTGTCGAAATTAAACCGCCTTTCCGCGTAGTCGGGTCACAAAACTATTGTTCATTTGAATTTAGTTTTGGTTCCTAATTCAACAAATAAAAAAAAAGAATTTGAATATTTTTTTTTACGTTTTACAAATGGAACAGTTTCAAATTTTCAATTGACGTGCCAGCATTCGATCATAACCCTCAAAACGCGACCGTATTTTTACATCGATAAACATTGTGATCATTCGTTCGTCCGTTCAACGAAAGTGATTTATCCTCGTATTGAATAATGAACCGCTTTGTACAGGGATGAGCGATGAAATGAATGGGCGAATTTAAATACCTGTATTTATAACCCTTTGTTAGGGTTGTCGGATATCGCTTTGTGTAATATAGTAAATGTTTTGGGTTTAATAGATAAATTTATTGTTTTGTGGATATTTTCGGGGCTTGGTTCCATGGAATTGTGATGTAACGGTTTTAATGTTGACAAAATTAATTAACGTTGTGTGGGAATGAAACAAATTAACTTCATCGCCATATTGTTGAAGCTATTTATATCATTGTGTACGGAGATAACTATTCAGTAACATTTTATCACAACGATCACGCAGTATTGATTGAAAATTATAGTAAAAAAAATTAGAAATCTTTTTCACTCAGTTGTGCACTTGAGTACAATTTTTGATTTCACGAAAAGACCTACAGGCAATTTACTTCGATTGATTAGTTCAAATAAATTAACACTTACTACTCACTCGGTATATATTATTACAGACTTGATATATTTCTTTAAGATTTTATAAAGAAAATTGATCTTTTTTTTATTACGTTTTCTCAATAGGTACGTCTTTTTGTACGACTGGCGGTTTAAGTCAGAAGTCGTAGATTCGTTCTCTGTCTTAAATTTGATTTATCCGATGCGCAGCGGTTTCTGCGTGTAACAAATTAGTTAATAATCTTTTTTTTTCATTATTCAACCGTCAACCCTGTTTTTCTTGGTACATAATGAGGATACAAGCTCCCTCTCGTGTAGCTTTATGTAAAGCTGTTAGTACGCTCGCTTTAGTATCAGATAGTTACTCTGCTATTTAATGTTATCTATAATAACACCTACGGCCTACGATGAATATATACTCACATGTAACGTTTATACTAGACACTAAAATAATAGTTTAAGTTTATAGAATTTTGAAATTATTAATTATTGTATTTAAGTACGAGAATAGTAAAAAGTACCTAGAACAAAGTTTAAATAGACTCAATTATGTACATTTTAGAATTTATAAAATATCAATAAGTTAGCTTAATTTTGCAGAATTACATGACATAAAATAATATGTACATACTTACGTATTGCATATAGGAAACATACTAACATATAAATAAAATTAGAGTGTCTGTATGTAATTTTAAATACAATTACATACACCAAATTATCATTTTTACAACTTTTGTCTGTCTGTTCTTCCCGCTTATCTCTGATATGTATGGACTGATTTTGAAGGGACTTTTACTGACAGTAGCTGATGTAATAAGGAATAATTAAGCTAATTGTAATTTTAGAAAATACGCTAATTAACTTTTCTGTTAAATTTCACGCATGCAAAGTTGCGGGCACAGCTAGTGAATTAATAAATCTCTAGTCTAGTTGCAACTCGTAAACAATGCTTTAACAATACAATACTGGAATATAGTGCGCACACGAAACGCGTTATCAAAATCCGATTACGCGTAACATAATTAAACCCTTATCTGATCTGTCACTTGATACCAGTAATTACTGCGTCTAATTATAATTATTTAGACATAACTTACCTGTGTATGTAAAGTAGAGGTCTTGTTAAACTGGTTGTGGAACTTTTTCTTTACAGTTTGTGACTGCTACCTACATGTCGAAAGCTAAAAAAAAACTTGCTACTAGTATAAACGTGAAAGTTTGTACCTTGTATTAATGTATGAATGTTTGTTACTTCGTCACGCTATAACAGTTAAATCGATTTGGATGGTATTTTACTCCATAGAGTTAGCTGACACCTTTTTAACCGACAGAAAAGGAGGGCTAATTTGTTTTAGCTATAACCGATTTTCTAGCGAGTTACTTCTTCATACCTAAACCGTTGACTAATTTCGATAATATTTGCTTAGACGGGGGAAACCCTAGTTACGTTAGGTAAAGCTGGAAAAAAACACTTTTCCGAAGCAGCTAACAAAAAATAGTAACATTAATATTCATTTCTAAACATAATCCATTTTCCTAAAAGCCTAAACAAAAAACAGTAGTTTACATTAAACTGTATGCTCACTACAATAGGTTAGTTCTCTAATACACTTTGGTATATCTTGTACAACTTGAAGGCTTCAAACTTCGCTCCCTAAGGAAGTTTACTTGAGCTCTTCGAATTCCCTGGAATGAATTTAAAGAAGGTTTAAACTTACAGGCTGTTATTGATTTATATAGATCTAGTTTTTGCTGACTGATACTTTGGATCTATTGTGTAATGGGTAAAGAAAATATTTCCAAAGGATTCATAGATATTCAAATCATAAGAACAGACACTCAGACTTAGAACAAGCATTTGTAATGCACATTTGATGACACATGCGTGTCCTTCATGGGGATCGAAAAACGCAGACCGTACCTAGGCCAGTCACAAGCAGTAGTAGGCCAGTCTTCTTTTTCTAGCCTGTTGTCTCCTACTGCTGGGCAAAGGCCTCCTCCAAGTCCTTCCACGAATCTCTATCTTGCGCCGCTTCGAGCGAGCCTTCGAAAAATATGTAGACTCGATTAAACAATTGAATTTTATGTTCTAGTCAAATGATGTTTGAAATTGTAAAATTTTCTTTCAAATTAAACATTTTTTTTTTAGTTTAGTTAACAATATCAGGAACATTCCATAACAGCTTCAGAAATTCGCATTAGAAATCTACAGCAACTGTTTGTGTCGCGTATAGGTACATGTTTTCGGTCGTGACTGTACAGTGGTCATTTGTGTGGTATTACTACTCGGCTATTCGTTTAGACATATTGTGATATGAACTCAAATAAGAGTAAGGAAGGTACTTAATATACAACATTATATCACACGAAAGATATACGACTTCTTCATTTAAAAATAATAAAAAAATACAGAATAAACTAACAAAAGCATAAACAGACTTCATTTCATATTCTTTTGTTTTATAATACCTCTTTATTGCCACTTAAAACACAACATAAGGCCAAACTTACAGAGTATGTTTCATAAATTAAAATAATTGCCGTAAACCAAGTTTATAAGGTCCAGAACATTATGTAAATTAAGCTTAAGTCTTAATTCATTTGAATTTACTGTAGCTGGTGTAGTTTACATTGGAATATATTTTTCTGTAGTGTGAAAGAGCGAGAAGTCATTCATCATCATCATCAGCCCGTTGCAGTCCACTGCTGGACATAGGCCTCTCCCAAGGTACGCCACAGAGCCCGGTCTGCTGCTTTATGCATCCAGTCACTGCCAGCTCTCTTGTGTAAGTCGTCCCGCCATCTGGCCAGAGGACGTCCACGCTACGGTTACCAAGACGCGGTCTCCACTCCAGAACCAGTCATTATTGTTGATATATTAATATTTTGTTAATTTAGATACTTTCCCTTTTAAAGATTACATTACGTCACTATTCACAAGAACCTTGTTCATTGCTTCTCTGCAATATGGAGACAGAAAGAATAGGTACAAATGCAGTAACTGAATTAAGCCCAATGTTTCAAGAACAATTTGGGAATCTTATACATAAAATTCCCGTGTCACAATGTTAGTTAACGTACTCCTCCGAAACGGCTGGACCGATTCTCTTGAAATTTTGTATATGCATTCAGTAGGTTTGAGAGTCTGCAACATCTATTCTTCATCTCTTTTTTTTCGCGATCTAAGTCGCGGGCAACAGCTAGTATTTCTATAAACCTGTTAAAAACCAAGTTACGTATCAAAACTATCATGGATAAAACCTATTAAAACGAAAAATATTCTGTCATATAGGCCAACAAAAATTCATTTCATTCAATCAAGGAACGACAACGTACAAATTCTATAAATAGATTGAATAGAAAACAAACAACTGAACGAGTCAGCGTTTCAAATTATCCGCCGAATGGGACCAATGAACGAATGAACGGGATGGGACCGAATGGAATGGCTAGCTCGACGGATCTTTAGGTGCTATTATTTTGATTGGAGGTACGAATGTACCCCGGGAATCTTGTATGGGTTAAGTTAAGGGGTAGTTCCCTTGTAAGATAATTATGACGCGGTTTCTATGCATTTGGTTACAACTCACAACTGACACAATTTTGAAATCGAGTGTACTTTGTATTTAAATAACATTAAATATATTTTTTTGCAATTAAAATACTCTTTATATTTGCTATTTTGAATGTAGCTTTAATATTCAACCTTATTCATAAAAAAATCACTAGATATTTTTCCGTACTCACTTAAATTGATACCTATTAAAGGTTGGAAAAACAAGCTGCGCCTTAAGTTTCGATCTAAAACACCGTGGGCATTTTATTCTTTCGGGCAGACGAGTCTTTGTATCTAGAGAAAATAGATTCTACCTAGATCGAGTTCATAGTCAGGTTAACTTTTAACCTGACTTGATTTCTTTATTCACGTTGTTTCAACTATTCCGGACTCTATCAGACATCGAAAGGAAATTGTTTTCTAAACGTTCTCTATTGAATTTGATGTTTTATGGCGCAATTGTTTGTTAAAAGCTGTGGTATTGTTGTATTAAAGTTAAGCTGTTTGTAGAATATTTTAAATAAATCTTTGAATTAGGTATGTAGTACATTTTGCCTTTGATTAAGAGTCCATCGTCTCCTGACGGTCTGTGGAGGAAGCAGTTGTAAAGGAACTAGCCAAGACAATAAATTAGGGCTTGCAATTTTTCTTAGACTATTAACATTTACCTGAACGATTTTCTTTGAGGTAAAGATGGGTATTATGTTGTTTGCACTGAAGATGCAGGTCAAATCAAAATAGTGCGCATTTAATTTCCTGAACTATTTATTTATACATGTTCATAAATCTAAAACAAATGGTGTGTGTGATCAAAATGCGTAAGTGTTGTGGGAAGTATGTGGACCGAATCCTGAGGTATAAGTACAGAGGTGATTCTAGCATTTTAAAGGCAAACAAACGTCTATAGATGGAATACAGATATTTAGGAGTCAGGAAGAACGAATCGTCGTTATTTTTCTGCTTCATAATAAAGACGTCAGCTATTACGACGACACAAACGCTTTGTTCTACAAATGTAAACCGATTAGGGTTCTTTCAAAGTCAGTCTGCAGCGCTGAATCAGTCTTAATTTGTCTCAGAACAAGCGCTTACAGCGATAAACGTCACGGTTACAAATATAATAAAAGCCATTGCAGTTGTATCGTAAAATACGATTTTTATGTTACTTTTAAGTATCAGAACTTTGTTTTACTGCCCCGATGTGCAGTCGTTGTCATTTTATCGATTGTAGTATTATAGTACCTAGTCTGTTATTATTTTAGTTCGTAAAAACTTTCCCGTTTGACGGGAATGGTGGTTGTTAAATCGTGAGTGTCGTCATTTGTTTTTACAATCGGCTCAGTCGTTGATCAGCGGTCGTTTATTCGCCGAAGTATTTCGGCTTATTGCTTAACTTCGAAAAGATTTTGTGTCGGAATGGCCCGATTGATTTTGGGGGTCACGCTACGACTTTCGCATATAATTTGATGGGGTAACGAGACGGCGGTCTAAACATATAACCATATACAGTTTGATTGTTAAATTCACTACATTTTTTGGCCAAAATCAAACTCTTTTTTATTTCAAAGTTGTAATTCAATATCAAATCATATCCAATATAACAATACTGTGTCGTGTTTCAACGTCAATTTTGTTATCATCGACATTTTACTAACATCAAACTCACAGAATTTCCAATTCATACAACATTAACATTTTGATATGATCATAAAAAACAAGAATATACGTGTAACATGCTCCGCCACAAAACGTGATGACGTTTTGAATGGCAATTTGTACCGTTTAAACTATGCGAACACTAGACTACAACTATGTTTCGAAATTTTATGACCACCTTAAAACAACGGATTAAGGTCTAGAGTTGCGTAATCTTACAGGCTGTTAAAATTGCACACAGTTTCTGCTACTTTACAAATGCGTCTGCTATATGACGTAGTTACTTGTGTTAAGGTTTATATTCGCTTGTGATTGTAAGTTTAAAGTTGTACAGTCCGAAAATGCAACGGCCAGGACGACAAAGTTGTGGTGTAGTGTAGATACAAACTTGCGTTTGGTCGTAACTCTTCGTGTATATTGTTTGGAATATATTCGTTTTATGCAGTTACAATTCAAATGACGTATGCACATTCTGAATAGTTTGCATGATTAAAATTGTAAATCTTTTCAAAACTTTACTCACATGAGTTAAGGGCCAAGGGTCCATCCGCAAAGCTATGTGAATTTTTGGTTAGAAAAATAAATACGCTACCTACAGAAAACCTTTCATGAATTAATTGAACGGTTAATAAGGTTAACAAAACATCAGAATCACCTCGTTGAACGCTTCAAGTCTTAATTGCATAAAGATACCGTTGAGAATTTTTAAATTTTCACAAAAGCTTTTGTAAACGGCTGCTCTTTAGGTAATTTAAGAAGAGGCCAAGAAGGCTAAGCTTCGGGTAAATATTCAAGCGTTTGCTTAGCTAAAATGGACCTCATTTCCTCGAAATACAGCTGGGATGAGGAAGTAGGGGTATAAATCAATGTTTCACTTATCAATGTATAGACGTTTCCCTCTTGGGCTTCTACGCCAGATTCGATATATCAGAATCTGGATTGGTATATGCTGGGTGAATAACAGAGTGTAACTTCGTTGGCAAGAATATTGAATCCGAAAGAGTGGTTAATATACAATATCTCTGATATGAGTAAGGCTTTATAAGTACTCCATTTTATATGTAGAGTTAAGCAGGTAAGTTTTGAGTCCAATGAAGAGCTATTATTAGATTATTACAAACGCACATCTATTACTTACAAAAGGGGTTACAAAAAAAATCTTTTGTCCAACCTTTTTAACTTGAAGTTGTTATATCAAAATCAAATTAGTTACTCTGTTCTATTTTGGTCGAGTCTCTCGCTATATTTAGGTGGAAGCACCCATTAGCTAACCAAAATCACATTGTTTAGGGATCCCACGAGTACTCGTCTCGACAAGATGACAATCTCCTGTCGGAGATTGGAAACGTCAATGGTGAACGAATGACTTTTCCAGATCAAGTCACATTCAGATTTGACTAATGTTAGGTTATGTTACTGTAGGTTAACATTATCCAACAACTGAAAATAGTTGTTTATCCTACTAGCTGTAGTAAATAGTAGTAAGTAGTAGCAAATTACGGTCATTGCTGCAAAACAAGTACCTACCATCCTCTGACGCAGTCGGTTAAAAAGTTGCTTATATTTTTACCCAGGGTGTCAAACACCATACCAAATAGTATCAAAATGGCTCCGACTTTTGATCCATCCACCCATCCTTACTTAAAAACTTTCGCGATATTAGAAGGATTAAAGAATAATATCATAAAGCAAGAGTAGCTTTTGTTTAATCATGAAGATATGGTGATAACTACAGCCATAAACGACTTGAATTGCAAAGCAAATTCTAACCCATACAATTTGTCAGCCAGGAGGATTCAAAGGCATTAAGACCATCTGTCCTAGAAACAACCCTACTGAATGATAAAACAAAACACAACCAGCTAGTTTTCGCTCAGGCTAAGAACTCACGGAGCGATTTCTTACCGCGCCCGCAGCGGTTGCGGAACCGCGAATTTATTTCCAAACTCACGAGACTGGTTCTTCGCGCGGTCCCGCAGCCGCTGCGGGCGCGATCATCGCCCGCCACGTTTGCGGGCGACTATCGCAACCGCAGCGGCAGACGCAAGACCGGCCTCTGCGCCACTGCGATCGCCCGCCAATCGACCGCAGAGCGCGCGGGCGCAAACCGCAGAGCTTGCGGGCGACCGCGGCCCGCGCGATTCTACAAGTTGCCCGCCGGTGCCGCGGGAGCCGCAAACAATCGCACAGTCTGCGGGCGTAAACCGCGTCGTGAGTTTTGCTTTTGTTTTTTACATGTAAATCTGCTTTCTACAGAGACTGCGGGCCCGCCACCGCGGCGGGCGCGGGAAAAAATCGCTCCGTGAGTTCTTAGCGTTAGTCACGAAGCATCAGATCTACTCTCAGATTATACAGGGTGACTTCGAAGTCGTGGGCAATATTTTAAACTAAGACACTATTAATGATACTAATTGCGTTAGGGCTATTTTTACCTAAAAAAAATAATAATAACGTAGGTAGTTACCTAGTTATTAAAAATGTAATGTATGCTTAAAAAATAAGTAACATACTACCGTAATAAATTACTATTAAAAAAAAAAAAAAAAACAAAACTAATCAGATAATACCAATGATCTAAAGTATCAAAATATTTAAACGCAGCCGTCGCATCATCCACGGCCGCGCGGAACTTAGAGATACTACTTACTTTTTTTTTGCGTAAAAGTAGCCCTAACGCAATTAGTATCCTTAATTGTCTTAGTTTAAAATATTGCTCACGACTTCGAAGTCACCCTGTACAGAAGCACCTTCAGAGAGCTTCAGTATTGGATTTGTATCACTCAGTTATTTATGTAAGAACCGATATCTCTGAGCGTTCGACTATTTCCGGGAACGAACCTATTTTCGCTGGTGTTTGTAAATAATATGTTTTAATAACGTTCAGGGTTCTTGGTACAGGTGAATGTACAGGAAATTGGACGACTGATTTTTATATAGGTAGAAGAAAATAACAGGAGTTGGAATATCTCAGTTTGAACAAAAAGATAGTTTAATCAAGCGTCAAACTACCAATAAAAATAATTAAAATTCTGCTGTTTTTCTCTATATTTTTACTAATAAATATTAGGACCCTTTATCCTACTTTAAAATTGATGTTCAAATACGTCGCGGCGATGGTTATACTCATATACCACGATAACGCGGATTTCTGGTATTGGCTGTGTCAAAACGAGTTTCTTTGCAATATCTTATTTGGAAAAAAAATCCCTAAGCAATTAAAAACCATTGTGTACCTAACAATGCAAATTGAACTCTAAATCAAACAAAATAAGATCTATACATCAATAATCAAATCGATACCTCCCACGTAAGTTGTTGTATCTCCAAAACTGCAACTTTACAGGAGAGCGTTTTAAAGATTCAAATCAACCCACAATCTGCATTTATTGTTGCATCTTTTTAAAATTTCGTATTTAAATGTAATATAATAGTCTTCTTAACTACGTTAAAAGATATTTTAAGTAATTTGTTTATTAACGGAGATATTGTTCATACAACATTTTACTCCGGAAAAGAAGCTATGCCAGCTGTTGTATCTGATACTTACAACATTATACCGCGGCGCCCAGATGGCATCACTTGTGGTATGTGATAGTTACAACTGTATACATTGAAAAACATAAGTCTTACTCTGTTGTATGTAGTTATAATATTTACATTAGTTACAGAATTCAAAGGTACAATTCGACAGTGATAAGTTTTTTAGGTTAATAAATAAAAAAGAAATGTTATGAAGGTTATTTTTTTTAGAAATCACATCAGTGTTAAGACCTAATCAGAAAATCTTTGAAAATAAAATACTGAGCTTTTAAACCCTCATTAAATGACTGCTTCTATTGCTGAATAATCAAAAACGTTTCAACATATAACAATCATACAAAAGACAATTATACAAAGTTATAGAATGGTAGCTAACGCTACAAACTTTTCTTAAGAACTAATAAAATAGAACTACAAAAATCAACATCACTATAAAAAATAAAAATATGAACTTAATTATATGAGATCAGCTTAAAATCAAAGTACCTAGTAATTTGGTAACCATTTATAATTTTTGGCATGTACTTATTGGTTTTCAATAATGATAAAGAAATGTTAAAATAAAAACAATTGTTTTAAATTGTCAACCTAACATACATAAAATTATGCTTTTATGGGAACCTCAAAACAATATAAAACAAATTAATATTATTTTTATAAGATCAATATTAAAACCTAAGATGCTTAATCAAAAACAATATAGAAAAAGAGAAATAAACGAAATATTTGGAAAAGACTAATGTCTATAATTCTGAATCGGAAGATTCAGCGTCATTATTAACGCCAGCAACGAAAGATATATGCCTGAAAAAGTCGTGATACGTAGCTGGAATAATTTCAGTACGACACAGGTTCATTACGTCGTCATATTTTGCCTTAGTTATGGCAAGACGGTTGGAACACAAAGGGTAAAGCTCAGTCATGCTATTCCTTTAGCGTCTACGGGTATTGGTATTAAGAGCAGTTGTCATAGCATTACTATCTGCCAAATCGTACCGATACATAATTTTAAAAGGATCTTCTGCACATACTCTTACTTCTTTTATTTTATTCCATCTAACTACGTTCCCATTTACATTTTTAAACCAATTACGTTAAATCAAAAGTATTTTATAGTTTAAAAAATCTGTATGCTTCATTTCTATGACGTTATATGGTTTTCCCTCCTGTTTCGCCCATCTAGACGAGCTAAACCATTCAAAGGGTGTATAAATACGTTTTTTTTGGACGTACGTTCTATTAGAGCATGTACGCTATCACCTTTTTGAAGAAATGGATGTTCGATAGTAATATTAAGCTTATGAGCAATACAAACATAAAAAGTAAACACGAAACGATTGCGATTCTGACCGGCACAATTGTAACACCAGAATCTAAATTCTTTTGCATCTTGTTCATGCACCTTGCAGGTCACCCCAGGCAGAAGGCGATAGCGTACATGCTCTAATATAACGTACGTCCAAAAAAAACGTATTTATACACCCTTTGAATGGTTTAGCTCGGCTAGATGGGCGAAACAGGAGGGAAAACCATATAACGTCATAGAAATGAAGCATACAGATTTTTATAACTATAAAACACTTTTGATTGGTCGTAATTGGTTTAAAAAAGTAAATGAGAACGTAGTTAGATGGAATAAAATAAAAGAAGTAAGAGTATGTGCAGAAGATCCTTTTAAAATTATGTATCGGTACGATTTGGCAGATAGTAATGCTATGACAACTGCTCTTAATACCAATACCCGTAGACGCTAAAGGAATAGCATGAGTGAGCTATGCCCCTTGTGCTCCAACCGTCTTGCCATAACTAAAGCAAAATATGACGACTTAATGAGTCGTACTGAAATTATTCCAGCTACGTATCACGACTTTTTCAGGCATTTATCTTTCGTTGCTGGCGTTAATAATGACGCTGAATTTTCTGATTCAGAATTATAGACATTGGTATTTTCCAAATATTTCGTTTATTTCCCTTTTTCTATATTGTTTTTGATTAAGCATCTCAGGTTTCAGGTTTTAATATTGATCTTTTAAAAATAATATTAATTTGTTTTAAGTATATTGTTTTGAGGCTCCCATAAAAGCTCATTTTAGGTTTGTTAGGTTGACAATTAACACAATTGTTTTTATTTTAACCCTCATTATTATAAACCAATAAGTACATGCCAAAAATTATAAATAACATTAATATCCGACTCATTAAAGCATATTGATAATGGAGACTGAAACAATAATAATGTTTTGTATAATAAATGGTCAGCATACTTAGGCAATCGAACCTGAGACCTCGGCGTGCTAATACAATGCACTAGGTATGCATCTGGCTCTTGAGGCAATCGTACTTACCATTTAAAGATCGACTTTTGAACTGATGACTTGACTTACAACGTAAATTTTAAGTAAAAAGAGAAGTAAATCCAACGTAAAATATAGTATTTCACTATACAACTACATTTTAATGAACGATTTCCGAAGTAAAACGATGTATGTATTAGATACAATAAAATTATTAACTTCAACGGAAACGTAAAATGTTGTATGTATTACATACAACATTTTCGATGAATGCTCACCGGCGTATATTGTTGTAAGTAATCTATACAATAGTTTTGGTTGGTGCCACCATGAAAAGTGTTAGTAATCCAAATCATGAGACTAAAATAGTACAAAAAGAAACTTGACATTAATATTTTGTAGGTTTGAGTCAGAAAAACTGTTAATTCTATTTCATTTAATGAAATATTGCCCTTTTCAGTGGGTGTATCGGAGTTTTGGCTTCATAATATTCGCATTATTGAGTAAGTCACATATTCTACGCCCTCGTGATAATATAATACTTGCACGTTACAATATAACAAATAAGAAATTAACTAATTACGTCAATAAATTAGCAAATAATGCAAGCGATTGCAATGTGCGGCGGCCGGTTGAAAGTCCGGCGTAGTCTGTTGTATGTGACCAATACGTGTGATTTTACCTGCCGCGCGCCCCGCGTACACAATTGTATAGGCATATACAACGGTGTACTCCGTTCGCGTTTGAAAAATACAACATTATACGTCTGACAAATCCTTTAAAAATAGTGTTTTTGTTGTTTTTTTACTTTAAATCGATAGAATGGTTCATATTAGGATATTTTTCAGCAAAAAACCAAAATGTCATTTTTGTGGGTTACAACAACTTACGTGGGAGGTATCGAAATACTTCGTAAGAAAAATGAGGAATACTAAGAAAACATTATCGGAAGTGATCGAATTTACATTTCGCGTTCGACTCCATCATAAACCATAACTTTATGTGATCTACGGGAGTTGGCGTTTGGGGGAAGACTGAATTTTTATAAGCCACACATTCTGAATACTGAGAGATTTCAGGCATGAAAGTTTTGGGTACATAATTCCCGCTACAGTATTTATTTCAGGTTCAATTTTTGGAAAGAATTATGATTGGTTGATGTAGAGGCAAAAATATGGTAGCGTACTTCTTTCCATATTAAACTTAAGAAATTTTCGATATGACTTCCTTAACCCATTTGATAAATCGGTATAAACGAAACTTGGAAAGACATCTTATATGAGAGTATACTGAAAAAAAAATAAGTTTCTATTAAACCTATCAAATCACGAAATTATAAAAAGTGGAATAATGTACCTACCTCTTTAAATTTTATAATAATGTCCGGACCGACCGGACTCGTGACCTTTGCCTTGCTTTAACTCGTGAGTTTTTATTTAGTAATAATAAAATAATTATTCACACTTAAGCATCCTCATCATATCAGAAGTATAAAACAATAAATAGAGCCAAAAGTAAAAATGACTGACGCTCAATACGGTTCGAGTATCAAAGATAATCCGCTCTCAGTCAGCGTTGTCGCAACCGATTAATGTACAATACCAATGTGATACGTATCCAGCTTTACATTTCGATAGTGCTCTGATGTTAACGTTACTGTAAAAGCATTCCAGCTTGGCTGAGTGCAAATTATCTACTATTGAAACACTGTCTTTTAAACTAACGCGTTACATGTTTATATTATAAAAGTAACCCCAGCTTTGCAAGGGTGCAGAAATGATGTATTATACATATAAACCTTCCTGTTGAAATATTCCATCTATTAAGAAAAAACACATTAAAATCCATTGCGTAGTTTTAAAGATCTAAGTATTCATAGAGATGGACGTACGCGGACAGCTGCTTTTTTATACTATGTATTAATTAGGTCGAAATTTCAAGCCATTTAAGGATAATGCATGTTACGCGTTAATTCCCGTTTTTGTAATACACTGTTGAAACATCTGAATTGGCTTTTGTTTTAAATATTTTGGACGGGTATATATTATGTTTGTTCCTCGCTTACGCATTTAAGTTTTATTGAAAAACGAGTTTGTTTAATAAAATTTTATACTGAGAATACTTAGTCCCAAAATAAAATTAAAGTAGTAGTTCGTTAGAAACTTGATAATCTCTCAGTAACGAGAAAAAGTAGGCTTATTAGCGGCAAAAAGAAAAGAGATTAGGTTTTAAATGGATTATAACTCATCGTTGGTTTTAATTATTTTTTATGAACTATAATAAGTAAGAGTACTAATAAGTTTCAGAGTGTATTAAAACTAGGAAAAATAAGCAATAGCAAAAATTCATGGAATTAATTTCCTTCACTAGAATATTATCAGATGGTTATTAACGAGTAGATTATTATAATAAGGTTCAATTGAACAGAATATTCTCGAAAATCATATGCCATAAAAAGGGAGCATGAAACCACTATACCACAATATACAACCCCTCTAACACCATACCATTGTAGCTTGAAACTAGAAAACCATGTACCATTTTTTTTCAAATGATAGTTTCTAACTTCCACTACCTAAAACTGAATATCAATCATTATTTTTTTCTGCTATCTTTATCAGGACAAGGTATCCTTTGTATCATATGTACCTACGTCAAATTGACAGCCTTTGTAATATTACCAATATCTCGCCTTTACATGACGTTAGAAATAAATTACGACACCAATACCCACGAATGCTGAATATAAAGAAATGTGTAAAATAAATTTTGTAGTTAGGTTGATAGACTGAATTGTCGAAATTCGAAAAATATGGACGTTGTACTAAATTTCAAGACAAAATAAAAGTTGAATGCTCGCTACAACCATAAAATAGGTGAAAATAGAAACCAAGAGCCTTTTTATATTACTTTGCAAACAAATAGATTTGAAATTAATTACTCCTTTAACTCCTTCACTAGTTATCAGCTATCGTGAGCCTACGCTGCCAGCATACTAGTAGACTGTTCGAAATGGGGTACTTCACTGTCGTAGGAAATTTAAAAAAAAAATAGTCAAATAAATTTCGAAATAAGTTGGACATGTATTTTTTATTTAATTGCATTAACAAAAACTGAAACGATACAGAGAGTTGACATCTCGAGTGAAGTCATGTCTTAATGCAGTTTTGATACGTGAGAAATGACGTTTTACAATTTTGGTTTTGTTACATCTTGAATTCGATATTTTTAGTAAAACCCAACTGTGTGTTAAGGAAAACTCACTAAACACAGTATTATCCTTACAATTTCACACAACTTTTTAGCTTTGAAACCTCATTACACATGAAAATACATTTCGGATGTAGAAATCCTTGTTAACAACGCAGTCTTAAGATCCATTCATTAGTGCGCAATAAGGATATGTTCAAACTAAGCACGAGTTAGATTAATGTTTGCTCTGCAGAGACTAGACGCAGCTGTAGCCGTCCTGTTCTTATGTCATGCTCTAAGCATCCTGTAAGATAACCTACGGTAAAGCCGCGTTTGTATTGGAACGTCTTTGAAGAAGATAACGTGATTAAAAAGGCTACCTAAAATAGATGATTAAGTGGAAAACTTGAAGAATACAGGTTTATATAATTTTGCCAAGGAAGCTCAGATTACACATGAATAAGCCGACAGGTATCAGTATCAGTCGAAATACGGGGTAACCAGTAAATAAAGGAACAAGTATTTCTATAAAAGAAAAAAATGTCCATTGTAACCCATCGATGAATTAAGCTTTAATTTTTCATAATGCTGTGCAAAGCTCTGCAACTTAATGATGCTATGCAAAACTGCAACAAAATGCGATATTTTGGCAAAAGATACGAGAAAAAAATCCATAAAAAAATTAGCCATTTAACAATAATTATACAGATTTCAAAACAATTGCAGCAGTATACCCAGTACCTTACACTCTCATGTCACAAACACGAAACCCTGTACAGTGGAACGCATGACGAGTTTAATTATTTCGAGCGAATGTTCGAGAAACACTACTGATAATAGAACGCCTGAGACACTTTAAGGTACAAGCCTTAGTACACGTTAATTAAAAGTCTACAGATTAATTTAAGAATAATTTGTCATTGTTATAACCTGGAAAATGTAATTTTGGGCCACTAGAGGATAATTCTAATATAAATTAGGTACATGAATTTTAATGGCTGTAAAATATAGAGCAGTAAAGTAGTACAGAATATGAATGGGAGACAACCTTGTTACATCTTTTAAGAAGACTTAAACGACATTGAATTGGTTCTTCTTGATAGTTGGTATTTATAAGCGCTAAAGTTTCTGACCAATAAATGGTATGATCTTATAAGCACAGACTGTTCGTATCAGTTGAAAAAGTTTGGTGGCATTACACATAACAGTTTAATTTTAGGCTTATTGTAAACAAGACACGCCGCAATTTTTGGAAAGAAAATCCAGTTCCGTCATCCATAATCACATGCACTTCAATTCAAAACGTTCTATACTTCATTTATTGTCTTATTGCTACCTATATAGCAGAAAAGCGCCTACTCAACAAGTCATTCTACCAGTTCACAGCTCCCAATTGGTCCAATCAGGGACGATTGGTCACTTCTAGCCAACTGTCTTGAAATTGCTTCGAAACGTTTACAACCTGCACTCCAGACTTCCATGAATAGAGCTTTTGAACCAGTATTGACTGTTTCTGTTAACACGTCGCACACTCAAATACTATTGACTTATTGAATATTGGAACCTGAATCGGTTTGGAGTTAGTGAGACTACTGAGGTTTAGAATTTAGTTCAGTTTTGTTTGATTGACGTGGTTTATCTGTTAGTGTATGGACTAGAATATAAATCAATATCTAGGGTGAAAAAAGATGCTTGAAGAATTGCAATGTATTGCCAGTCTCCACCACCAAAAACGCGGATAATTATACGGAAAATAGACTAAACCTAATCGCTATATTTAGCGATTAGGTTTAGTCACTAAGATTCTGACACTACCCGCTCACTTTAGCCCCCTGGGGAAGAAGGTATCCATGAAGATTCTTCTGCCCAAACAGAAAGGGAGTAAAAAGAAAACTTCAGGAATTCTATCAAGTAGAGCCGGTGCAGGTGACACCAACAATTAAGATTGACCAGTGAGCGATCACTGGTCAAACTCCTCAAAAGAAAATGACAAAAATGGATGGATGGCAACATTACAAAAACCGTATTTGTAAATACATAAGTATACACATAGTTAACGACCAAATACTGATCCTCTCTAAACCAAAATGCCTTTGATATCAGATAAGGTCATTAAGGACACATAATCAAACCTTAAGACATCGTGATACCAATTTACAAATCAAAATATATTATCTCTGTTCATATATACAGGATATTGTTAACCCTTTAATGCGGGCGGGTCGGATTCTATTACGGCTGGGACCCAGGGGCCGTTGTGGCGAACCACTATTTTTGGGAGGCTTTATTAGGGACTTCCTAATAAAGAGAATTTATTCTCAGTTAGAACACATGGATATGTGGCACGTTGATTTTTTTTATCAATTTAACGGCTGACTGCTTCGTTTTGTTTTGTTTTTGGAATTTTGTTCGTGTGGAAGGGATTTGTTTCTGAAATTGGGAAATGATATTCGTAAGCTGTTATTAGGAAAATTTCGATTATAGAATTTTCATTTGATAATATGCCAGTCATTTTATACAATATTTTAAATTTTGAATTTTGGAATACTTTTAGCGAAATTTAAGAAACATTTTCGAGGGTAGCAAAAACAATTTCTACTATTATAGAGTAAAGTCCTTGGCATCAAGTTAAATATAAAGCTACGTGTACCGACATGCAGTTGAGCACTGGCTATGTGACGTCCGGTTGGCTGCAATATATAGGGTGTTCTGTTGTTTACTTGAGTATTTTATTATTTTTGTGGTCTAAATAAATCAATTGTGGACACTATACATTTAATTTTACGTGTTAATCAAAAGTGCTATTCTCATGAATGATAGAGTTCATAATTCTAAATTAAAAAAAAAGTATTTAAAGAAATCTGAAGATCACTATTGCTTGCAATGCAATATCATGTCTGTCAGTGAGTCAGTGAAAAAATATTTCCGACGATCTCTCTTACACCTATACTACCTTCCATGCAATGCTAGTGCCAGTTGTATTAATTAAGAATATTAGGTAAAAAATCCAAAAACATAAGTTTAAAATCAAACAACAGCCTGTACTAAACATTTTCAGTCAGTTTTATATTTGAGTTGGACATAAAGACCCTGTTATTCATATTCGGTGTATCCGGTGCTAGTTCACTCGTTTCTGGGTGGCGTGGCGCACATACAACCCATCATGACCCATACGTGGGGTCGCCACCACTTAAAAATACAGGACGAATTTTATTTTTATTTTTGGTCTCTTTTTGTTGTTATTTAGGTTAGTGTTAGTGTGTGCATTTTCTTCTACAGGGGTTGTTTGTAAATGGAAAAAAGAAAATTCTTGAGTGGAATCGTTTTTGACTCGAGAAAATTGTACGATATAAAAGGATATCATCATACTTTATATTACACGTGCATACTAATGCATATTTATAATTCTATTTTTTTACGTTAGCAATAGTTAACAGGAAATCTTATAAAAATATGGAGCGTTTAAATGCCCGCAATTTTCTCTAAATTATTCATAGAAAAAATAAATATTTGCAGTTCCATTCAACCGTGACCAGAGGCCAGTAGGAGTCAAAGACTTGCTTCTCAAAAACAGCGAACTTTAAAATTGATAAAGCGCAAGTATTTACACAAAGTTTGATTTAAACATGGAAGCAACTTCTGACGGAGTCATGAAACTTAATGAAGAAAATGAGAAATTTTAATATTATAAAGTGAATTGCTTTGTTTATTTGTCTTCTGCAAGTGTACGCTTACTTGATTGAAGCGACTTTGGAAGTATTCCTTGGAATTTACGGTAAAAATATACGACGCTCTGATTGGCATATTTGTTTCTTGTTTGATTTTTGGGTACGATTTACATTTAAGTATATACTTATGTACTAAAAACGCCAAATTTTTAAGTTTTGTCTGTCGACTAGCCTTTTACCAAGCAAATGATAATAAAGTAATTATGTAGTCTAAAAGAGTTTAAGTTTTTAGAACACTAGATAAAATGTAACGACCAATTCGTGCCATACCTTTACCATTATATACTTTCATATTGCTTGCTATTACAACATGAGCAGCAGTTTCAAGAAAAGAATATTTCAGTGCCACATACCTATTTACTTAGTTCACCCTTTGGCAAATTTCTGAAAATCACTTTCATCTTTAACATCTTACTTGTTTGTTTTGACTCTTTATGTAAGCTAATGTGTTCTTAGAAGCCAAAAATACCTACCAAAGAAGTTACTCAAATATCTTCAAACCTAAGCAACAATTCCAAGAAACAGCCATTCTTTTCACTACATCAGAGGGCTTCATCTTCATTACAATTAAGATAAAATCCTATCTTTTTTACCCCCATATCAAACCCGGAAAAGAAAAGATATTGTCATCGTGAGGATGAAAGGAGGTCGCCTAATGTAGCCCTTATCATTATGCCTTTGTCAGTAATCTGCTAATGTTATAAGCTTGGATTAACTGGTCGTTAGCCAGAAATGATTGTTTTATTACGATGATTAAGGAGGCTGGAAGTTCATTGTAATTAGAGATGATTTATACAGCCTAATCGGCCTGATATAAAACAATCTTGATGTAAAAGAAATTGGTATTGGAGAAATTTTTGAAAGTGTGGTAGAGTGAAAATTAACCTAGGTAAATGAGCTATCTAGGATAAATAAATCCAGATAAAACTCGTTTCTTAGCGACGATCAATCCAAAAAGCTTGGAAATGGCTGGATAAAGAAGCAATTTTTTAGTTCTGTATATTTAGTATCTTATAAAACTTCAGTTAATTTCAGTCTAAGAATATCCCATATACTTTTAGGCTGTAGATTTATAAAAGAATATTTAAATTTGTTGAAATATTTTTATGAGAATGAACTAAACTTAAGATTCACAAAAATACCTAAATAGACTTAGATTCATTCTTTTGTTATTTTACTGATAAAAATTAACATTCTAATAGCAGTTAAGAACATTCAGATTTAGTCCATTCTGTATCTTCCAAAACTTCCCCAATTACTCAAAAACACTTAGATTTTAAAACAATTTCGTTTACTCAAATGAATATTTCGAACCCATCCGATGGAAACTTTTTAGCCATCAATTTATATTCAGATACATCTCAATCACATTTAAAATTCACTCCAATCAGATAATGGAGGAAATACGGTCGATCTTTACCCGACTCAGGTAACAATAAAACTTTACCGGTCAGTTTACCCTTTGCAGTTTTGATGACTTAACCTACTAAAAGCTCAATTTGATGGGAATTGACTTTGAAAGTTGGACAAAGTTCCAATAAATCTAGGTTTATTGAATGAAAACTTGGACCTGATTTGCATTTTGTTTAAATGTTTTTTGTCTCTTGTGGTGGTAAACTAAAGTACGTCGTATGTAGCTTTTAGGTCTGTGAAAATGCAAGTATTCTGCTTAATTTTCATTATAACCATCGTTTCAATTATATCGAATAATTATTTTATTTTGAGTCTTAAGTAATTTTATTTGGCCTTAAAGTAATGTTATTAAAAACATTTTGAAACATCTAATTATATCAAGATAGGTTCATTTCTTTTTCTACAAATTACCCCTTTCTAAGAAAATCTGTCGTAAATAGTGACGCTTGCCGAACTGCGGAAGGGGAAAGCTGAAGTAAAACAATTTAGGAAGGCCGTGTCACAACACATGGCGCGATCCATCCGCGCGTTAATATATTATAAGGGTTTTTGTGTTTATCGAAAAGGTGATTCTTCCGACCTTTGACGATAAAAGATCAGTTTCTCAAATAAGAAAGGTGTTTGAAAAATGGTATACGATTTAAAAAAATATGGTCCTTTTTTTCGTGAGACTTTTTATTGTATTAGGGTTCCTACTATTTTTTTAGTTAAATTTACTATATTTAAATTTATTTTACTCCATTTTTTTATTTTAATAAAAATAATTGCGCAGTCTAAGTCTCCTTATACTTAAGATTAGATGACTGTAACACTCTCTACAGTATGTATTTCTAATACACCTTCCATTTCAAAGCCGAGCATTACATCGACATTCATATACCTACCCATAATTATAAACAATACCTATACTAGTCGTACACATTAAACTGATGATGTTTCCACAAACATGGATATAGCTAGTATAATTATACAGTCACAAGCAGATACATTTATACTTGACTTTACAGTTGCAATAGATTTCTTAAGCATAATTTCTGAAGTTGTCATAGAATATTCCTGATATTGTAATCAAAACATTTTTTTTTAGCCCGTCTGAGATTTTACTGCTGAGCAAAAGCCTTCCCCATTTTCTTACAAACCTGTCCATCTTTTGCTTTTTCTGGCCATTAAATTTAGTGCCCCGCAAATTTGACTAGATCGTCGTCTCACCTTCGCCGCGGAAGACCCCGACGACGAAGTCCTTCCTCTGACGTCCAGTGGATGACGATATTTGAAGCTAAACATACAATGTTTAATTTGAAAGAATTTCACGATTTCTTAAATCATTCGGTGATCATTTCATTAAGACTAGAACTTCGATTGTTTATTCGAGTATACATGTTTTTGCTCGTGACTGTAGCATATGTATTGCGTCAAACAGTATCGCAACGCTAGTCACCCGCGCACTGATGTCCTCAATCGTACAGCGAGCCAATCCATACCGAACGTTAGTGCCGAATACGTCTGTGTTGTGTATGCCCAAGCTATGAGCTGTTGGGGGAAATTGCGCTTTGATTAGGTTTATTAAAGTTGAAATTTAAACTGTATTCAATTTAATGAACCATATTTCGATTATACTACACAGAAAAATAGTATATCAAGTTTAAAAAAAATTAATGAACTAAAACTGTTTTAGTACAAGTGTGCATTTAGAACCTATCTAAAACTACATGACTAGGTAGGTATCTGTATTTATAAAAATATTACTTTCTAATTAAAATACGACTATCGGTAATTATTGTCGAAGTTCTATTCCACAAAATACAAAACAACATAAAATTTCATCGGTCCTTAGTTGCCCACAAAAATTCCAACGTAAATTTTATTTTCTTTTATTGTCAACATTTGTCATAACCCTCGACTTTCATTTTAGTCTCACATTGCAGGCAGAGCCACGCTGTACCCCATAACTTGCGTCTATAAATTGTGTGCCAACGATGCACCGTAGCTAAATCGTTGTGCATTTGTCCAAGTAACACCTCTATTTATTTTAGAAAACTACCGAAGCTCTGATCAAAACTGAGATGTAGCAACTTGACGCTGTAATGTGGCGCAATGTATCGTATCTCTCTTTTCATTACAGTAAATAGATCCTCCAGACAGAAGTAAGTAACTGTACTTAGAAGGAATGTTGTTGTAGTTCAAGAAGTGTGTGATTTGGGGACAGAGGAAATCATAATTTATATTAAATTTTATGTTTAGAAGAGATACCACAATGATTATGATGGAATGTACATAGAGTAGGTATAAAGACAAAAACTACATATTTTTTCCATTTGGGTGGAAATTAAAAAACTACCAAATATTTTTCGTGGAAATATGTAAAAGTATATTCTGTGAAATTATTTCAAATTACGCTTTCAAAAGGCTTTCCAAAACAAAAATCCATGTTTCATGATTTATTTATTTTTATCCATCATAACAAAATAAAACGCAAATTATTTTCACTAAAACACTGATGACATAAACTGCCCACTCTAATGATGATTATAGACCGCAGGACAAACAAATTGACTAGCAAAACCTGTCGCCCTATTGTTATCTAAAACAATAGGCTAAAACATGAATAGCCGTTGATTGTCGCGATGCGAAGCAAATTTAATTTTGTTTTGAACTTTCAACACTGCTATGGAAAATTTATCGAATGTGTATTAGAAGATAGGTTTGGTTTTTAATCTGGCATTTGTCTAGTAGGAAAGAATTGATTGTATAACTGAAGCACTTAACAACAAAAGTATTGATTTACTTCAAAATGTACCTAAGTAACGTCCATATTATGATCTACTAAAACCATTTGCATTTTCAGAAAGACTATTTCTATAGATAAGATCTTTTTATCTTATTTTCCACTTCTGTCAAGCTTTTTACAACCTATTCATCACCTCCCAATCTTTGATGTCACTAGATACCAGATTTAACACTGGAACAATTTTCTGATCTCCATAATCAATTTTAGTAATACACATACTTGTAGTATGCCATAGAAACTAATAACTGTAGTAAAATACCAAACACAGAATCGATGTCCGAAAACCGTACAAGCGAAACATTAACAAGAGATCAAACTCGAATAACGCGTCGTATTTTGTGTATCGACATACATCACGGCATTTATCCGATATTAGGGTAACGACACCAATTCTCGACACGTCGTCGAGGTGCCAGTTGTTGCGTCATTAGTTTAGCATTTCAAAGACACGACGGATGGACACTGTGTAGGGAATACCATGGGTTAACTTCCAACGAGCCAACAATTACGTTTTAATTGTACGTTGGCTGAAGATGAAGTTGATGGCCGATAGTCTGTTGAATAGCATGTATAGAGAATTGGAATAAAATTACCGAAATTATCACATGTGGCGGTCTAATGTCCTGAGATTAAAATTTGGTGGATATTTTTCTGTTTTATAAAACATGAACTAGTATTAAAATTGTCAAATTCATGCTCAAAAGTAGTTTCATTTTAATTAAAAGGCTTACTAAATTAATTAACCGTGAAAATACTCTTTTAGATGCAGTATCCAAAATAAATAAAGAATAATTCTATCTTTTGAGGGACGAAATCCATTTTTCACAAACAATAAAAAAATAAACGGGTCTGGATGAAGGCAATGCACTTTTGTTCTGTTTGCCGAGTAACTTTTCCGATATGATATCGAGTTGTAGGAATCTGTCGCCGGGATTCAATCGACAGTGGTATCACATTGTTTTGTTGTGTGTCCAGTGCTGAGTAAACCTCGATGAGGCAACGTGATAATATTGGGTAGAAGATTAACAGTTCAAGTGATGAATAAATTATGACCAGATTGGAGCTAGCACTCGGGTCGGATATTGATCTAAGGCTTAACATTCGCTTAATAAATCTACAGCCTTAAATCTATACCAAATAGAAACCAATTTTGGAATTAGGTTGCTCTTATTCATTTATAATTTATGTCCTTTCAATGAAATAGTCTTCTTTATAATACATTTTTTTGTTACTACCCAGATTATAAATTCGCTTAAACAGTCAAAAACTAAATTGAGATACAATTGTAATGTATTTACTGGAAGATGTGGAATAATTGATGGTTGACTGGAAGTCGGCTAATGATTAATTTATATTAAATTTACAAGACTTATTTCTACACGTTACAATCAACAATATTGTTCCCTGAAAGAATTTAGGGTTATCCTAGGTGTTAATAATCTGACACTAGTCTAAGCTTTCATTTTTCAAGAACTAAAGCTTAAACTAACTTTTTAAATAATATTACAGGCAGCTACTTACACGAGCTGAAGGAGGCAACTCAATTTGCCAATTACGGAGGTGGGGTGTCTCCCAAGGCACCGTCATTGGGCCCACTAACGATGTTATGTAAGAAGAATTGCGTCGCGACTGTCAATATTTGGTGATACCACTTAACTCTGTAGTTGTAATACTACACCATATTGCTGGCCGCTTATAAGAGCAAAGAAGTGGGTTATAAGATTAAATAAGATGGAACTTGGTAAATGTTTAACATCATCTGATGGAAAAATATTATGACTGAATTCTTGATCATTTCCTCTAAAAATATACTTTTTATCCAATGTGCTAATATCATATGATAATAATCATTTGATAATAGTAATCAAAAATTACTAGAAGTTGGTAGAATATGTCATGGTTGCCAAACTTCTGCAACTCTTTTTACAAAGTCATCGTTATTTATTTCTCTCTTTTGATGGTTTCACAAAATTATCGTTAAGATTATCTCAGACAATGATTACAAGGTAGCCCACAAGGATTTCTTGGAATAGGGTCGAGTTAATTAATAGTTGTAAAGAGGCCATTACAGACATTTGATTCCCATAGCAAGCTGATGTCACCATCGTGGCTTGACCCTCGGTGGGCGTGAACGAAAAATGTACACGTAATCAAGATGTTTGTTTTATGGTTTCGGGAAAATTACAAGATTGAAAGACAGTAATTTTAGAATCATTACAATGTACAAGTTGGCTTTGAAAAAAAATTGTATCGCATTCTTTTAATGTTTTTAAAATCCATAAGATTTAGTTCAGAGAGTTCAGATCTTTATAAACATCCTACTGCTTAGTAAAGCTTTGTCGTGTAAAAAAAGAACAAGCATTTGTAATTCACGAAAATATAATTAATGTTAGATTTTTTTTCTTCTTTTAGCCTCCTACTAAGTTGTTTAATGTAAAACTACCTAACCCGAGCTAAACAGGAATAATTTACAGCATCCATTGCGCTACCAATTTAACAGCGTGATAACAAAAAATAACGCCATAATAATGTGTAACCTAACCTATACAAACAGGGCATAATGGCGGCAACCGTGTTTGTTCTCGTGGCCGTGTCATACATGACCGGACGGGGATTATCCGGGTACTGAGTACCGGTTGTGAGAAAAAATTGACCGGAATATATAGCTGGTGATTTTGCAATGGTTTTTATGCAATCGTTTTTATTAAGGTTGTGCGGAATTAGCGCGTTTTTATTTTGTTTTTCTAATTCTGAGGACGTTCGACTTACAGCGCACAATTGTTGATGAACAAAATCTGGATTATATTGGTTTTCTAATGATAAGTTGACTGTTGATATTTGGTTAATTACTGGTGTAGAAATTGTTTTTAAATCTAGCTTTGAAGATACTAATGTAAAAAGTTATTCAGCATGTTGGTATGAAACATTTTTTTTCTGCAATGAAAGAAAAAAGTTGAAGGGAACGTATTTCCAAGTAACGGTCCTGGGGTAAAACTAAAAAAAAACTACAAATAGTTTTATCAGCATCAGCCTCTTGCAGTCCATTGCTAAACATATGCCTCTCCAAGTGCACAGCACTGAAATCTGTTTTCAGCCACTCGCATCCAGCTCCTACCAACCTTCTTGCGCAAATCATCAACAAATTGTCCATTTCAATCAAAATTCGTAAATAAATGAATTTCCTTTCTTTCAACGCAACAACACCGAAAATAAAACACAATTCACCCAATCCGTCCCAAATAAAGGAAAGGAGCCCAAAACCAGGCGAACATTTATTAATACTTTCTCGTAAAGTCTTAGACAAAACGGGCTTTTTAATAATTAATACGAAACAGATAAAGATTCCCTATTTGGCTCGAGTAAAGCAATCAACTTGGACCCTACTCTGTTACTGTCATGTACAATCAAATGCTAGTGCTTCGAGGAAAATACCACAACACCACTGCATGTGTTAACATCTTTAACACCGAACATATAAGGTTGGTTATTGTTTGGATTAGATGCAAACGTATGAGATGGATAAGCTATTTCTGAATGCTGAACGTTAGAAAACAAAGAAAGTTGGTAAGTTTGATGGACATGCCGTTTCCTAGTTTCGTGCATTATTATTGTTTCTGGTTTGTTGCAGATTACACCGGATTTATGCGGTGTAAAGCGGATTCTGTTGAATGTATGTATTGTGTGGCTTTTTTAGTTTGATGTTTGATGATTTTTTTAACTTTTCCGTTTAATGGCTTATAGGAAAATTGCATGAAATAAATAATGGTATTTGTTTCAAATACTTTAAATTAGCGATATATTCAAAATCATAATGATGTATTTGAAAAATTCAGTAACTGGTTATAAGTACTTTTGACCGTATGAAATCAATAATAGTTTTGAGAGGTGCTTCATTGCAGTAACAACTACTTTTGACGAAAAGCGTCAGTCAAAAGTACTTTTAACCGCAAATTTACACTCCAAAGTATTAATAACCAATAATTTTCAGTCAAAACCACTTTGGACCAACCTGTTCAGTCAAAAGCACTTTTGATTGATTTTGCTAGTCAATAGTACTTTTGACTGGAACATGAGTATGGAAACGTTTATTTTGATAACATAAATTTCAATTAAAAAAAAACACAATAAACTAATGTTATAGTTACATATAACCTCGAAGACCCAAAATAATATCAGATTACAATACAAATATTTGTTTTGTACCGAACACTGAAAGTAAAACGCGACGCCTCTCAAGGTCGTTCACATAAGATAAATACAAGTCAAGCCTCAATAAACATAATAGTATTATTTTTGCTACGATTCTATAACAATAAACAATTCGAATAGAATATTTATACTTTCATTGGTACGTATTCTTAACAATTACTTCGCATAATAATATGAACTTTAAGCGACTATTAGACCCAAAAGATGGAAGCAAGACGCAATGTGTCATCTCACTTTCATAGAAGCAGTCAAGAGCTCCTTCTTTTTGGTGAGGTGGTGGAATCCTCATGGACACCCACCTCTTTGGTAAGGAAGTGGACAGTGTCAGACTCTTACTGACTAAACCTGAACAATGAACATGCAACTTCTCCTGTATTTTATCGGTGCATGGCAATGCGTTCCAATTCATTAAGCAGTTACGCACCATCGATTTAAAGAGATATTTTATTATATAAATCACAATTTCACTAAAAACTTAAAAAAAATTAAACAAACATTTCCTTCATAGCTAAAAAGCGACAGTGTGCCCTTAAAACTGATTTGTTTACATTGACCCTTCTGCCGTCTTAAAACTGGAAATTTCAATATAGTTCCACGACAATTACAATAATAGTTGAGAGGGTTTCCCGCCATAACAGTGGCAGTAAACCCCATAATATAGATGGCTATGTATTACGTCTGATAGGCAACGGTTATGGGGCCTTCCCATTATATCCTACAGCCAGTTCATAAATGTCGAAATAACCTTAAAACAGCAACTTTATAAGTTGTTCCGCTATAATTGTTTTGAAGATTTGTATTTGAATGGGTTTGTTCGATTGTAGTTCTAGTAAAATTATGTTTTTGGTACTATTTATTATTTGTATTAACCAAATATTTGATCAACTTGTTAAATTATATATTATCTATGGAACTGATTCCGAGACAAATTCTGACCATTTGGATTCGGTTCAAAACTATTAACGGTTCAAAGAGCATAAAAAAATTATAATGTGATAACGATATTTTGCCTATAGCGAGGCTAGGAAGAAAATGAATACACAAGTCCCAAACAAAAACTCTTGCATGAGGTACAATTGTATGAACTGCACTGAATGATATGTGTCGCTTTTCTTTTAAAATTGTATCGAAACGGACCTCGTCCAACATAGACTGAAAAAAACCCACCTAAACGCCCAACATAGACTAAAAAAGCGCGGCAGAAGATTTGATAACATTGTATGAGAACAGTTTTGTGAACGTAAATTAAAATCTGGTAAAATAAAATCTATGCTTAAATGTTCCTAGTTCTATATAATAGCAGAGCAATCACTTATGAAGGGAGCGTTTGATGGATATTTTATGTCAATCGTAAAGTGCTATCGGAACAATTACTCCGCTTGATTACTAGTTGATAATTACAAGTTTAATAGAGCTAACTGGCTTTCCAGTTTGTACGTGATTAAAATGGATATTTGTCAGGAAATAAGTAGGTATTACTGTTTTGGTGTTGAAAGACTATTTAAGTGTTTAACTGTGTGAATAAACGATTTAAGAGAGAGTAAAATTCACAATAGGAAAATAAGGATTTAAGGAATTTTTTTGGAACGTAACTGGATTATGGAGTTTTAGTTAAACATTATTAAGTTTAGCTTTACATATAGCACTACAAATTTTCAAAACCTCGCACACGAAATCGCGAGCAACAGCTAGTTAATAAGTAGTTTACGAAATATTTAAAAGAATATTATTGGTTTTTATACTGCAGTTGGCCAACAAAGACGAAAAGTAGAGTAATATAGAGTTAGGGTGAGAAAGAGCAGGGAGCAAAAATAGAATCTCAATATAAGTAAACAAGCTTCTATTGCAATCACAATAGTCTGCGATATTAACGTTGCTTACGTCATATAAGGAAGCGTATACCGAAGTCATTAAAAGTAAGCTCCAGAGTCGGAGCTTCGGAGAGAATTTATTGTGTGCCGGCCTAATGCGCTGATGGGGAGTCGCTTTACTGCTACACTTTATGGTGATAACAGCTGATGGGTAGATGCTGTATCAGCTAAGATGCACTTGGTTGTAAGTATTATTTTAGGTAACTTGGTATCAATTGTGGAATGTAGGTAATGCACGGCTGCTGCTTCAATCATCTGTCATAGATGCTAGAGGCCACTGATGATAAGGTAATGCGTAAGGTTCCAAGTAAGTATTAAAATGAAAATGGTTTTATTTTTTCTTCGTATGCTGTATAATTCAACGAAGCTTTTATGCGAAACTCGTTCACATTAAAACAAATCAGTTTACATTCATGAAAACGACTTTTCCAAGATTTTTCTTTTAGTTTCCATTTAAATTGTAATCAGATAATAATAAAAAATATATGCCATGATTTTTTTTCGATGTTCGCTTGTTTTTATTTTTGTTGAAAGTTTTCCATTTCATGAACATAGGATGAACAAGCTAGTTGGCAGTTACACATGTTATTGGCTGCCTAGCACTTTATATTCTTAGCCAAAACGAGGGGAAGTGGGAGGCGTCGATCCCACAATATATTATCGGCACATCGGAAACCATATATAAAGTGAAGAGAAGCCCGTAGCGTCGCATTCTTGAAAATATTCAGTGAAATATAGTCGTGTCTCAGTCCATGTTCGAGTTTTTGTCCAGTTTGTATTTCCGGGGCGTTCGATTGGAATAGTGAATATGTTAGAACTAGATTCTAGAGGTCATTGGACAAGATTTATGCAGAATTTGCTTGGGATGTTCTAGCAGTATAGGCGTGTTCTTGCGTACTAATATTGGTAGCTTAAATTGTTGTTGGAGGTTGTTACTGAACGATTGTAGTTCTTAGTACTTATTCTTGACATTATAATGAAAAATCAAAAGGTTTTTATTTCGAGTAGGCTTTCTCAAGCACTTTCAAAACGTTTCTGACTCTAGTTGCGCTGTTCCAAAATGTCATTCTTATGGAGAAAAACTGCAAGAAATTCCGTAAACACTAATAATTTAATAATTACTTTTTAGTGTATTCTACAGTTATTGTTGAAAAACAGTCATGATTATCACTGGTTACTTGGTTAGGTAACAAATAAATATAAAATCGCTGAAAACCTTTCTAAATTGAACAAAAGAAATAAATTTTAAAAAATATATTCAAAGCCTTGTCTGAAGCCTAACAAATCGCGTCTGTAACAGTTTATTATCATTTCAAACATTGTCTTTATCACCTGGTCATAAGGTTTCATTTCATGTGACCTAACAGGCATAAAATTGAATAATAAACCCTGTTTTCCTTGTAACACGATTTAAAATACATTGACACACCGATTCAAACTTATTGTCAAGCCAATTTGGATTCTCAGACCTTATGATAAAGTTCAATATTGAATGGTAGTATGTAACGTCAAATCACACGTATGGTCAGTAAATTTGGATGGGACTCTTCCTGACCGGATCAACAATTTCAATGAAATACGAATGATATTGATAACAGAGTAAGCATACGGTTTCTGGGGTTACATAGTTATTGTCACCGCATTTTTTATAAATCTGGGGATATTCTGTGACCTTTCGAATTTGACCTTTCAACATTGACCTTTAACATTTCTGCCCCGGTTGTAGGAGAAAAAACTTAGTAAGTATCCAGCATAACAACCATGTTATCACGATAAATTAATCAGTTTGTACATAATCGCAATCTCTCATACATTTGAACCCCCCAGTTTCCAAATTGCACCCAAATACGTCACTAAACAACTATCCTCATTACCACTAATTCGCTCGCGATGTAGAAACACACGATTCGTCGCCGTCGGATGGCTGCTGATTTGTCTCGGTAATGGCGGCATTAGTCTCGTGGTACGGGGCTGGCTGATGGCACGAATCAATTCTGGTGCCTATTGTCTCATTGTTTATCGGTCTCGGTTTTTGGACGACTTTCGAGAAAAATGTTTTTATTTTCAGTAGCTTTAGCGTTTCTTTTTCAGTACCTTTCTCGTTTTTATTTTTGTAATCTTCGTTTTTGTTAACTTACGTTCAATAAATTTCAAATAAATGTTCCATATTACCTCAATCATGTATTTTCAGATTAATAATAATTTAATAAAGTATCGATTACTGTAAATGAAGAAATATTAATTCATGTTAAGACGTTCGAATGTTTATCAGTTGCGAACACTGTAAACACAATAGAAAACAAAATAGCATCAATTTTTATCTCTACTAAACACAAAGAATTAATTAAGAATATTTTATGGTATTTTGATCCTAAGATAAAAACGGGAAGTAAAATAAAGAAGGGATTTACCGTGAGGGTTCACAAGCAGGGTGTCCAGGGGCTATAAATTTGCTATTAGCTCGTAAAGTTTCACTAGTGAACATGGCTCTCTTAATAGCTATTTGCAATAAACAGTAGCAGGAGATCCCGTGGGCGCGCAAAGAAAAACGTTTTGTATCGTGTTGTTAAATAAATGTCAAAATTTAATCATTTTTTTACCTTTTTTTTTTTGGAAAAAAATCAAATTTTAATGACACCGCGTACTGTGGGTGCAGCGGGAGGAAGTGTCAGACTTTGACCAAAACTCACTATGTTCCTCCTGGAGCCCTTTGAGTGCCAGGGTCGCGGTAACTCTTACGAACATCTCGGAGCCCCGGCAGGCTCTGGCCCTTAAGGTCCCTGCCAATTTGCTAACATATCATTTTTTTAACTAAAACGGTATATTTTTAAGAAAGTTGGCTGTATGACGTAACATGGTCTAATATACTGAAACTTTCCAAATGGGAAAAGGACTACGGGAAAGGGTGGTTCATTATTATTTATTTATAGAACCCATTGTTATCTATTTTTTGAAGCCTCATGCAAATATTTGCATTCATTAAACTTCAAATATTGAATTGTCGGCACTTGCTAAAACTCTTAAATTGAAGCGGTTTTGGTTAAATTAATTTGTGGAACTAAAGCAAACTTTAGTTTAAATAACAAACGCTGGAACGTGGTCTGAATTTATAACACTTCAAATATAGTAAATAAACTATAAAAGAGTATACTAAAACTAAACACAAGACTTTAATCAATTTAGCTACTGCTAGCAGAATTTAGTTTCGTACTGCTAGTATTATTAAGTGTATTTTTTATAACAAAAGCGTTGAATGTTTTTTTATTACTAGAGGATGCGTTAATTAAATAGAAATACACTTAATGAAATTTACACCTAAAAATACGCTGTATTTGTGCCCGAAAATCCATGGTATTTTATAAATGAGACTAAATTTAATTTTAGCGTTACCGTAGCTACTGCCTCGAAATGGCATGATCGATTTATTAAATTTTATACGCATATTCAGTAAGTCTGAGAATCGGCCAACATCTATTTTTCATCCTCATTTTTTTCAGTTTTGCAGGATAACGTGAACGAAGTCGCGGGCAAAGGCTAGTTAATTTTAAAACATTCCTTGTTTAACAGACCGGCTAAAAACAAGTAACTTTACAACCCCTCAAAACTCGATTTCCAAACATTTTTAAACGGGCCTTATTACCTTAATATGCATATCTGGATAAATTTACACAACGTTACATAATTATATGCAAATCCCAAAATATTATGTATGTATGCTTCGACTTAGGGATGCCCCACTTTCAGTACAACCTCGAAAGCCAATAATCTTCTATCGGATGCACGATGTATGGAAAGCGCGGACTTAATGCGGCTAGATCTAGGATCAAGCTTGTGGAAGGTATTCTAGTGTCAATATACTTTTTACGATAGCCTTTTATGGCTAACTAGGTTTTGTAGCCAGTGTTTCTCGTCTTTAACACTTAATTTTGGTTTTTATAATTATATCTAAATTTTCACGCATGTTTTCATGACTTAAAGTAAGTACATGCTTTGTAACTAAAAATGGCTGATTTTATTGTAGTATCATCCACAAGCTCTGTGTTATAGGTTGACTGGGAAATTATACTTTTATGAAAGTTTAATGAAAACTATCTCCCTGAAGCGATAAAATAGAAAAATGAGAAACAATTTTGAGAAATGGAAACCGGTTTTGCTTAAATTTTAATATGATCACTCAATATACTCTTTCAGAAGACACCGGAATACATTTCAAGAAAACTAACAAACAAAAAGAAACCAATACCCGAAAACGTTTAAAAACACAGACACATCCACAATACTATAGATTGCAATAAAAGTTTACATCATATTGTCAGTGAGGCCGTATTATACCGAAGGGAAGCAAAATAAAAGTGTATCCTTCTGTAAGACGATATTAGGATCCTCGCACATAGCCGACATGCGTGCGGAATTTCTATTAGGTACCTAACAGAGCGTTTTGCTTTATGTTCTATGTTTGGGAGGATACGGGGACTTGTTTGGAAAGGCTTTAATATCACTGCTTATCACGGAGGTTCTATAGCTGGACAAAATTGTAAAAAATTGAGCGTTGCTGTTATTTTGATCAGTAGGTAGGCATAATAGACGACTGTTTCTAAAGTGATTTTTGCATTCAAAGTAATCTAGGTAGGTATATGTATATTTTACTAGAACTTCTTCATCACATAATTTGTTTATAAGTAGTTTTCAAGAAGAAAAATGCTTTTGATTAAAACATCTGCTGAAAACATGTCAACATTTTAAAATTTTACGTTTGAAGGAAGGATAGACTTGAATGTTAGAATTTCATTCTTAAGACGATTATGATACTAGTAACATAAAAGATGAAAATTTTAAACATTGAGAAGTATTTGAACTTGTTACAAACAATAATTCCACGTATGTTTCCAAAATAGGCTCTCATCCTAGATCACGGTGAGCCGTGGACAACGCAATATGAGATGAAAGGGATTGTTCCACAGTACGCGATAAAAATAACACAAATAACGATCCCCGTTGCGTATTTATAGAAATATTATGTTTATGGAACAGTATTGCTGTTATAACTAAGCCTGCTCTTGGTGAGGTTGAGTTGGATATAGGAGGAACTGCCTCTCTAACCAAGTGATACTACAATTATTGAAGTTTGCGTCAATAGAAAACGCTCAAATGTATGTTAATGACATTTTGTTTTGATATATCACGTGATTTAGACCTGTCATCTTCATAAATTTGAGCGTTTTCTATTGACGTTAACGGTCGCTAACGATTGTAAAAATGATTCTTGGTCAAAGAATATGAACTGTTTGATAGGCGCGCTGTTCTGCATTGGAGTAAGTGTAGGATGAATATTAAATTGTGATTTCTAATAATGATAAAAGACAGAGGAGAATGGAAAAAATTAACAATCTCTGACAAAAAGTGTGGTTCACGGCTGATGATGGTGATTAAAAATAATAAATATTTCAGAATGTAAATCATGAGTTTAATGAATATAAGATAGTGATTACAGACAGATCGAAAAATGATAATCATTTTATTTTTTATTTTAGAAGTGAATAGCATCTGATTGCATGGCTTTATAATGTATGTGTACAGGTTAGTTGCTAGTAAGACCGTGATTGCTATGGTTAAGTTCCAGCACACTAACAACTTCATTTAAATTTTAATTTATCCCAAGCAAGGCAAAATACATTATAATTTAAGATCCAATATTTTTAGGTTTTCGGGTCCCATTATAATCCGGCCTGGAGCAAGTTGGATCCCCGATGAATACTAATGGAGTGATGGACGTTATTCTGAGACATTGTTCCTTCCGTAGAACCGTAATCTTACTCAGGGATTATCAGATAGACAGCAAACAGATTTACATTCAAATTTATGTTTTAGGATATTATTGAAAGCAGCCACAAAAATTTGAAATTCAATGTTAGTAGTTTTGATTGGGCTTTTGTCAAAAATTTGACACATGACACATTTGTGGGTACCAAAAATTCTTTTACATCGGAAAGGATGTGGTAAGCTACGTGTAATAATAATTTTATGAGTAATCTGGATTTTATCTTGTACGATAAATTAATCTATTAAAATTCAAATTCATTTATATTTTTAATCAAAGACAAAATGTGATTTATGTGTTAATTCTTAAAAAGATAACTGAAAATCTGAGTGCTTACCATATCAGTATTTGTTAGAGGCAAACACCAGGAAAAAAATATTGTTTGTCTCGTAAGATATTTAACACAATAGTCTAAGGTTTCGTTATAAAAGGAAGAAAAGGTTTCTTTAAGATGGAAAACGACAAAAATGTTTCATGAAGATTTATTTTCTATTTACGTTTAGTAGGTATAAAAAGAATCATTCCTTCTCTCTCTATTCATTCCGGTATCATGTTGGAAATTGTCTCAAAGGTTGAACGTATTATTATGTAGAATACACTATTGTCCGGTCTCTGCTATAAATTGTAGTGTCTATTAAAACTAAACCATTTACTTCGGTCTACTTCCCATCCTTATCAGATGCAACTGAAAATGTTTATTTAATTATAAATTCAATTGTTCTCGATGGAAGTAACCCTTCCCAACAATTGTCTTTCTATACGACAGATTAAAATGGATTTTACAGAAACGTCTATACCGGCCGGTTTGAAACAAAAGCTGATGAAATTCATCAGTTTTCAATTAACCTGGGTCTGGCGATTCGTTTGTTTGAAATAGATTATTCATGGTCCAATGGGCGAAGCCAAAAAACTCCAATTTCATTGATTACTGTCGATGGCGTGTTGTTTTAGAGCTTGTCAATGTGGTATTGATGTACCTATGTATATAGTTTACCTAAAACTTGGATGGATGAATAGGAAAATGTTTTCGGATGTAATTGTATCTGTTCTATTGATATTCATAGTGATTTGATGGCTTTATTTTTTTAATATTGATAGTTTATTTTTCTGATTAAAAACAAATTGCACTGTTATCGAAGTGATCAAGAAATATTCACAATATTCAAATATCAGTGTTATGTTTCCAGCCACTTTACTCCTTTCTGTAAAGACAAGCCAACCTTGGTCACACTGTCTAAAGCCAATATGTGGCCAAACAAAAAGATACGGTTGGCCAAGGTTGGACCCAACATTTGGGCCTGCTAAGGCATTTCGTATTCCATGGTCAACTTGAAGTTAAACTGGTAACATGTTTGCAGTTTGTACCTAGCGCGCATAAGTTTCCGGAAGGTAATTTACATCGAAACTTGAGAATAACTGAGGTTTACAAGTAAAATGCTCGGTTGACGTTTTAGTTTGAAACATTAATTAGTATAAATAAAGTTTGAGCTGAACGAGATTCAACATTCGTTTCTGAAGACTAAGATTTCGTAAAACGAACCTTCATTTCAATAAATTTTGCAGAAACGTAGTTTTATGCGTCGTTCTTAGTCTTTAGTATTTACTTTAAGTGTGGAAATGGAAATTAAACTTTACTACAGTTACTAACCTCCTTTGAAACTTTTTAATTTCATATTTATTATAATTACGATGCTTTAACGGTCCAATAAAAAATAAATAGCATCGGCGATGTTCTAGTTACGAGGTTACTAAAACCATCAGACCTTTAAAAACTTCTTTACTCAAACTATTTACAAAAATTCCAGCCAGTTTCAGACATAACTAGTCAAAATCGAAATCAAAAGGTTTTTATATCGAGTAGGCCTTTTCAGGCACTTTCAACGTTCAAACGTTACTGATTCTAGTAGTTTCTGTTCATATGCCATAAAACATTAGGTAAAAGTAGGGCAGACACTACCACACATGGCCTGAACTGTGGGCACACTGAGCACGTAGGTAACATACAACATTGCGACAGCTTAGGTCTAGCTAGATCGCAAGATGATGAACGATGCCATTATAGTGATTGAATCTGAAATGTATGAAGCTTTTGCAGAATTGAAGACGAGGCTCAAGAATAGCGGTTCAAGTGGTAAAAGGTGAATTAAATAAATTTGTGAAATAGTAACAGTGAGGTTGATCTTGTAAGACAAATGCAAACGTGGTTAGAAATCAGTTAAGATAGAAAGTTTTGATAGTATTTGTATAGGTTTGGTATTCCCAGCAGGAATTAATTAAATAATAATATAGGCTAATAAAAAAATCTTCCAATGGTTTGATTCATAATTCTTTTTGTGATTGATCTTCAGTAGTAAATGAGTAAAACAATAAATTCAGAGACATCAAAAACCACTAAGCACATTAAAATCTAGACATTTAAAGATCAAAACGCATTAAAACGATTCGACGATTCGTCAATACAATAAAAGTGATAAGAATCGTAACAAGTCCACTCACGTAACCGTAAACGTAGATTCTGAGAAGATCGTAAAATTATTACTGCCGCCTGTCAATAGGGATATAGGGAATTTACTTTCGCGACGTATTACGCAAGACAAAAAGATTACGCTTGAGATTTTCGCGTTCGCAATAAGTTTTTTGAGTTCAAAATGTCGGCCTACGGATATTTTATTTAAATTTTAAAATGACGGATTTTTTTAAGCAGATAATAATGGATCAATCATCGTGAGAGACAAGGAAGAGGATTGGGAATATTATTTTTTTCGAGTTACCTAAATACTCAGCAGTAATAATAGCCTAAATACTATTTTTAAACAATCAATAAACATTTTCCTTACAAAAAATCATCGACAATTTTTCGACCAAACACGACAATTTTCCAAAAGGACATACTAAAAACAACTTGCGCTTAGCCAAAAAATTGTCAACAACTTAGCTACTATCAAAATTCTAACCAGCACATCTCTACCGTCAGTTTTAGCTAACTAAATTTCATGGTCGAGTGGCCATCTCTATTCTGTAAAGGCTCCACTCTACAGTTTGTTCGTCCGATGCTGTAGGCAGACTTTTATTTGGTTTTCTATCCTTTGTGGATTTTCCTACTGTTTTGCTAACGAGTAAAATTACAGAATATGTAAAGTTTCAATTGTTTTATTGTGTTTAATTTTGTTACTTTAGCTTTTGTGGTAGAAGTGAATGAAAGTTTTAACATTATGACAGTGTTTTTGTGTCGTGAATTTAAAGTGCATTCTGACACAGACTCGAAGAAGACTTATAAAAAGGTTTGTGCGAGTGATATAATAAAAAAATAAAAAAGGAAATGCTCAGATAATGAGTAAGGCGTAAGCAAAGGCGAAAAATCTAAATATTGTATTGATATATTGAACTAAAAAATAATGAAAAATATGTAATATTGTACGTTTAAAAGAAACGTCTTAAAACTTCCATTTGTTACCCCAACAAAACCTACACGCCTAAGTGCCAATACAAATGCAACAACTTTCACCCCTCCTAACACAGGTACTACAATAGTGACAATATCCCCACAATTACTCACTTCTCCTTACTAGCCTCGCTCCTTCCAAGCATCCTACTGGACCGTTATCTGAATTCTGCGGTAATGACCGCGGAAACTCGCCTGAAGTTAGTTAGTCGGCGTTTTAACACTTGTATTTAATTTTACTGGGAAATTTGAATGGAAATTTTGTATCGCCCACACTTCCTTGGCCTTTTGGGTTTGTAGAATCCTTAGTGGGTGATACTTGTATATTAGGGAGTAAGTTGTCTAGTGTTGGTTACGATACCGTCTAATTTGTTTGTGCCTAATATTCGAAAAACGTATACATGCAATCTTACTTAATATTATTATCATCAGTAGGTCAGCAATCCAGGTCAGTCTGAGTTATTCACATTATTCTTCAATTAAAAAATGACTATCAGCTTATAATTTTCATTAAACTAATATTCGTATACAACGTATTGCTCAAAACGACACATTTACCACTTAAAGTCTCCTCTTCTCTTTAAATAATGTTTATTCTGATAAGCATACACGGAAAAGAAAACAAAACACGATCCCTTGCTCACGTAGCTACTAAAACCACGCAGAATATTACAGGTACGAACATAACACTTCTGAAATAGGTAGGAACTAAGAGAAATGTAGTGAATTCCCCGAACAAGTGAGAGCTACCTTGAAGTGGTGTTGTATTAATTATTAGTTTCCTGCTTGTTGCCGAGTTCGCGATACCCTGCAATTAGAACCGCGAGTTTCATCCGATGTTCATTTTTATCTCTAACTTTTGTACTTTATCATGTTTAATTACAGCAATTGTAGTGTTAAGGATTTTGATATTTGCTTTTGTAAATTAATGTACTTTAAAATGTTTTAATAAGGCAAAGAGATTTAATACTTTGCTTTGCTTAACTGTACTCATTTAAGTAGAATTATAGTAGTAATCAAAATGTAGAGTATGAAAATGTATGTAAATCATACACTTTCGGCTTACTCAGGCAAGTAAGCCGAAAGTGTATGATTAAGAATTAAATAGCCAAAAACACAAAATGAACTCAAACAGAACGAACCTGCTGAATTGAAAGCCTGTCTTCGCTAATCCTAATTTAAATCTAGACAAGTTAGCCAAAGGCTGCTCCATAACGTTAGGCAGCCAAATTTAACAACCACTGACCATTTGCAGCTGGGAAGTGGAACAAAGTTACCCCTCTATATAAAGTTCCGCGTAGACCGGTGAATTTAGTTCCGAGCTAAAAGCTAGACGATTACTTGTAGTTATGACTGTTAGATTGAGTTTGGAGCAACGCCTGAAGAGATGGAATCTGCTGAATTTAATTGACGCAGCATTGTAACCCATTAGTTACTAGTATTTGAAATAGCCTGTAGAGTAATAACACGCTTTGTGGAATAAGCTCCAGTGATATTTGTTAATTAACTTGTAGTGACTACTGACTGGCTTGATGGTCTTGTGGTTAGTGGCCCTGACTGCTATGCTGAGGTTGCGGGTTCGATTCCCTCTAAGGACAAATCTTTGTGTGATGAGCACGATCATTTGTTGTATCCTGGTTTTATTTATCTATAATTTTATGTATGTATTTAAATGTATTCATCAGTTGTCTAGTACTCATAATACAAGCTCTGCTCGTTTAACGAACTGTTTTCTATGTGAAGCCCACTTTTTGGTCAAAAAACTAAAGAAAATATTTTCCTTAAATGGCCTCTTGAGTCCACCCACGAAACGATTTAGCAGCGTCTAAGGGCTCTTTTATGTAGCGGCTATTTACTCAACAGTAAAATAAATATAAAAAACCGGCCAAGTGCGAGTCGGACTCGCGCACACAGGGTTCCGTACTATCATCTATACAGCCGTTACCGGCTTGTTACTGTTTTCGATATTGAGTAAAATAATACAAAAAACACGTTTATTGTTTTTAGAACTCCTTAATATATTTTTTTAATTTTTTGTATTTTTTGTTATAGCAGCAACAAAAATACATCATGTGTAAAAATTTCAGCTTTCTATCTATCACGGTTTACGAGATACAGAATGGAAACATTCACAAAGACGGCGGAGGCTTAGTAATAGAGTTCCGTTTCACCTTTTGGTTACGGTACCCTAAAAATACAACATATACACCAACGTGTTGATACTGGGAAGAGTTCCCAGCACAGTGCGCACAGTTTAGGCATTATTTAAGAAGAACTCGATATAATAAAACAAACGAACAATAGTTATCAGTTAGCAGCCAGTATTATATAGCAGTTAGTAGTTCTATCTCATCCACACCGCATAAAACCAAGACCTCACCACATTAATATCAAGTGCACGAAAAGCCTTACATCACAAAACACAATCTTCGCCGAAGGTACATAATATATTGAGCACACTTGCGAATAAAAAGGTTCTGCTGAAACGACGCATAATTTTCATATGTTAACATAATATTTATAACTAGGCCTAAGTAAATATTCTCAGTTTGTTTGGTAAATGCAAAACGGGGATTTTTTGTTACATTTTATCATGTATACATTGGGCCGGTTTCATTAAGCGCTGTTATTACTAAGTTTTATTTACAGAATGTTGTTTTCAGTTTGTTCATGATTTTGTTGGATTTTATGAATTATTTATTGGTGTTTTAGTGTTATTGTTTTATTAGGAAAGAGGAAAGAGAAATATATTTATGTGTGAAGGAAAAAAACATTTGAGATACTTATATACGATACGATAAAATTTAATTATATTTAGACTCTACTATGAGCTTTTAAAGGTGATTGAAAAACCGACACAATATAATTGTAATTGTAACTGCTTGTTTTCATGTTTCCCACAACTATCCTACTTTAAAATCGTAATAAATGCTTCATAATAGGTTTCAAATCTAATAACTTCAGTCAAATCTAACACAAATGATATGAAAAATGATAATAAGTGCAAATAACTTCAAAATAAACCTCAAAATAATATCATTTATGGTAAATTGCGTTGTATCAACTGAACTATAATTTATTTTCCCAAAGAAATTACCAGTCACATTTGATATTGCAATTTGCTGTATCATTAATTTTGAGCTTAACATAAAACTAATTCTTAAACTATTAATTCTGTGTGATTGATCGATATTATTATAACATTACATGCTTAATAGCTATGATTGATGAACACACAGCTGTTTTGTGAAAACTTTAAGATAAATCTGTGATGTAAGTGACATTTACAGTGCTTCGAACTTCGTTAGTTAGTTGCAGATTAATGTGTGTGTATTTCATTAAAATATTACGAGCTAAAATCACAATGACACGGTGGTGGTGTTCGTTAATAGATTAATTAAGAACTATTGAGCTACAAGGATCTCTTGGCACGTGGATGACACTAACTAATAGTATTCCATATATGACAGCATTAGTTCCGATATTAACCACGTGCTAAAACATCTTTGTATAGTGCTACAAGGAACAATTGGCCCGTAGGTAACATTAACACGTGGGCGTTGGTGTGCATATTTCCATAAAGAATCAACTCAACTGTCTATCATAAGTGATGGTTTTTTCAAAAATAAAAGCATACGTTTAGATTTCGGCCACGTGCCACGTCGTTGTAACTCTATGGAATTATACAAAACTAATACGCTTATGTAATTTTGAAGCAGAATGGTTGTCATTGTGGTAAGGAGGTGCAACTACTATTAATGTAGATATTTGAGTATTTAACGATAACTGTCAAATTATAAGAACTCATATTATTACAAGAAACGTTTGTCATCAAGCTGATTTTTTGAACCGTTTATCGATAAGAATAAAAGTTGATTAAACAAAATTTCGTCATATCAACAAACTAAACTATTTACACAGACAGACAAAACTATCACAAAGAAAATCCAAGTATAACTACGAATGAACCATGTAATGAGATGTCAGTCACCTTTCAAGCAGCAGATTGACACACGTGATTGTAATTCTAAGCCCGAGCTTTGCAAAGACATCACAGCCAAGCCCTGCAAACAAGGCTATCTCCCAATTTGTATTACGATCACACCAGAATAATCAAGAAAGATCGTCTTCAGTCTATTTTTAATACGAAAATCTCGCGATCTCTATTCCGAGCATGTTTGGAGGCTCCACTGCCCCTCGAGCCTCCTCACCGATACCCTATGACAATGATTGGCCTGATTTTTTGTGTAAGGATAGTTGAAGGGCTGGAGAGTGACTTAAGCTACTTTTTTTTTTTAAATCAGCCCTAAATGGTAAAAATTTACGATTAAAATATTTTTAAAGTTCACTTAACTGGTCTGACAGAAGCGAATCTTCACCATAGCGACCAAAATACTGTTGCTATGGTTTTATGTTTTGACATTTATATTAACAACTTATTTGGCATACTATCAAGCAATTAAAATAGCCGGGTCGGGAAATAGAGAGCTTCGCATTTTTTTACTCCAAGTTCAAATTTCATTTCGACACACACTTTTTAGATTTATCTTTTGATAATTTTTGAGTACGAATTCAAATTTCAGTCGAGCATAATATTTCCTTTTTTCCTATCGTTTTTTTGGTAGATCAAAAGTATTGTAAGAAGCACTTGGTTTTTTTTTTAACATAATGTTGTTCCTCAAAATTATGAGCTCTGAGTCTCATCCAAATTAGATGGAGCTGTGGATATTTACTGACATGACAGTAAACCAACTACCAAAACAAAAAAAAAATAGTTTGGACGGTAAATGATTTACTATATTTTATGATCGAGCTGTTGACTGCAATTTTGTTGTGTGTGACACGTAGTTTTGAAGATTTGATAGTACCTATGCACTACAAAATTGTGCACCAATTGCGATGGTATAGAGTAGTTGCATAAGTGAAAGTGTGTCGATATTCGATCATTCATGTCTATTAAATCTCGAGTACGAGTATGCCCCGCACGCGTACTCCCGCAAATATTTTGTTACGTGTGCGTAGCATTAACCTTCTTCAGGCTCAGTTGGCTCAGCTCAAACAACCAGAATTAGACCAATAACCGAGCATTTTTGAAAATTCGTCCGTCAAAGGGTAGAAGGAAAACGAAATAGAAGAGGTGCCTGGAATAATCTGCTGCACATACATACATCTACCAAATGGGGAGCGGTACCTGATGTTTTCCGCAACACAGCGCATAGCGCTCAACGAAATGTGTCGAATAATATCAGACTGTTTAAAACCAACCCCGCTGAATAAGTTCTCCCTCTGCTCTTCCTAACGTTAGAGGAGAAGTCGCATGCGCGCTCGAAAAACATGTCGAAGAACCACCTATGTCGTACCTCAGGGACATCTGCCGCTCGGAGGTACCTTGAAGTGGCCTGTTTGGAAAGCATTAAAATGTCTGAGAACTCAAGTAGGTCGCTGCAAACAAAAATTAGTAAATTTGGGCATACAGACCCCTCTAACATCCAGTGAGAATGCGGCATCTCTGTACAGGCGATGTCACACCACCTAGAGTGCCCAAAGTGTTCGCACATCTGCAATTCGGAGGATCTAACATAATTCACCAACGATGCTGCAATCGGTGTTGCTAAATACTACGTACAATTGACACGAAAAGAGGAAGAAGGTTTTTCTCATTAAACTTAAAAATGGAGAAGAAGCGACGCAACAAGCTCCTCAACCTAATTCAATATATTATTAATTAAAAATTATTAAATAAAAATCGATAACCAGAGGGTATTCGTTTGCCGTAAGCGCGGTTAATTGGTGTGCCGTCATTGAATTCTGCGAAAAAGTGATGGAGCTCCAAGAAAAGAGCACGGGAGGCCTCATCTCGCCACCGGATCCGTGCCGTGGAAGGGGTAGACGCAAGGCCCAACTTGCTGCAAAGGCTTCTGCGCCCTGCCGCCGGCCTCGCTACCGTCGAGGCGATCCGGCCAGTACTTGACGACTGGCTCGGGAGAAGGCACGGCTCCCTGTCGTTCAGGGTGGCGCAGGTGCTGTCGTGGCACGGTTGCTTCGGCAAGTACCTGTGCCGCATAGGTACTTGCCGAAGCAACTAGCCGGACGCTCGGTGCCACCACTGCGCCCAATGCGGGGAGGACACGGCGCAACACACGCTCGCCGAGTGTGCAGCTTGGGACGAGCAGCGCCGTGTCCTCACAAATGTAGTAGGAGGCGACCTGTCGCTGCCGGCCATAGTACGTAGGATGGTCGGCGGCGCAGAGTCGTGGGACGCGGTGGTGTCCTTCTGCGAGGACGTGATGTCGCAGAAGGAGACTGCGGAACGGGAGAGGGAGATCTCCACTCCCTTCCCGGGCCGCAGAGAGCGCACCAGGCGCAGGGGAAGGGCGAATAACGCCTTTTTCCAGCCCCCCTAAATGGGTCCAGGGGCGTGGGACTTTGGGAAGTCCCCGCCCCCGATTCGACGGACCCGAGACGGAGTTTACACCTCACCACCCCGTGCACGAGGCGAGGCCCGGACGCACCGGGCCAGCACTAGCGCGGAGCTGCGGAAGAATCCGGATTCCCGCGGCCCCGCGCGCAGGTGCGAGATGACACCGGGGGTTTTTAGCCGGTAGGAGTCCGGCACGCCCCTCCGCCTCCCCCCAGGTGGAGGAAGTCCATGAGCATTTCCACCCGAAAAAAAAAAGGGTCCAACTTGCTCTCCTCCAACCACCGTAAATAGCCTACGGCAGTAGCCTTGGGGATGTCTTCTGAAAGTTATAAATCTCATACATTTTTATAACACAATTTCAAATAATTTATATGGTTTTTGTGATAGTTCGTCTCCTTTGAGATTCACTTGATATTCTTTGGGCTTTTCTTATTTTAGTTGACTTATAAAATGTTCGGATTTCATGTTTTTTTTTGGCGAATATTGGGTTCGATGGGACCTACAATGAATACAAATACATTGGTATTAAATTTTAAGGTAACGTTTCAACTCGTACGTTATTAATTCTGTTGACCTATGCCTCTACATGTTCGTGAGAAAAAGAACTCTTGACAGACAGGAAGACCACGTATTGATAGGGTTTTTTTCTTTCGAAGTACAATATACATACAAAATCAATTATTAAAACATTATCCTTAATCACAAAACAACGAGAATATTTTGTGCCCACAAATTTCTGCTTGAAGTAGTAGAGGTAATCTTTTATACTGTTTTCAATAAACCACAGCCCAGTATTTGATAATATTACTGGCTAGTACTACTATATAATAAACGTGTTTATCCAACCATTTTATTTATTAACACAAATGATACATTGTAAAATGCGCTTGCAAATGAAAGCTTTATGAATTCCGTGAATTATGCGCCATTTAAATAATACCTCGCTTAATTACCGAATGGTGTGATAATTAACTTGCAAGTGTTAATCTTTTGTGAACTAGTACAATCAAATGTTTACCTATAAACCTAGCTGATACTAAAATTTATTAGCATAGAGGGAAACTCCATAAAATGGAATATTATTTCATTTTGGACAAGTTTTATCAATAGAGACGGACAGACGCGGAAAGCGACTTTGTTTTATACCTATAAATGACCCATTTGTATAGCTAACCAATAATAAAAATGATAAAAACGCAAGATAACTCCGTGCTACAAAAAGACGATCAAAATCTAATTCTAAATCATAAAACAGAAATGAATAATCAAAACAGGACAAAGTAAATAAAATATAACTCAACAAATAATTTCAATTTTCACAACACTTCCTATTCCATTTTTACATTCAATCGCAAACAACGAAATCCATCCAATTAAAACTCCCGAAAAATAAATGGGGGAGAGAAATAATTTCGCGCATAACATTGTCCAAACGATCAATATAATCTAACCATCGCCTTCGAATTTACCCTGACTGTTGACTGACTTGACAACATTCCCCAAGTAAATACAATTTGCATTGCCAACACCTTGCTAGAAAATTTCAATATTTAGCTTTTCAGCCTCCGAAAATATCGATTTTGGCAAGTGCCTGATCGCCTGTGTTTGTTGAAGATAAATCGAATTTTTGGAGTGCATTCACTAAATTTTGAAGGCTTTTAAGTACTTGAGGGCTAGCGATTAAAAGTTGTTTTATTAGGCATGGATTTGAGTTAGCTTTTGGTTTATTTACTCGATTTCCTATTGTTACTATTGTGATTTACAATTGACTGATAAGTATATTAAGTTCAGGTTTCAGTGTAATTTCTAATGATATCCATCGTTCAAATGACGCAGGTAGTGATTTGAACTACAAAAAAGAAGAACAAAAGAATCTTGTTTTCTGTATTTTTTTTTTGTAATGTAGATATTGCACAATAATGGTTAATTGTTTTCTTGAAGTCAAATATTTTGTTATATGAAATTTCATTTTTTTTGGTATAAATATCTGTTTCAAGGATACTACAATATAATAGTGTATTTGTCTACGTATAGTATTCTGATACCCTACTTTTCGTCCTTAACCTAAAAATAGTCAAACAGACATTAAGAAAACAAAACACTACATCAGTTTTTGCCTTGTGACCTAAATCTCTCACAACTCCAGAAGATATCAGAATCGATAAATAAACTAATTAAGCAAAACTTACTCATGGAGATAAGACGAAGTTCGTGAATGGTGAGCAGCAAAAACAAGGAGCGCAGCAAAACAAATTTCCCCTCGAAGCTGACGTTCGAGCTTCAAGCGTTAATGATAAGAAAGCTGGAGTTGGATCAAATACAATAAGCGTGTTTGATGGTAAACATTGTGCTTTAAATGCTTTTGTGGAGTTGATTTAAAATATTATGCCTGTACCACAGTTTTGTAGTACCTAATACAGATCGTGCAAGGCCAAGGTAAAGCGATAGACTTCGACGATGAAATTGCACAAGTAGTGTTGGTAATACAAAGTAAGTCTATGATTCCAAAATTTTTATGTTCACTTAATTGATACATTTGATTTCAGAAATTTATTTTGCCTGTTTACCAAAGTACACCTTATCGAGAATTGTAATGAAAAAAAATCACATACTAGGTATTCCTTATCCAAGATTCTGCAAGCAGCTAGCAACCAATTTGAATTCCAATGTAACATCAGTCTTGTTTATCATGTTATTCCTCCATCTCCCATTACCGCGAACTTCGAGAAACTTCCATCGGAGCCTCATACTTGCGTCAAACAATTCTTTATCGCGTAACACAATTACGGCCTCGCAAATTCTATCGGCATCGCTAACCTCGTTTCTAGTTTGAGAGCACCGCTAGGAAATAAAAGATTCGCCTTACAAGAGAGTAATCCAAGAGCATGTGCCGCGAATGGCCGGCGAGATAAGACGGCTAATTTATAGCGTTTCAATACCTCCTCGTCAAGGACTTGCTGGCTACTGGAAGAGAAACAATCGGAAACATACGGGAGTGATCGGATTCTGTTTGGTTAAGTCAAAACTTTGATAAGTTCTGGTTTGTTTAAAGATGGAGTTAGATTTTAAAGTGATATTATGCTTAGGTGTAAGTCGAGTTGGTGTATATTTAAGAAATCGCAATAGACCTACGTTTTTTGAAACGTTTTTTGAAATCGAAAATTTGTCCAACATTGAGTAAAAGAGTCCAAGTAATCCTCAAAAATACAATACATTATTATCAAAATTTAATAATATTCTCAATAACTTACCTCTGAAATAAAACTTGACCTTACGACCAAATTTAGATTCATCAGTTCAAGCCAACTGATGTGGAACATATTTAATATCAAATTGTTACTAGATCTATATAAAGTTAAGTACTTAGAGTCCTAGCATTGAACTCTAAAAGTCCTAAAATCTGAACCCCATCTAGAACATCTACATCACAGATCCAGAGGTCAGCAGATGTTCAGAATTTAGTTGCGCTCACGTGTTATTCTTTCTCAAGTTATTTGTGCCTTCCACTGGACTTCCACTTGTTTCGTTATTATATTACTTGTTCTGTACTGGCATGTTACCGATATGGCTGTACTCGAGATCACTGTTGACGGTTCTGTGTTGTTGGAAGCAGTCTATACTACATGCAGATGATAGTGGCTGAAACTACTATAAATTTGTGGGATTTAAAAGAAGAGTAAACATTGACGAATTTGTAAATCAATACATTGTATAAAACAAAGTCATTTCTCACGTTTCTTAGTCTTTGTGTATGTTTAGATCTTTAAAACTATGCAATGGATGTTAATAAGGTTTTTTTATTCGACATAGGTTTTCAAGAGGAGGGTTTTTATTTTTTTATTGTACATCAATATTGCACCCATGCGAAACTGGGGCGGTTTGCTATTAAATGTCATAAAAAACACTTATCCTTTAACTAACGTCTTCCAAAGATGATTAATGCTTAGGCAAAGTGAGTATCAATGGCCTATTCAATCTTATTCTGTTGTGAAAACAGACAACCGCATGAAACAGCAGTTGCAGCGCTCAGGCATTCGTCATGGCGAATTGTGGACAGTCGGCAGATAGGCAGATGGCTAGATGGTTAGATGCATTGCTTGTTATCGCTTACCGCAATATTATTTGACGACAGAACTGAACAACAGATACTGTAATAGAAAGCTGTGAATTTTAGGTATGGTATAATATTTTAATCTGTTTTAGAAGCAGTCTGATTATGCAAGTGTTTTTGGATTTGGTTTTTTTTTGGGCAGTGACATGAAATTATATTTCTACCAAAAGCAATTGATACACACAAAAATTAAAATTGGCAAATTATGAAAATTGTTACTTCAATTTAATACTTTTAAATGTCTGTATGAGAACAGATAAAAACGATTAGAATCCATAATTTAATTTGAGCAGAATTGTAACGCTCAAATTTGTTTAAGACACTAATAAAACGATATGGCGTCTAATAAATGGTAATAAGCACATATTGAAGGTACAAAATAGCTTGAAGTTAGATGCCTGTAGTAGGTATAAATGGGGATTTAAAAACAGACATAAAAGTTACATTAAAGCTAAACTATAAAACAAAAGAGTGCAGGCAACATTATTGCAGCAACATTATAAAACCTAAGCATCTGTATATCACTGTGGTAATCTTTATGACCTAAACGCCAGAAAGTGGGATTAAGTAGAGATTTATGATACCTAAACCTAGCAGCTTTGTTCTGCGAAGCTTTACAACCTCTAGCCACGGATTATGGTGAGTAACGGTAGTCAACGGGCATGCGGTGATAAGTGGGGGAAGTAATTAGGGATTAGCTCAAGCTTCAGGTTAAATTGAATGATAACTTTGGATGGGTTTTACCGGAATGTGCTGCGGTTTGGCTTTGGCTTATCCCCTTAGGTTTTCGTTTTTGTTTATTCAATTATGTCCGGATATTGTTTGCTAGAGGACTGATGATGTATTTGGTGATACCTGACTGCGAAAGCGGGTGATGCGGTATAGGTGATGAGAAAATGACCGTTCATTTAGAGATTTGTGTGAAATTTATTGGCTATTTGAGTGTCATTAAAATGTTACCACCAGAATGGGATTGCCAAATATTTTTTTTTATTTTTTAAAATATTACAATAAGTTTCGTTTATGTATGATGTATCATAAGTGATCAAAAAATGCGGAGAAAGCTCCACAGACAACAAAACGGTGAACCAGATCAATAAAAAGTTGCTGAAAAAAAATTAAGAGCTCCATCACAAAGAACTCTAAACACACAAACAAAAAAAAAGAAGAAATTGCTACAGTAACGAAGGTCATAAACTTCCAGAAACACCTTCGCCGAAAATATTCCAATGACGAGGGCAAATTTATTGAGCTGTAGCGAACTAAGTAGACCCCGTATAATCTCTGCGAGAGTTACCTACAGAATGTATACTGAGAATCGATAATGCAAATTTTATGTAAAGAGACTGTGAGAGGGCAAATTTCAGTAGGGGGAGCTCGGAGCCGATCCAATCAGTGAATCTTAATAATATGTATCGAATGTTTAGTTCTCGCAGGTTTACATTTGCCCCTACTAATGGATTTTATGATGACGGACGTTGCAAGTCAAGTTTTATGATTGTAATGTTCTGAACCGATAGTAGACACATGCTAGAAGTTTTTGGAAGTTAACAAAATGAGATGGCAAAATGAAGTTTTAGGAGTAGCTTAATTTTGACCTAAAGTTCCATAATTTTAAAAGAGGTTCCAGTTGAAATTAACATTTTTAAATCAAACTCAAACTTAAACATCCTAAAATTATTTCATGATTCTCTGCTTAACGGAATAGTCTGAGTAATTTCGGACCAAACCGGTGTCCTTTATCATGTCACGAAGTTGCGAGTCGAAATGGTATATGATTGTTTATTCAGTGTTCCATGGTTTTGCCTAACTTCGTGCATCCCACAATTTCTTCAAAATCTGAACCGGTGGTTTATGCAATACAGCCACACTACACACCACGAATGAATGAAAACAAAAATCCAATCGTAACACCGGATTACAGAAAGTAACCAAAAAGCCAATATCACTAGTTCTGCGTTGGTGTTTGTAACACCAAAATGAAATAACGACAAAATATATAAAATGGCTAATCCAATATCGAGCGTAATTGCCACTGTAAATGAATTGTGGGAGAGGAGTACTAATTGTTACGCTTAGTAGAATTGGAATAGAATAATCTAGAATGCTATTTTAGGTAATACGAAACCAATTTTCAATTAAATAACAATAATCGCCTGCCTGTTACTGATACAAATTTTGGTTTCGATAGATTTAGCTAAATAATGAAACCGCAATCCTGCATCTGCAAAATATAGAAACGAAATCTATTATTGATGATATTTTCTAATTGCACATACTCTGGAGGTAGGTAATGACGATATTTTTATGTAGAGAGGGTAAGACGTCTCCTTAAGTTATTGTATTTTTAAGTTACGACCAACCGGAGCCGTGCCTTCGCATGGGTACTATACTGATGTATTATAAATTAATATAAACCTTAATCTTGAAACTCTATATTTAAAAAAACGCATCAAAATCCATTGTGTAGTTTTAATGATGAAGATGAGATAATGACGGACAGAAGCGGGAAGCGACTTTGTTTTATACCATGTGATTTGCACAAAGACAGATTTGCTTCAATAATTTTAAGGACAATCTCTTTAATTTCGTTATACTTCGACAACAGTTTTATTACTATTAAAGGGTTTTAGAACCATAATGATTATTTACTATTCAGCATGTGACGAGTTTTAAACAAGCGCCTGAGGGATTACCACTTCCAGAGCTCATAACCACTAAACTAAATGCTTGCATGGTTGCAAATTTTAGACAGGATATTCCTTTACATTCCTAAAGTTATAAGGGCGAAGTTTCCAGTGAATCGATTACCTGCATGTGTAACCTGCGTGGGATACCGTAATTGGTTTTTCGAAAGCACGAGTAGCACATGTAGAGATCGAATGCGCCTTAGAGAATCTGGCACATCCTTGGTGGTCAATTTTGAGACAGTAGGCATTGAATGACCATCCTGTATAGTCCAAGATAGGAAACATTCTGCCAGAATGACAACGGCTTAGTATTTTGATAATTTATTTATATCATGATGAAGAAAAATAAAATTGGCAGTATTCACAAGTAGGTACAAGGGAGCAATTCGTACATATTTGACTAAAATAATCTAATTAGGCCGTCAGAGAGTTTTAGAGCCGCCGAAGAACAACTGATACGATTTTTCTCTTTCATCAAGTCAATTAAAAAAATACGTAGATATTTTAAATTGAAGATAGTGAATAAATTGTATGGAATTACAGGGTGGTAACTTGGTGTCATTAGTCGAAAAAATACATGTCCAATTTTTTTTAAAATCTCTCCTACGGTAAACTAGATTTTGAAATAACTAAGTTAGTGAAATACCCAATTATTATTGGGTATTTGACTGACTCGGTAATTTGCAAAATTGTAGTTTACAGTGATAAACTAATTCGAGTTCAACTAGTACCACCACTGTTAATATATGTAAACGTGGGAGTAACACATTGAATAATGTTTGTGTACGTTTGTTCTAAGGGCATATCAATATCCCTTGTCAGCCCTTTGGCATTGTTCACAAAGCGGAAAGGTCGATAAACGTGAACCTCTTTCATTACAGTGCTGCAATTTGCACATACCTTTAGAGTTATGTGCCAAGTTTGGAATGAACCCAACGTTTAGTTATGTGAGACTATTTGTTCCTTATGTTGACGAGTAGAGGTTACTTTATCTAAATTTATCCTTCTCATTTTCACGTTCAGTTTCAGTATGTGTTTAAGTTTTTGCTCCAAATAAAGGATTCGAATTTATGACATGACATCTCATTTTTTGTCAAGGTGATGATAGTTTATTTGTTGTATAAAATTGTTATCTTGTTATTTCTGTACCTATTGAACTTTTATTATGGTAGTTGTCTCTATGCATACAAATGCCCCTCTGAAAACAAATTTAGAACGATTCAGTACCATAATTCTAGTTAAACTTTTTGTATTTCTCAATAGCCAAAAATCTTGTCCAAAGATCACTATAACCACATTCCTCAATGGGAATCCACTCGATAATCAGTTTATTAAAGGAACCTCGAAATGTAAACTAACTTACAGCAATCTTAGTAATAACTTTACTACACATAACTGTGTGTTATTGGGTTAAGACGTGTCAAATTGGCGCTAACTCGGGACCAAACTTGAGACTTCGCATTTGACAGAAGTGAATTTGTAACTCCACTCGCCCCTTGACGCTAAGTTGTGAATGTGGGTTGATTGTCCATACAGCTTTATAGGTCGAAGTTTGATGGTCCGAGGATTCCGTACAGAATTAATGAAAAACTCGATGCGGCCGGCGAACAAACTGGGAATTTGTTTCGCTAAATATTCATCTCGTAGCAACCGGAATTAACAAATATAATGTAAATGTTGATTGAAATTACACAAAATAAATAATAAACAGCATAGTGTTTGTATTAATATATAAACAGAATATAAAAATATGCTTAACATGATGATAGATTGATGAAAATTACAATTTGTGTTTTTTTTTAATTAATTACATAATTATGCGTAGTGGTAAATACAATGTGGTTGCAGCAAAATACAAATATTTATGCTAAGAGAAGCAATATACGTATTTAATAGAGTACAATCATTAAGATGCATTGAGCATCGATATAACGTGTTCGATACGGCCACGCTCGCGGACCCCCAAAATAATTCCACCACGATATCCATATTTAGGGAACACAAGAGGCGTCTGATTCCGCAACAGAGAAACTTCTCGATTTAATTTATACACTTGTTTGGTTTTACTCTTATCGAGTGCGGGGACCAAGTTTGTAGGAATCACGAGAAATTACCGGCGCCATTGTGAGTCTCACACGGAAAACTTTTGGAGTCGGAATGATCAAGTTTTGAATAGGTTTGTATTTTAGATATTCGATATTCCAATACTGTGAGAATTTCGTAGTTACGGTGACTATTGGGCCGGAAGTGAAAGAATATTGGAGCCGTACAGTTTTGTAGCAGACAATTTGTATTCGAAGGTAAAAACAATATTTCTGGTATACGGGGTAGTTCTTCGATATTGAATTGTAATTGAAAGATTTCATTAATTGTTATAAAATATTTTTATTTTAGTTACACAAACACAGACAGTAAACCCGTATAACATTACATCAAAATAAGGATAGAAGATATTATTTATAGATTTATTGATTACGACAGGACACGGAGGTCATTTACTCATGCTTTAATACGACTAATTGACTTGGTTAGTTATCGGTTTACCCACATTTTTTTGTTTTTTACTTTATATTTTGTTGTTGTACCTCTGTGCACTCCAATTGTTAATTTTAATTTTAAAAATTGTTTCTCAGTAAGTGAATAATGTATTCTTTATGAGAAATAAAGTTGTTCTAAACCTAAACCTAATTTAGTTACGTTCTAGAAAAGTCTTAAACAATTGATCCAATGAAACACAAGAAAACTGCTAAAACCTTTAGTACTAGTTATTGGAGTGGAATATGTCTATGAGGGAGAAGTCTGAGAAAAACAATCGACGTTACCGTAAGAATTATGAAGTTGTCGGTGCATAGGGACATAGACAGAGGAACACCGGTTGTAGATGGTTTATAAAAGAGCGATAGGGACAAAAAAGCGATGGTGGTGACACATCGGTGATATAAATGGATGAAAATTCCCATAAGACTAAGGAAACCGCCGAAAAAAGGAGAAAAGGAAATGTTGAACAAATGATGAGATTTGTTTTATCCATGGATGCATGTACACAGAGCATTCGTTAAAATATAGACACCACGCCCTAAGTGCGTGCTATACAGAGCTCAAAGGCTACTTAAATATTATTTAAATCGATAGCCTTCATAATATCTTCCCAACTTACAAGATCAAAAGCTTATAAACTTATATTGGCACTCCATTCGAAAACTTTCCTAAGTTCCAACTTAGAAATAACATACCAAAGTGAACCCTCTTAATTGACTATTCTGCATTGACCACAAAACAATGATTGCGAGTCTTTCGTAGAATAACTTAACACACCCAAAACAGTAAATGTTGAATCCGAGAAACTATTCGTTAAATAGTTTTCGACGAAACTTTCCTTTAACCAAACTCAAAATGCTCCTGTTTAGCATCAAAGTGGAAATCCAAAATCCCTTAAGCCGTGTTAGCGATTTACAAACTAGTTTATGCAAATCAATTGATACAATATTGATACTTGTGTTTAGTTCCGTAAGGTCTACTTTGATGGTATATTTAAGGTGGTTTTAGCGTAAATGTGAGCGAATCCAACTGGCAACTTTATTTTCAAAGCGACAATTGCCCAACTAGGTTTTGCCAACTAATTGTTGAGATTACAGTTCACTTCGCTTACCAAGTTGGCGCTTAGATATTCGGATTTAATCTTATTTAGGCTTCCTGCTTCGGTACTTCCAGGGTAGGCTCTGCGGTTCTTGGCATTCCAAAAGTTACATTGAAGTCTTAGTAATCTTCACAGTAGTGTTAGTTGTAATCTAGTAAGTTCGGTTTTAGTTTGGACTTGGGAATAAGAATTGAATCAATAAGATTCGTTGATACTTGGCAAAAATTTAAATTTTTGCAATCACTTATATGAAAAAGTAACTGAATTCATTTACCCATTTTTCATCATCGGAATAAATTTCCTCCACTAAGAACAACTCTACTTTATCTTGTCACACTGAGCAAAATACTGATATTAAGCGATTGTGGATTATAAGCCGACAGTAATTAAAAAACCCTTTTTTACAATTGCGACGAACTAAACGGCGCCAGACAATAATACGTTGATGGTGTAAAACAAATTAAATTGCAACATAGCTGCAGTAATGAATATCACTGGCCATCGGGCCGCGATCTACATGTGGAATGTTTTAAATTAGTTTTATCAACTAGTACACATTCTTTGATTGCTATAAATTTGAGTGAGCCTCAAAAAAATTGGTTCAATTTCATGTAATATAATAAAAAAGGTGTTTGTTTTTCTCTTCGACATGAACTTTAAGACAATTTAAGGCACTGCGCACACAACCAATGGAAGTGCAGTTAAGAGCAAATAAACACAACAATTTAATATAAACCTTGACATACAGTCAATACAAGCATATTCTTCGGAGTAGTTGAGCGCGTTTCGAGCACCGCATGAAAATTGGACTGGACTTCAACGGTGTGGTAAATGTTAACGGCCTTAAGATTAAATGCGTATGTTGAATTAATAGTTGATTACAATGGACTGAAAGTAGATGAAAGAGGTTTATTTGATTTAAAAGTTTTTGATTTTTACTTGTTTTTGATACCAGCTGTTGTTTTTGACTTTTTCTGCCCAAAATTTCATTAACCTTGGTCCAGCCATTTAAGTGTGAAAGAGTAACAAACATCCATCCATACTCTAAAACTCACGAACGATAGGATCTAGAATAAATAATTTCCATCATTCACGGTAAAGAAACTGAACAACATAAATATTACTTAGTAAATACAATCGGTTTAATTTAAGTAATAAATTGCCACCGCTTCGGAATGATAGTAGGTAAATAAATTGTTTACCGCAGAAATTGCATAGAGCTAAATGTAGCACTCAGCCGTGTCCACAATAGGTTTAAAATAAAATTTTCTTATTAGAAACCTTTTAAGAGTAAATGGAAACGCATAGAGCTATTCTTGGTGCTCTTATAACGCAATCATTATGTAAATAGCTTTTCTTACAAAATATTAGTACTAGGTAAATTGTATTAGATTTTTTGGTACCTTTAGAAAGTTAACTACATTTTAAGATTAACCGAGAAGATTATTTGAACGTGGTATGTTATGGTGTTCTTGCAGTACTATTAAAGGATTTGTATGAAATGAAATAGTTTATCCTGCAAGAAGAATAAATGTTCTCTTTTACATGTATCTTTTAAATGTAAGGATTCGACATTTCCTGACTGGCGTCTCTGAGAAGAAACGTCGTAACAAACTCATGGTTTGGTGATCATTGTAGACAGATAGACAGACGTACAAACGAACGGACAGACGGACGGATAGACAATATAGTGATCCTATAAGGTCACCTTATAAACAACCAAATAACAATAACAGATTCATTACAGTGCATACAAGCATTGATCTTCATTTATATCCCATAGCTCTGCAGGTTTAAGTGTTGATGTGTTGTAAGGGCTGGATTAGTCGCGAGCCGCTCCATCGTGCGCCCGACGTATCGTGGCGATAGTGAGTCTAGTCTCAACTCTACACTCGCTGCGAAGTGTTGCTTTAGACGTGTAGTGTTGGGATGGTATCGATGTTTTTATTTTTAATGGCATTTTTTTCTGGTAATGATAAGGTTGATATTTTTTAAGCATTTGTATGTATTTATAAGTTTGTAAATATTTCAGTTTATTTGTTATTTTGTACAAAGAAAAAAACAAAAAAAAAAGCTATAATAGGGATAATTATGATAACTTTGTCAGCTCGTTTTGCATTTTCGATAATTTATCATCACCTTCCTGCCCTTATACTACTTTACTTGGGGTCAGCAATCACGTTTTTTTTCTTCCATTCTCCCCTATCAGATGACGTCACAGTATCATTTACTCCTTTTTCATTCATATCATTCGTTAGACAACCTGTCTATCATTGGCAATTTCGATAAATACTTGTGATTAAACTGGCATAATTAACGACTTTCTACTACTTTCGTCAATGAAAACTTACAAACCACCTTTTTACTGAGGAATTAACTAAAATCCATAAGAAATCTGAATTGCATGGATTTCACAGCCTCCATAAAAAACTCAATAGAAAAATAATTATAATTAAAAAAATATTTCGAGTAAAATTACTACATCGATTCCTTGTTTTTACTACTAAGTAAACAGGTTGACCCTATTCTACACGTGATAAAAATACTCAAGCATTAAATATCGACATAGTATCGATAAGTTTCCCATCCCTAGAGTGAGAATACAAGGTAAGTGCCGGCGACTATCGCAAACCAACGCTCTAAGCTGTGCTTCACCAACATCCGTGCAGGATCTGATTACAATGAAACACCGAGACGACATCTGGCTTACCTACACTTTATGTTTTGATTTTAAAACCTTGACTTTTCTGTGGTTAAATCACTAACTTATAGAAATTTCAGTGTTGTGAAAAATACTGTGAAATTAATTTCCAGGGCTTAGCTTGTTTTTTTAATATGCTACAATGTTTGATTGTTAAAATTTTGAAGCATCAATCACCATCAGTCAGTTAAATATACTTTTAATGTTAACTCATATAATATGCCATTTTTAGAGAGGTATTTGTGAATGTGACTGGCATCTCGAGTGGTAAATTATTAATTTATGTTTCTTATACAAATAATGGCGGACTTAATGCCTGAGGCATTCTTTACTATTCAATTATACTTCAAGAGAGCGGATAATGTTTTGAATAGTAGGATTTTATGTCACGTGGCTGAAATCGGAACTAATGCTAATATTTAAAAAAAAAAACCATCGCTTTTGATCGACAGCTAAGTTGATTTTTGTTGCAAAACTACCAAAAGCTTCATAGGTAGCTTTTGCAAAAAAAAATGCTTCCTTTCTTTAAGTTTAAACTATACCCATATTTTGTTCAAAATTTGTTTGCCAGTTAACCGTAACAGCGTATAGGACAGACAGAGTTTTTCAGTAAGGATTTCTTTTTTTTCCTCTTTTCAAGGAAAATATAAGAGAGCAACCAATTCTCCGAATCGTTCTTGAATAAATATAAAACAGATATCGAGTGTAAGATAATTTTGTCTAAATAAATTCGTATTATTTTTTGTTCTACCAAATTAATTGGTTTACAAATTGGGAATTTGATATCGAACATTATTAACGATTTTTACGCAGTTGTTAACAACGTTTTTTGTTATTTTAACTTTTTAGGAATTATTGATACTTAATACATAATTATAATTATAGATGTGTTTATATTTCAGACACATTTTTTTAATAAATTCCTTGGTTCTTTAAAGCAACTCAAAACACATTAACTAACACCAAAACAAGACAGTTTGAATTACAAAATTAAAAATAAAATTTTCATTACCCATAATTACACATCAACTATTTACACAGAAGCCAACGAAAACCATTATAAAAACAAACATCAGTCCTTCAGACATAGAACTAGAACGATATTTAATTTTGTACGTCGGTTATGTAGGCCCCAAAGGCTTTATGTAGCTTTCGGAGCCACGACACCGCGGAATGCGAAACAACGTGTGAGCAGAATAGAAAGAGCCTCCGACCTCGAAGGTATAAAAGGATTTCGACCTCAACAAATTTTTATTGAGGATTTAGAGAAAAGATTGGAATTTACGGATTCCACGCAGGCTAATATTGACGTGTAAGGTATTGGTTTTAAATATTTTACGGGTTTTATTGTGATGTGTGGGTTCTTGAGTTATAGTTTTGGCCTATTATTATTCACTATTGAAATATCTACTGGTTTTAATACTTAGTTTCGTGAAATAGAAAGCAACAATTCAGTAGTCAAAAAGTTAGGAGTTAAAAAAAAAGTGAATTAGAACACAATAAGGAAAAAACAATTATTTATGTTTTCAAGAGTAATATAATAAATTTCCTTTCTAAACCCCTGAACAACTCCGTTACATATGTCGCAGCGTATAAAATTCGTACCGTCTCAAAACTTCCATCCGCAAAAAAGAAAAACACGACGAACAAAGTAATAAATAAAATCTATCGTCTCCAAATATCTTCCGGGTTTCATGTTCGGCAATTTGGCTGAAATATGTTTCATAAGCGCGGCCCCTGGTGAGAGAAACAAAACTGATAGACCGCACACTTTTTATTACTGACCGTGAGAAGAATACGCTACAGAACTGCATATTGCAAGATTTTTTACGGCTTGACCACAACCGCTTCACGAATTGTGGGAATAAAACAATGAGGGAAAAGGAATAAGCTTCGAAACGTTGAATAGAATGAATTTGTAATTTGGTTAGGGGAATTTGTACTGTTTTGTTGAATAGATATTTGTTGAAGGAATTAGCTTGTTTTTACAACTCTAAAGCCGTATTGCAGTGATATATGATTTATTGAAGTGAAATTACTTTTCAATAAGTCATGTAACAACAATTTGTCACTTTGCTATTCGTTTAGCACACAATATGTTTCACATGCCTAAAGATACCGTTTAGTCTTATGTTGTCTCTGCCACATGTAGGTGTAAACTATCAACAAACAGTCGTTAAAAATAAAGCAGAATTCAGTTCGGTTGAAATATTTCGGATTAAGATTCGAAATTATTTTATGATTAATCATAAGCTTTGTTACTAAAAATTGTAAGCTGGAAATAAATGACAACAAAACTAATTTACTGTATAAATTTATTTACATATTCTACCTAAATATATAATTGTTCTTTGTTGCCTAATCTATTTAGTGAGAGTTATAATTCTGTTTCGTACAGGCCTTACAAATTTCGTGTAATTTGTTTTAGTCTTTGAAATTATGGGTTTGAACTTGAGCTGTATTTGCTTCGTCGTCGTGATCAGCTTCTCTCCTTCTGTCGTCACTTGAGCATACATGTCGAAGTTCTGCGCGTGGCCATTCTTGCTCATCCCTGATTGCTCCGCCATTTTCCTCACCCACACTTCAAAGTTCGATAGCTTCATGCTTGTCTTCTTCAACGGTACATTGTACTTCTTCGATCTCCCTTTCTTCATCGACCCCCTTTTATGGTACTTTGTCGGTTTCTGTATTTCTAATTTCACTTTGTATAGAATTGAAAGGTTTTCTTGTCTGGCCACTTCTTGAATCTGATCAAAGAATTTCTGGAACTGTGAGTTTGCATCGCTACCTTTTACTTCAAATGATTTAGGTATTTCTTTGATGTGTGTTCCATACTTTGAGTCGTGTAGATCTGGAAATACAAAAGGACGTTTAAAAATTGCTGAAGTTGTTATAAGAAGAAAGGTTTTCTTAAACCTTCGCTTAAATAACTACATTTGCTTACTCTATTTGGTCAAAAACACTTATATAACAAAAATCTGTACAAAATATGAATTACCAATAAAAAATAAAATGACCGATCCTTTTATAGTGATAGTTATAATTCTAATACCAGAAACTTTTCTCCCACCCGCACATAGACACTAAACAAATCAACATAATCGTTACGAGTATTACGAAACTTCTTCTTTAACAATCTCACTTTTAGTATTGACACATTTAGAATGGTTTATTGAATGTGTTTTAAAGGTTTCACATTATTTTCTAATCCAGTTAGATAAGCTTAGGTAATGATTGAACAACTTACTCTCAATATACTCCTGTGATTTAACCCAACTTACAACTACAATAAGAACAACCAATTTTATTTTTGTAAACCGCGTCATCTTCGTTGTGACTGTTGAGAAAATACTAAAGTTTGTGCGCCACAGATGGCTTATATCCAGATAGAAAATTTCAGCAAAAAATAGTTTACGTTTTGCAAACATTCGCACTTGTCGGCGCTAAGCCTATTAACCCTGATAATGCGGCCGTGTTTTTGGTGACCAGGTGTTATGCAGGATTATGTTTTATAGCAATTTGTACACTGCTTTTATTCTGTAGGATAATATTATCCGGACCGATTTCGGCCACGGCTGCTAGTGTTACTATGACACCAGCCAGCTACGCATGACATATAGTGCACAAGCGTGTGCGCAAACACAGGTGCACTCTCTGTTCCTTTACTCTCATAGCCCGATGGGATGGTTATCCGATACGACCGAAAAGAGATCAAGCGCAGGACCCACATTTTTACGTGCCTTCCGAAACACGGAAGCTGTGATATTTATTTCTAAAACGCACATAACTTATGGAAGAGTCGGTGCGCGCCATGGGGATCGAACTCCTTTGATGAGACCTTTGATTTGGTAGTCCTACGGTCATACCACTGGCTATCACAGCTAAATTCTGTAGGATACTGAACTATGGATTATGTACGAGCTGTTTTCAAGTCAGTAGAATATTGAACAATCTACATGGATTTGGCAACCGTCCGAGAAGCCATAGATGTTTGGAGTCGTTAACCCTGTACCGTTCTAAAGTTATACAAATATGGTTTAGGTAAATTACAGTTAGTACACACGTAATCAAATCAATCAATATTATAAAAAATTATGGCGTTGTATAGAAAGATATTAGTGAGTAACTTGATTCAACAATATTCTTTTTATCTAATAATTATTACTTTGAATGAATGTCAGATAAAGTAAACTTGCAAGGTAGTTTACCTACTCGTCATAACACTACAAGTTTAACCAAATTAATAAATAATTAATATATCGGATAACAAAATTACGAGCTTAGTAATGCCAACGCTGACCCGTAACATGAATTACAAATAGGCCAATATAATTACCATCTCAAGTGAACCCATAGCGCGGCTATTGTGGTCGGTAATGACTTATTAGATCGCGTTTCAATACAAAGGAGCGGTTATCTTGGTGTCGATTCTAACGTCTAGGGACTATATTCCATCGTCAGTGTGATGGAATAGAAGGTACCTAATTCCTAAAAAGGTGTCATGAAATACATTTTTTTTGTTGTAAGAAGGTAAGGTAATGTGAAATTTCTGTTCGGTACTGAATTCGCTATAGTTGTTTCATGAATATTCCTGTTTAATAATATTGATTAACAAAATGATTTCGAAATTTCGAGCGCATTTACTTCTTTAACCACGCAACGTTCAGTAACGTTTTGAAAGGCCTTCTCGAAATAAAAACCTTTTGATTTGATTATTGTTGACAAAGTTTAAAACACCTGAAAATTTTCGATCATAAATCATTTCTTTTCATGCAAATCTCATTTCTGCACCTCATAATAAATGCATCAGCATTAAAGTGTTAAAAGTCCTTTGAAGTCGGCTGCTTATCGTGCGCCATTGTTCACTGGCAGCTGAGTATATGTTTACAAAAATGTTAGGTATTCATGAATGGAAACTCATGAATCTGTACCATTTCGAAGATAAGAGTGATCACAAACCTATCTATGGGACTAAAAACAATGGGACTTTTCCGCATCAGGTGCATCTTACCAAAGAAGATGAAAAAAGAAATGTGGATAAGGCTGTGTCAACTATAGACGGTCTGTGATTGGTTGACAATGAAGCAGATGAGCTAAATCTCAGCTTTGATAACGCGTGTAATAATGCTATTGCAACTTGTTCCAATTGTGGCCATGTAATCATAACGTCAACAACACTCATTATGAGAAAGCCGATGGTTTGTGTGCACGTGTTACTTGGTTTTCCCGAATATTTTTTGGATTATTTTCCGATGTAAGTGTACATAAATGTTTTGTTTGTTGTAGCTACTAGTTTGGGTTTTTAGATTACAAGTATTGCCTAATGCTGCGTGTTTTGTGTTGTCATTTTATGAAACAAAATTAACACATTTGAGTGTAACATCTCTTTAATTTGATTCCTCATTTTAGCTCTTTTTATTCCTGTTTCTTTCTAACCTTAGTTAATTATTTTAATTTCCCTAAAGGGATCTAATATAAATAGCAAAGACGGAAGCGAATCGCCTTTAAATACCACTAGTAGAAGTAATTCTACATTGATATAATATCGGAAGCTGAGATGATTCGGATGTTATATCAACAATACTATATAGCTCAATACCAGTACTCACAATCGAAGTTTAATCGGCTTATCTAGTGATATGAGTAAATTCTTGATCTCCAGCAACTTGGCAAAGGGTACAAAGGTCGTAGTTGAAATATCGCGCTTTGCGTATCAAAATAGTTTGCTAGATCTAAGTTTAATACAATTCTAGGGTCTAGATTAGTTTGAAAAGTTTATTGTTTTAGAGATAGTGGATATTAATCTAAAGTTGTTATTGAAAGTTTGTATTAAGATTGTTCATGCTTTTATATTCAGTGAGCAAATTATATTGTGTTTTAACGAATTCCAGTTTAGTGTACAAAGGTTCTAACCTTTGCTTTCATTATAATTTATGCTGTTATGTCATGAAAACACGGCATTTTTCTTCTATGTTCAAATGAATAGGCTAGTTCCATAAATATTACCCGACTATCAAGACCAACACCGAAACATTTCCTCAATATTTTTCAAAAATTTGATAGAAAGCAGTGTCCAGTATTGGAGAAAGTTTCATCTAAGTTATCACGCTCAATCAATACTTATTGAGAAGTTCCTACAGTTCCCAGTTGCATCGAGTTGTGTGACGCTCTCTGGAGCCGATAAACAGGACTTGTTTGTAGAAGACTTACTACGAACTACTACTAACTAGGGTAACAAGTTCAATCAAAATTTTTGCCCAAGAATTTTTTGGACTAAAATTTTTTTGAGAAAATTCTTAGCGGTTTCTTATGAATCTTTTCATCTATAATATCATATGTTCAATTTCTTTCATTTAAGTAAAGATTCGTACATTTTTGGTAACGAAAACTTTGATATGGTTATAGAAATCAGGCCTAGGTTTGCAAAATAAAATGATGAATGTCCTTTTATAGCCACAATTTTATGTCAAGGTGAAATAATTGCCTGAATACTAAAATTATTTCTTACAGTTTTAACCATAACGTATTTATCATCATCATCTAAGACAGATGATTGAAACAGTGCAGCCGTGTTAATTTATTTGATTTTGGCACTTGCGCTGGTGGCTAACAAGGCCTATACGGGAGCGACAACGCCGGGCGCATATTCTACACAGTATTTATACGTCTTCAATTACGCAATAAAATGTATTTTCTTTTCTTTCTTTCAATAATCCCAAAATTCAACCAAGAAAGATAAAAATGGTTCTTAAGTCTATTGCATAAAGGTCCTTATTGAACGTTTCATCTCTGATGTGTAAGGTATAATACATAACTCAAATAGTAAAAAGTGCGAAGGTCCATAATTAAGGTTTAATGGCTGTTTTAGATCGACCCCAAACTAAGCCGGGTTCTTAATTAATAACATCGCATTGAAATCCGATTAACTCCTTAAATTACTTTTATTTTAGTTTCTACTCTATTCGGTTACGGTTAAAATTCAATTTAATTCATGCGGTTTTCCCTAAATGTATTGTTAGTCTGTAGGTGCGTTCGAAGTTTATGTGAATTTAAATGATTTAAAAGGGTTTGAAATTTGGTTTATGTCGGAAATATTTATTTTGGGCTATGACGTCATTAGATTATGAAAGAAATGAAAATGTGATATTATTACAATTTAGTCCTACTCACCAGAAATATTGAATCTAATAATTATAATGTGTACCTACGGAAAAAAATGTATTGTCATTATTTTCAAAATATCGCCTACTGAAGGTCAAAAACTTAAAGCGAGTTCTCCAAAATATACATAAAAAACCTTTACATAATAATTCGTGTTTCTGATATAACTTTATTTGTTGTTTATTTACTGTGTAACATCTAAAAATAAGACATAACTTCCTAAAAAAGTTAAACAAACACCGCCACTATCCATCATTTTGTATAGGCTTGTTTTCAACTACCCTAAATGTGAATAGTTGATTTGGAATGGCCGAACTCCAGACATTACCCAGTGGCAAACAAATAAACGAATATTATTCGATGGAATCGATATAGAAATGAATGTATATTGGTAAAGTTCGGCAATTATTTTCTTTTTACATAAGTGGTTGTGATGGGCATGATATTTTAGGTCATGAAATAATAAGGCTCAATTGACCATTGTCCGATCAATTTGTCTGACTTATTATGTTTTTCTATCTCGACGCTTTAAGTTAAACAAAGATCATCAGTAGACGAAACTGTAAAAAAAGAAAACAATTTTTAACTTTTAATAACTGGGGAACTTAAGTTTGATGTTTGTTTTTTTTTGTTTATCTATTCATAACTCTTATAAAATTCAAAAAATCCCTTTATATCACCAAAATTTCATCATCAGATCTCGGGTTGGTGGCTGGTACTTTTGGGGAATGTAATTTTTTCAACAAAAAAAAGCGCCGAAGCTATGCGCGAACAAACATAATAATACAAATATCCAAATTAAGAACCTCCTCATTATTTAGAAGGCGGTTAAAAACGACAAAATATTTAAAAGGAAAAGCGATTGTTCGCACCGCGTCAATTTCACCGATATTCATAATTAATATGATTCCACCGCAGATCATCAATCATTACGTAAGTACTTATTTATTTAGTACCATTCTGCACTTTGCTGTATTTCGTGGTGACAAGTATAAATTAACGCTGAGGTTTGATAATTCCATTTGAATACTGCAATGTTTAATTAGACTTAGCTCGGAACGTTGCTGCTCATAAAATTATTTGCTGAAAGGTATTCAAATATTATTCTGCACTGTTGATAACTTTTACTATGTTCTAATCACCAACGATTCAATGCTATGTATATCTCTATTTATACTTACTGATGCCATATAACTTGAACTTGATACTCTCTGAATTTGGAATAGTAGAGTCTAAGTTAAAAAAATACCCATTTTTTTACTTTATAAAAGGCTAATTAACATTTAAAATCAGGTTACTAGCATTAAGTTAAATGGAAACCACGGCTCACCTTGTCATTTATAAAAGCAAAAATGACGTGAAAATGATACCTACATTGACTCACCAATTTCCATACCATTAAAAACGGCATCTAACTAATAAAACAAACTGAAAAGACTTACAACCCTGTTCGCCCTTTTATCAAAAAAAAGGTGTGAAATAAAGTCAACTCCCCAGCGTCGGCTCCCAGGCAAAACTTGAAGCTTTTTCCAATATTACTTATTTGATTCATCAAGCAAACTTTGAAGTATCTCTCCCATTCCCTCCTTTTAAAGGGGAGTCCATTTCTCAGGGGAACTCTTACATAACTCGTTTCCTCTCGCGTCTCACGTGAAATGTTAAATGTATTACATACGTTTATTACTTTGACTGATTTTGAAAATGATTTACTTAGCTTACGCTTCGGTAATTGGAATTATGTTTGGATTTTTTTGGAAGTTACTGGCTAATAGTAATGTGTTTTTACGGCTTTATGGAATGACAGGCCCCTTGGTCTAGTGGTTAATGGTCCTGACTGCTAAACCGGAGGTCGTGGGTTCAATTCCCACCTAGGACAATTAATGTTTGGTGATGATGATACCCTTAATACCCTCGTTTTGATTTTGAGACGAGATGGCGTTGTGGGAAAGTTGAGGAATATTCATTATTTATATTTATTGCGATTAAATTAGATTTTATAAAATTGCGAAAATAATGTACATTGAAATTCAGAACCTCCTTTTTGAAGTTGATAAAAAATGATACCAAAATCACCAGTAACTTTCTACTCACCTACGGAACTGCGATTTCAGTTAAAATATTTGTTAGAATTACCAATACACACCTAATATCCCTTAGCTTTAGCCTTAGCTTAGCAACAGCGAATGTCGGTCGAAAGCAAAAAACTAAAGCAACAAGAATCTTACTGGTTAGGAAGGGATTATCGGTCTTGTGCCTGTATCCCTTATCAAGATGTGGCCTTTATTTGGTATTTACTTTACTAGTCATTATTAAGGATTTGAGGCAAGTAAAGTTAAATCAATTTCATAGATTTTAAGGTCCTTTTTAGAGCGTAATTGTGTATGAATGCTTGACACCTTACACATTATATTAGATCGCCTCAAATTGTTTTTTTTTTCTATAATGACTCTCCTTTTATTGATTTGTGTCCTTGCGTCCAAGAAATCAAATCATTTATTTTGCAATACGATACGACCTGAAAAAGATCAAGAGCAGGACCCAAATTTAAACGTGTCTTCTGAACCGGAAGCTGTGGTATTTATAAAACAATATTCGAGAAGTTGATAAGCGCCTGGATATCGAACTCGAGGCGTTTGAGTTGGTAGTCCTGCAGTCTTACCACTAGGCTATCAAAATTACTATAATATTACTTTAAAAGGCGGCAGTGGTTCTCTTGGTAAGAAAATGTCTATAATGTCAGATTATACAAACTATTTATTTCATTTCGGTGCACATTTCTGCTGATCGCGAACGTAAACAGCTTTCCCAAGTCCTAGTTTTTCTTTTGATTAAGTTTACTGTTTGACGACAGTTTAAGTTTCTTGAGCTGGGCCCGTGTCGTGCGACATTTTGCATTTTATTATTAGTTTACAAGAGTCATAGCGAAAATGGCTGGCAATAAATCAACTGTAGTTTTTTGAAAATTTTGTCTTTTTCAATGGACGGCAATGTGGTAATAATGTTTTGATATACACCGTGATTTTTAGGTCGTTTTAAAAAAGTCGTCCACACAATGTATCCGTCATAAAATACCTCTAGGCGCGAATATAATTTTTTTATCATTAATTAAAATAATATGCATGAAAAAAATAAATAATACATTGGAAATATGAAACATCCTGTTAAAAATGTTTACGTATCAAACTGTTGAAGATACATGCTACATACTTACTGCGAACATTATGATTGCAATAGTAAGACAGCTGTTTTACGCTAAGGTGAATGACCTGTGATAAGACGCCGCCGCGCCGCCCGCGCGGCCCCTTTGGCACAAGGTTCGGACCGCGCTCACTACAGAGTGTTCGTAAAACTGCCTTGTGTCATAATAATGAATAATATTTTTATTCATTCAAATCTTAAAAAAAACATATTTTTTTATTATAAACGTTTACTAGTCATTGGATACATGAACTGGGCTGCTTTTTTAAAACGACCTAAAAGTCACGGTGTATATGTGTTGTATAGAGAAGAAAAGGTTATCAATTTTAATTAAGTTCATAATAATGATATTTTGTTAGTTAAGGAAGAAAACACATGTAACATATCCTATCCTCCTTAAGCCGTCCATGCCTATTCTTTCATAGAGCAGTGGTGGATGGCCCTTGGTAGGCCTCTGCATGTTGGACCTGTGTCCCCGTGGAAGCCTTTAAAAAGGACCGGATTTCTTTCCCTGAAGTTAGCCCGTGAATTGAAAGAGATCCAAATATTTTGTTACAGGAAAATTTGCCTACTAATTTGTTTCAAAATGTATTTATTTAATTAACTCTTTGGTATCGGTAGAAGAGTGGTTACGACCGTTTTTACAATTCAAATGTGTTTTTGACGTTACCGTAAAATCAGTTCGTTTTATTTTATTTCACGTCCGTTTGTATAAAAATAAGCAAAATGATATGTGGCATCCTTTTAAAGTTAAAGCTTTTTACTCGTTACGCTGTCAATTTCTGAAAGTGTATCTAGAATCTACATAAAAGTTTTGTTTGAAAGCAATAAATACACATGAATATTTTGTGCACAGCTTCATACGATATTAAAAACATCCCCAATAAACTATACTCCGCAAATCCACACATAAGATCGAAAAAACACAATTCCATTCCGAATCTCCATTCAATCCAGAAAACAACACGACTCGTTAATTCCAAACATTGTATCATAAAAAAGGGAATAATAAAAAAGGCATACTAACGAATAAGGTGAATTGAACATTCTGAAATAAACAGGAAGAGGATAAAAACGTGACAAAAAGCCACAACGCTTCGTGACTGGCCCGATAATGAAGAGCACACGAAATTGAGTAATAAAAGTTTTATAACCCCCAATAGTGGGTCGCGAAGGGTACTATTTGTGAGCTAGTGTTTGACCCTGAACTCATTTGTCATTTTGGAGACAAATAATTTGGAGCAAAGGACCTAGTGTATCTAGGACCTTTGTTAAACGCTATTGTTAAGCTGTAGAATTATGGTGATTCAGATAAATACGCGTGACTATGTAGGAAATAACAGGTATTTATTATACCAGTATACTATAAAGCTGTAGTATTATGGTGATCGCGATAAATACGCGTGACTATGTAGTAAATAACAGGTATTTATTATACCAGTATACTGTATACCTGTACTAGCGTAGCCCTGCTTCGCATGGGTGCAACTCTTATGACATAAAAGCCATCCAAAAAAATATTTGATCTATAAGAAAACCGCATAAAATCCCTTGCATAGTTTGAAGAATCTAAAAATACAGTTGCAAGAAGCGACTTTGTTTTATACTATGTACCAATTGATACTGCATGCCTAGTAAGTAGTGCGTCATAAAACATTGAAAATAAACTATGACAATTTTATCTCTCTCTGGATGGCAGAGAATGTTTCCAAGAAGGTTTTCGGTTGTACCTAATATTATTAACTAAAAAGCGATATAATCGTCTTAAGTACACATCTGTAGATGAGACGTTTTTAGTAGCCGTATAATTTTTTATTACAATCTACGTACGCCTAGCCTTAACGCGACCTTTACACTACGTATAATAGTTTTTTTTATAATAAGTTCATAGACATATAAAGAGTCATATACACCTAATTAGTCTAAATTCGTCTCAAATTGTAAAAGCAAAGTTGTTGATCCGAAAGCGATCTCATTTGTACCAAGTGGTTAAAATACATTTATTTTAAATACAGACACAAAGTGTTCATTTTAAATGGCCAAGTTTATTATTTATTTTAGCCCCACGGGCACTTGATAATTATTTCTACCCAATGTAATTTAAATACTCACTTTATGAATTCGGAATTTTTAATTAAGAATAAAATGTGTGTGAAATATTGATGTGGGTGAACTTAGCAGATCAATGCCCAGCAGATCAAAAAAAAAGAGAGTGTAATTCGCATGCAGCTGAGTTCTATAGTTCCTGATAGTTTTTAGAAATAGTTCTGCTGTTTTTACCCCAAAAATTTAAATTAATGAAATGGTTTGCTAACTTCCCGTAGAAGATCAATTTGCAGCAGATCAAAACAAAGTGTGTTCCTTTCGCATGCAGGTAAGTTCTAAAGTTCCTGATAGTTTTCAAAAATAGTTCTGACGTTTTTGTCCCAAAACAAGACAATTTAAAAAATGGTCTGCTAATTTCCCGTAGCAGATCGAAAACTCGAAAATATCGTTTTCATTGCCTTATAATATATTCCCAAAGCCTAGAACTCTTTTGTTTTAGACAGAACTATAGCAGAACTGCAATGCACAATTCGATTCGAGTCCAGAACTCGCGTCCTGGTGCCAGCAGAGCATATGCGAAAACTTGAAAACTCGAAAAATATCATTTTTATCACTTGTAAAATTGCTCACAGGCTAGAACTCTTTTGTTTTAGACAGAACTATAGCAGAACTGCAATGCACAATTCGATACGAGTCCAGAACTCACGTCCCAGTGCCAGCAGAGCATATGAGAATGTTTAAAAACTAAAAAAATATCATTTTTATCACTTGTAAAATTGCTCACAGGCTAGAACTCTTTCGTTTTAGACAGAACTATAGCAGAACTGCAATGCACAATTCGATTCGAGTCCAGAACTCACGTCCCAGTGCCAGCAGAGCATGTAAGAATGTTTCAAAACTCAAAAAATATCATTTTTTTATCACTTGTAAAATTGCTCACAGGCTAGAACTCTTTTGCGCTCCGCCTGAAGGTAATGCAACTTTTTTTTTGGGAAAATTGTTTAAATTTCGGGAACGTCAGGGACAGTACATATTTATGAAATAAATATCAAGTTTTATTCCTAATTAAATACCTAAGGTTTGAAAAGTAACCACTTAGAATTAAAGCTTATAGATGAGGCTTGTTTTTAATGTGTTTGCTTAAAATTATAAAAAGGACACTGAAGGGAATGAAATTTTGACCAGTTTTTTGTTTTTTTTTTTAATTGATTTAACCATAATCATACTATACTTATTGCAGCAAGTATACCTTATAGTTATAACTACAACATACAAAAATATTGGTTCGCATTACGTACTTAAAATCGTAAATAATTAATTGGACATGCGATTTGCACGAAATCTGAGAAGTACCCTCCCCCGCTTTACCAAAACAAAAAAAAAAAGAGTTAGGTTAGGTTTTGAGTTAGGTTAGGTTAGGTTTGGTTTTTAGTTAGGTTAGGTATATAGTTAGGTAAGGTTAGGTTTTTAGTTAGGTTAGGCTAGGTTAGGCTAGACAGTGGAGGACACACGGATCCCACTGTCGGGCACGATGAAGTATTTAGGTTTGGTCCTCGACGGGCGGATGAGCTTCCGGGAGCATTTCAAGCGGCTAAAGCCAAGACTCCAGGCCGCCGCTCTCGCTCTCGGAAGACTCTTGCCAAACGTCGGGGGCCCAAACGTTGGGTGTCGCCGACTCTATACAGGTGTCATAAAATCGATGGCCCTGTACGGCGCACCCATCTGGTGCGATGCGCTCAAGCCCCAGCACCGGGCGGTTTTGCTCGGTGCGCAGCGGGTGGTGGCCAATAGGGTCGCCCGGGCGTATCGCACCGTCGGGCAGGAGGCGGCGTGTGCCCTGGCGGGGACTCCCCCCTGGGATTTGGAAGCGAGGGTGCTAGCGGACCTCTACACCCGCTGCACCTCGCTCCGGTCCCGGGGCTTGGACCCCTCGCCGGGGCAACGCGAAGCCTGGCGCAGACAAGCCCGCCTCGTCGTGTTCCGAAATTGGGAACTTCGGCTCGCAAGGCCGACGGCGGGGCGGGCGACGGTCGAGGCGATCCGCCCACATCTACAACAGTGGGCGGAGAGGCGGTACGGAAAATTGACGTACCGCCTCACGCAGGTGTTGACCGGACACGGGGCCTTTGGGCACTACTTGTGCCGGGTGGCCCAAAGAGAGGCCACCACAGCGTGTCACCAGTGCGGTGATCCAGACGACACCGCACTGCACACGCTGGCCCTGTGTCCGGCCTTCGATGGGCCTCGCGCCGTCCTTGTGTCTGCGCTGGGCGGAGTAGACGTCTCCGCGCTGCCGGCTGTTGTCGCAGCCGCGCTCAGCAGCCGCGCAGCGTGGGACGCACTGGCCTCCTTCTGCGAGACCGTTATGTCGCAGAAGGAGGCCGCGGAGCGCGTCCGGGGAAAACGATCCGGACGCGCCCCAAATACGCCGACGTCGGGTGGGGCGGCGAAGGGCCGCGCATGAGCGCGCCCTCCCGCCCTAACCAGGGTCCGGACGGTGGCACGGGGGTGCCACCGTCCGCAGTAGAGGACCCGCGACGGGGGGCCACATTCGGTGCTATGGGTGTGGTCCCAGTATCAGGCGAGGAGGCCGACGCCCTTTACACGTCGGCCTCCATCAACAAATGCGATATTGCAACCCGCCGGCTCTCAACTGGCCGGCGGACGCCCGCGGTCGGTGCATGAAGTAGTACTATGCGCTGCCATGCACCGATACAAAAACGCGGATGACGTAGCACAGCGGTTGAGGTTTAGTCAGTAAGAGTCTGACACTACCCGCGGCTCCCCCCGGGGTCGCGGGTGTCCATGAGGATTCCCCCGCTTTACCAAAAAAAAAAAAAAAAGGTTAGGTTAGGTTTTTTTTTTTTTTTTTTTTTTTTTTTTTTTTTAGTTAGGTTAGGTTAGGTTAGGTTTGGCCCTGAGCAAGTCGGAGGCCATGGTGTTTCATGGCCCCCGACGCGCGCCGCCGCCGGGGTCACACATCGTGGTCGGCGGGACCCGGATAGCTGTCGAGTCCACCATGAAGTACCTAGGATTGGTGCTCGACAGCCGATGGGAATTCGGGTCTCACTTCCGGCGGCTGGCGCCCAAGCTCATGGGCGCGGCGGGCGCGCTCTCAACGCTGCTTCCCAACGTGGGGGGCCCGAGCGCCGCCTGTAGGCGGTTGTACGTGGGAATCGTGCGGTCCATGGCCCTGTATGGGGCCCCCGTGTGGGCGTATGACCTGACGGCCGGCACTCTCGCCATTCTGCGGAGACCGCAGAGGGCGATGGCCGTCAGAGTCGTCCGCGGGTACCGCACGATTTCCCACGAGGCGGCTTGCGACCTGGCCGGATCCCCGCCCTGGGACCTAGAGGCGAAAGTACTCGCGTCGTTGTACCGATGGCGCGAGGAAGAGCGGGCACGGGGCTCGAGGCCGGCGCAGCAACAGATCGCGCTGCGCCGAGAAGAGCTCCGTCAGGTCCTGGTGGCGGAATGGCGGCAAAGGCTTCAGCGCCCTGCCGCCGGCCTCGCTACCGTCGAGGCGATCCGGCCAGTACTCGACGACTGGCTCGGGAGAAGGCACGGCTCCCTGTCGTTCAGGGTGACGCAGGTGCTGTCGGGGCACGGTTGCTTCGGCAAGTACCTGTGCCGCATAGGCAGGGAGCCGGACGCTCGGTGCCACCACTGCGTCCAATGCGGGGAGGACACGGCGCAACACACGCTCGCCGAGTGTGCAGCTTGGGACGAGCAGCGCCGTGTCCTCACAAATGTAGTAGGAGGCGACCTATCGCTGCCGGCCATAGTACGTAGGATGGTCGGCGGCGCAGAGTCGTGGGACGCGGTGGTGTCCTTCTGCGAGGACGTGATGTCGCAGAAGGAGACTGCGGAACGGGAGAGGGAGATCTCCACTCCCTTCCCGGGCCGCAGAAAGCGCACCGGGCGCAGGGGAAGGGCGGATAACGCCCTTTTCCAGCCCCCCTAAATGGGTCCAGGGGCGCGGGACTTGGGGAAGTCCCCGCCCCCGATTCGACGGACCCGAGACGGAGGCGCGGGTGGGTTGTCGCCACGCGCCTCTGAGACGATGCACGGGGTGGTTAACACCTCACCACCCCGTGCACGAGGCGAGGCCCGGGCGCACCGGGCCAGCACTAGCGCGGGGCTGCGGAAGAATCGGATTCCCGCGGTCCCGCGCGCAGGTGCCAGATGACACCGGGGGGTTTTAGCCGGTAGGAGTCCGGCACGCCCCTCCGCCTCTCCCCAGGCGGAGGAAGTCCATGAGGATTTCCCCCCGAAAAAAAAAAAAAAAAAAAAAAAAGGTTTTTAGTTAGGTTAGGTTAGGTTTGGTTTTTAGATTTACCTAGGGATAGCCGGGATAGCTGTGATAGAGTTCCCTAGGGATAGCTGGGGAAGCTGGGATAGAGTTCCCTAGGGATAGCTGGGATAGGGTTCCCTAGGGATAGCCGGGATAGCTGGTATAGAGTTCCCGTGGGATAGCCGGGATAGAGTTCCCGTGGGATAGCTGGTATAGAGTTCCCGAGGGATAGCCGGGATAGAGTTCCCGTGGGATAGCCGGGATAGAGTTCCCGTGGGATAGCCGGGATGGAGTTCCCGAGGGATAGCCGGGATAGAGTTCTCGAGGGATAGCTGGGATAGAGTTCCCTAGGGATAGCTGGGATAGAGTTCCCTAGGGATAGCCGGGATAGCTGGTATAGAGTTCCCGAGGGATAGCCGGGATAGCTGGGATTGAGTTTCCTAGGGATAGCCGGGATAGCTGGGATAGAGTTCCCTAGGGATAGCTGGGATAGCTGGGATAGAGTTCCCTAGGGATAGCTGGGATAGCTGGGATAGAGTTCCCGTGGAAAAGCCGGGATAGAGTTCCCGTGGGATAGCCGGGATAGAGTTCCCGAGGGATAGCCGGGATAGAGTTCCCGAGGGATAGCTGGGATAGAGTTCCCTAGGGATAGCTGGGATAGAGTTCCCTAGGGATAGCCGGGATAGCTGGTATAGAGTTTCCGAGGGATAGCCGGGATAGCTGGGATTGAGTTCCCTAGGGATAGCTGGGATAGCTGGGATAGAGTTCCCTAGGGATAGCCGGGATAGAGTTCCCGAGGGATAGCTGGGAAAGAGTTCCCGAGGGATAGCTGGGAAAGAGTTCCCTAGGGATAGCTGGGATAAAGTTCCCTAAGGATAGCCGGGATAAAGTTCCCGAGGGATAGCCGGGATAAAGTTCCCGAGGGATAGCCGGGATAGAGTTCCCTTGGGATAACTGGAATAGAGTTCCCGTGGGATATCCGGGATAGAGTTCCCGAGGGATAGCCGGGATAGAGTTCCCGTGGGATAGCCGGGATAGAGTTCCCGAGGGACAGCCGGGAAAGAGTTCCCTAGGGATAGCCGGGATAGAAATCCTGAGGGATAGAGTTCCCGAGGGATAGCCGGGATAGAGTTCCCTTGGGATAGCCGGGATAGAGTTCCCGAGGGATAGCCGGGATAGAGTTCCCGTGGGATAGCCGGGATAGTGGTTTTTAGTTAGGTTAGGTTAGGTTCGGTTTTTAGTTAGGTTAGGCTAACCTAACCTAACCTAACTAAAAACCAAACCTAACCTTTTTTTTTTTTTTTTTTTTTTTTTTTTTTTTTTTTTTTTTTTGTAAAGCGGGGGAATCCTCATGGACACCCGCGACCCCGGGGGGAGCCGCGGGTAGTGTCAGACTCTTACTGACTAAACCTGAACCGCTGTGCTACGTCATCCGCGTTTTTTGTGTCGGTGCATGGCAGTGCATGGTACTACTTCATGCACCGACCGCGGGCTTCCGCCGGCCAGTTGAGAGCCGGCGGGTTGCAATTTCGCATTGTTGATGGAGGCCGACGTGTAAAGGGCGTCGGCCTCCTCGCCTGATACTGGGACCACACCCGTAGCACCGAATGTGGTCCCCCGTCGCGGGTCCTCTACTACGGACGGTGGCACCCCCGTGCCACCGTCCGGACCCTGGTTAGGGCGGGAGGGCGCGCTCATGCGCGGCCCTTCGCCGCCCCACCCGACGTCGGCGTATTTGGGGCGCGTCCGGATCGTTTTCCCCGGACGCGCTCCGCGGCCTCCTTCTGCGACATAACGGTCTCGCAGAAGGAGGCCAGTGCGTCCCACGCTGCGCGGCTGCTGAGCGCGGCTGCGACAACAGCCGGCAGCGCGGAGACGTCTACTCCGCCCAGCGCAGACACAAGGACGGCGCGAGGCCCATCGAAGGCCGGACACAGGGCCAGCGTGTGCAGTGCGGTGTCGTCTGGATCACCGCACTGGTGACACTCCGTGGTGGCCTCACGTCGGGCCACCCGACACAGGTAGTGCCCGAAGGCCCCGTGTCCGGTCAACATCTGTGTGAGGCGGTACGTCAGTTTTCCGTACCGCCTCTCCGCCCACTGTTGTAGGTGTGGGCGGATAGCCTCGACCGTAGCCCGCCCCGCCGTCGGCCTGGAGAGCCGAAGTTCCCAATTTCGAAACACGACGAGGCGGGCTTGTCTGCGCCAGGTTTCGCGCTGCCCTGGTGAGGGCTCGATGCCCCGGGACCGGAGCGAGGTGCAGCGGGTGTAGAGGTCCGCTAGCACCTGCGCTTCCAAATCCCAAGGCGGGGTGCCCGCCAGGGCACACGCCGCCTCCTGCCCGACGGTGCGATACGCCCGAGCGGCCCTGTTTGCCATTACTCGTTGCGCACCAAGCAAGACCGCCCGGTTGTCACGTGACAGCGTATCGCACCATATGGGTGCGCCGTAGAGGGCCATAGATCGAATGACCCCCGTGTACAACCGGCGACACCCAACATCTGGGCCCCCGACATTTGGCAGCAGCCTTCCGAGAGCGGCTGCGGCGGCTTGCAGCCTTGGAGCCAGCCGCTTGAAGTGCTCCCGGAAGGTGAACCGCCCGTCGAGGACCAGGCCCAGATATTTCATCGTGCCCGACAGTGGGATTTGTGTGTCCTCCACCGTCAGGCACGAGTCGGGCAGGGAAACCAAACCTAACCTAACCTAACCTAACTAAAAACCAAACCTAACCTAACCTAACTAAAAACCAAACCTAACCTAACCTAACTAAAAACCAAACCTAACCTAACCTAACTACAAACCGAACCTAACCTAACCTGACTAAAAACCAAACCTAACTAAAAACCAAACCTAACCTAACCTAACTAAAAACCAAACCTAACCTAACCGAACTAAAAATCAAACCTAACCTAACGTAAAACCTAACCTAACTAAAAACCTATCCTAACCTAACCTAACTAAAAACCTAATCTAACCTAACCTTTTTTTTTTTTTGGTAAAGCGGGGGAATCCTCATGGACACCCGCGACCCCGGGGGGAGCCGCGGGTAGAGTCAGACTCTTACTGACTAAACCTGAACCGCTGTTTTACGTCATCCGCGTTTTGGTGTCGGTGCATGGCAGCGCATAGCATTACTTCATGCACCGACCGGTTTTTAGTTAGGTTAGGTTAGCCTAACCTAACTAAAAACCGAACCTAACCTAACCTAACTAAAAACCAAACCTAACCGAACCTAACTAAAAACCAAACCTAACCTAACCTAACTAAAAACCTATCCTAACCTAACTAAAAACCAAACCTAACCTAACCTAACTAAAAACTAAAACTTACTTAACTAAAAACCGAACCTAACCTAACCTGACTAAAAACCAAACCTAACTTAACCTAACTAAAAACCAAACCTAACCTAACCTAACTAAAAACCAAACCTAACCTAACCGAACTAAAAATCAAACCTAACCTAACGTAAAACCTAACCTAACTAAAAACCTATCCTAACCTAATCTAACTAAAAACCTAATCTAACCTAACCTTTTTTTTTTTTGGTAAAGCGGGGGAATCCTCATGGACACCCGCGACCCCGGGGGGAGCCGCGGGTAGAGTCAGACTCTTACTGACTAAACCTGAACCGCTGTGCTACGTCATCCGCGTTTTGGTGTCGGTGCATGGCAGCGCATAGCATTACTTCATGCACCGACCGCGGGCTTCCGCTGGCCTCGTTTTTCGGCCAGCTGGTTGCTCTTTCGCAAAATATGTTGGAGGCCGACGTGTAAAGGGCGTCGGCCTCCTCGCCTAATACTGGGACCACACCCATAGCACCGAATGTGGCCCCCCGTCGTGGGTCCTCTACTATGGACGGCGGTACCCCCGTGCCGCCGCGACAACAGCCGGCAGCGTGGAGACGTCTACTCCGCCCAGCGCAGACACGAGGACGGCGCGAGGCCCATCGAAGGCCAGACACAGGGCCAGCGTGTGCAGTGCGATGTCGGGAGGATCACCGCACTGGTGACACGCTGTGTTGGCCTCTCTGCGGGCCACCCGGCACAAGTAGTGCCCGAAGGCCCCGTGTCTGGTCAACACCTGCGTGAGGCGGTACGTCAGTTTTCCGTACCGCCTCTCCGCCCACTGTTGCAGATGTGGGCGGATCGCAAAAGAGTTCTAGCCTGTGAGCAAATTTACAAGTGATAAAAATGATATTTTTTGAGTTTTGAAACATTCTTACATGCTCTGCTGGCACTGGGACGTGAGTTCTGGACTCGAATCGAATTGTGCATTGCAGTTCTGCTATAGTTCTGTCTAAAACAAAAGAGTTCTAGCCTGTGAGCAATTTCACAAGTTATAAAAATGATATTTTTTGAGTTTTAAACATTCTCACATGCTCTGCTGGCACCAGGACGTGAGTTCTGGACTCGAATCGAATTGTGCATTGCAGTTCTGCTATAGTTCTGTCTAAAACAAAAGAGTTCTAGGCTGTGGGAATATATTATAAGGTAATGAAAATGATATTTTCGTGTTTTCGATCTGCTACGGGAAGTTAGCAGACCATTTTTTAAATTGTCTTTTTTTGGGACAAAAACGTCAGAACTATTTTTGAAAACTATCAGGAACTATAGAACTTACCTGCATGCGAAAGGAACACACTTTTTTTTTGATCTGCTGCAAATTGATCTGCTACGGGAAGTTAGCAGAGCATTTCATTAATTTAATTTTTTGGGGTAAAAACAGCAGAAATATTTTTAAAAACTATCAGGAACTATAGCAGCTGAGCTGCATGCGAATAGAACTCTCTTTTTTTTGATCTGCTGGACATTGATCTGCTAAGTTCACCCACATGAAATATTGAATGTAATTTTTTGTTATTCTAAGAAATTGATCTGTGTAAAATGTGAAATTAAATTTTTAAAATAAAAATGAAAATTAAATTAAATTTGCTTATTTTTTATTTTGTCAAAGCATAATTAACAGTTGCTTTGTTATAAATTTGTATTTATTTTATGGATATTTATTAACAAAATAAACAAAAAATTACATGCAATTTTATTACCTTACTACTGGCTTATTTATATCGATAACAAAAACAAGCCACATCGTAATCGAGAACCATATCGAATCCACATTTCGTTCGCTTGTTTCAAACTTGTCAAAATAACAAAGAAGTAATGAAAAGAGCGCTATCGAGTGTCAGCCGAGCGTGGCGATATCGATACTACCGAAGTATCGATAACCGAGTGGGTACGAGGAAAATATCGGTTTGAGACGAGTTTCTTGTTCCGAGTTTTTGGTGTCAATCCGAGAAGTCAATTAAACCTATGTTGTCAGACAATATATCTAATATTAAAGTTTGGTATTTATTTACCTCTTAAGTCTCCTATTTTCTAAATAGTAACCTATTTAAGCAGCAGACCGGGCTCTGTGGCGTGCCTTGGGAGAGGCTTAAGTCCAGCAGTGGACTGCTGATGATGATCACCTATTTTTTTTTTTGGAGAGTCGGTTATGAATGGGCTTGTTAAAGTACAGTTACGAGTATAAGAAAAGTCTTCCTAGTATAATAAACGTCAATGTTTGTGAGTTTGGATGCTTTTTACTCTTTCACGCTCAAGCGGCTGGATCAATTTTGATGAACTTTGGTATGGAGTTCGCTGACACCCTAGATTAACACATAGGCTTGTTAAACAAAAAGCTAGAGTATTATAACTTACGGTAACATTTTGTTATCAGCCTCATCGTATGTATAAAATTCCACACATAAGTTCAGTGTCACAATATTAGTTACCGTAATCCTCTGAAACAGCTAGATCGATTCTCTTGAAATTTTGTTTATGCATTCAGTAGGTTTGAGAATCGGCTACTATCTATTTTTCATCCCTATTCTTTTTTCACATACAAAGTCGCGGGTAACAGCTAGTTATTATATATTTTACAAAATATTTTGGCCTAACAAGAAACTAAAAAAATTCAAACCTTAGTTTCCATATGAACACGTAACCGCAGCCATCAAGTTGTCTGGCGTCAAAAAGTTGTTCGCCCATAAAACTGCGGGTTACTCCTGTATTCATACGGCCAAGTTGATGGACCGTCAAGTTGGTAGGAAAACATGGCGCCTAAGTTTCGTCCCCGCTTCGGTAGCGACGCCTAATGACATTGTGATATCACTGTGTATTTTTATATACGACAAAGTTACGAAAACTGATGCTGTCGACAGATTTTTGCTTAAGAAAAATGGAAATTTTTGGTTTACTATTTATACGGACTAAGATTGTGAAACTAAGTCGTGGTGGCCTTGCAGTTTTATGTGCGCAAGCAAGTAGCAATGTGACTTTTCAAAAGTTTAAAACATTCTAAAACAATTCTGACAATCCGTGAAGGAAAACATCGCATGCTGGCCCAAAGTTCATATTATAACCCTTACAAGAATAAAATTGTTAATTTGAAAGTCAGATTATTAAAGTTAGAACTAATTATGGAAAGAAAACAATATTATTTGAAGGAGTACAGCTGTACAATAATTTACCGAATGATGTGAAAGATTGTAACAACCTAAATGTGTTTAAAAAGAAACTTAAGAATTATGTATGCGCACTGTAAGCCAAAATAATGCATGTATTATAAACATGCAGATATTATAACTGGAGGTGTAATTAATTAACTTTATAATAAGTACCTTGTATCTCATTTTAAGTGAACTATATGTATTTAAGTTCTTATGAGAAATAAAATATCTTTAAAAAGAATTTGTAATCTCAAAGACATCAAATCACGTCATCATCATCATCTCATCGCAGTCCACTGCTGCACATAGGCCTCTCCAAGTGCACGCCACTGAGATCTGTTTTCATCATAATTAGCAAATAATAAGTCAGTACAATAATTACATAAGCAATAAATTGCAGGTAGAAGCAAGGGCTTACAAATCGAAATATGCATTTACAACAAAATCGTTTACAAAGCTGAAAAGAAGGAAGTATAAAACAAGTCACACAATGTAAGCTTTAATGTCTGAATAAAACGTCCATAATGCGGAACGCACTCGTTCCGTATCGATAAAATTATACGAGTCATGAAATCGATTGCCGTCACTACAGACATGACATTACAGCTACTACAACACCGTTCAAAAAACCGTTCAAAACGAATTCATAACATGTTTGATTGTAAACTATGAAAACAATCGTTGATTTTTAAATAATGCATTATTTTCGATGCCTATTTTATAAAATACAATAATTTTAATTGTTTGGTTCGTTTTATTTATGCTTTATAAGTAACGAGCAAAACGTAAAATATTAATTAAAATTAGAACGTTGTATTCATATTAACACACATTTTAAATTGATATATTATAAATATTTTTCTGATAAAGTAAATTTATAAAATAATTAGTAAAATATTTGTGATACGAATGAATAATTGACAGAGATGACAATATATTTTTTTACGCTTTTTAAATAATTATGTTATTGTACAGGTATAGAAGTTTAATTTTAAATGTAGATTGTTTTTGTTTAGTATTGTTACAATGACTAGTAGTTATGTCTTTTGACAGCTTTAGACGATTCCAAAGTATCGATATAGCTCAGTGCCGTAGATATTTTATGAATTCCATTTATAGAGGATTCGATTACCGATCAAAATCATTATATTACAAATAACGCTATTTCAGAAATCGGCGCCATTTCTCTTTTCGCGTCTAATACGAAACAGATCACAAACATTAAGGCTCACAAAGACGGGGTTAACGAACTCTGGAGTCTCAAGTGAGCGAGTCAATTTGAGTAGTATTAAAATCACCAGTGAAAGGAATGTGGAATGTGTCTCGTGTATTAATACATAGGCTACTTTTCAACCTATTGCATCAGAAGAGGGTAATGTTTTTGCAGTTATAACCGACATTATCGTGGGCGAAGTTGTGATTATACAGCTACCATTGAAAGTAAAAAAACCTACATTTTAATTAATTAATACTTTAATATTGCATTATCACTTATTTCTCAGGAAATGTAAGGTTTTACTTAAAACATTAACATCATACCCACATTCGTATCGAATTTGACGCGGGTACCAAAACAAAAGCCTGACTCAGCTACTATAAATATATGGCGATGTGAAAATTGTTCTTTTATTAAAAGCGATATCTCCTAAAATAACTGGTACTTGGAGAATACTTTATTCACGTTCGTATTAATATTTTAGTACATTTTGGTTTCCTCAGGAGTTTCTTTCGTGTCAGTGTGCTCATAAATGATGTTCATTTCTTCTTACATTCCTTCAAACCTCTAGGGTTTACAGGTACTCCTTGTTGGGAACCGTACACGTGTTGTTTGGCATTTCCCGTTCGAATCCCTGGAGACCAATGTTTGGAATTGTATCCGTTAAAAGCATTAGCTCCGATCGCTATTACTTAGGTTTAAGTAACGGTATCGGTCGATTTATTAATTTATTTTAGCCATTACTGCAGAGTATCGTCTTTTCGTTTATCGATAAAATAATGTAAGTGCTAAGCTTACATTATGTAACATCATTAGGTATTATGGTTTCACTACCAATTGTAGTGGCAATGTGTGGTCGTGAGTATTCATGATTTTATAAGCGTCTGTTAATAAATATAAGTCTCAATACCTTTGACGATACAGTCTTGCTGTCTCACCATTAACGTAACGCACTAACTTAACGTAAAGTAACGTTAACGTGCTTACAAGAGGAAAAAAGATTAAATTCTGAGTACCATAAAATATCAGAAACTGTGGCCACAATCTTTTAAACTAAGACGGTTGTAGTTGTTGAAAAGAGACGCCATTCTACGAATTGTAGCGCACCGTCTCGGTTTATATTGTTCGGTCCTCAAATCAAGAACATCTCAACGTACTACATGAGCTATAAAAGTGGATTACCCAAGCTGTTGTCTCATTGCTGTCTATCAACCTCAAAGGAATATAAATTTGTGATGCGATTAACATAAGTAGCGCGAAGTGACAAGCAACAGGTACAATAATTGTAAGACTTTAATAGCGTCTTAAGTAGTTTTACGTTGCTCGCTTGAGACGCCAAGAAAAATGCTCTATTTGATTTGTTTTTAACGGGGCTATACAGGCACAATGTTTAAAGTAGAGTTACAATCTTAGCTGTAGTAAAGCTATGCTTTAAGCTGACCTGTAAGCCGGTTTGAGTAGTAGTAAAAGAAAACCGCGCTCAACAAGGTAAGTCTGCGGATGTTAATAATACACAATGAGACTTTACATAACGATATAATTCCATAGTTGTTAAAACGTTTCATTTTATATAGGTACCTGTTGCCGGCGACATCTTCCGCGCGAATGTACGTTAAAACTGCAAAAACATAGCTTTTCTCTGTCGCAGTCGGTTAAAAAGCCGCCGATGTTCATATTTAGAAGGTCAGCTAACTCCATACCAAATTTGGTTAAAATTGATCCAGTCGTTTTAGAGTGAAAGGTTCACAAACACTCATCCAGCCATCCATCCATACTTACAAACTTTCGCGTTTATAATATTAGTTAAGCCAGCTAGAAAATCTGTATCAGTTGATGAATATTCACCTAGCAGCATTTTTTAATAAAAAAAACAAAGCTGCTTTAAAAACTTCCCGAACAACACAATCCACTTCAATTACCTAAACAAATCTTATTCTAGGTCTTACCATAACCAAACCAAACCACAAAGCAGAAAACTAGAATAAACAACAAAGTTTTGAACGTACAAACTAAAACATTGCTTTACCAAAATCAACAGTGGAACGCAGTACAAACTTAATACACTCACGAACAATATTCATACGCGAAATGAAAATAACTAACCACCGAATCAAATTCCCTTTCGTGCAAAGCGTTTTATTCAAAGATTTGCTCTTTCATAATGAAATGTTGGAACACCGCGTACTGTTGTTATAGCCTAGAATATAATCAGTTATACTGTTTTATTAAACGTTGTTTTAACTTGAAATGTGGTGATTGGAGTCATTGTTTTGGTTTGATTTGGATAAAGATATGGATTGCATCACACTTGGGTGCTTAGTGATTGGACAGTGGCATCAAGTTAATTTTACTGTTAACTCTTTTTTATCCGACACATCCACCCGTCAAGCCCCTGACGGAAGACAGTCCATGAAGATTTCCGTTTTGATACTGAAAACAAGAGGGCTTCCGATCGTGGCTTCTTAGTGCGATTTCTTTATTCTATCACTGTAGAATCCAAACATCCAACTTATCAAAACGTAAAAATGTGCGCGCCCTTGAGATCTGATTTTAGCCTCTAACTGTTAATGTAACCGATGATATGATGATCACAGAATCAGCTCACTCCGTAGCAAATTTCGTCAAAATCAAAATTTTAAAATTCTTCTTCTAAATTCATCCAGCTATTTGTGCGTGAAAGAGTATCTAACAAACATTCATCCTGCATGGAATTAATGAGTATAAAGGTTTTTATCGCATTGTTATTCATTGCATATCAAGTAGTAGTTCAAATTCTATCTAAAAACAGGTAAAATGAGTAGGAAAACAAAGTTTTTATACCAGAGGCTATCAGAGTTTTACAACTTAGTGAAAGTTTTTATAATGTTTCTATCGATTGATTTCAATATCGAAAGAAAAAACATTCCTTTTTTTCTGCTAAGGACTATCATAATGTATTGTTATTCTAAGTTAATGTTGAAGTAACCAAATAACTTGACATACACACGTCCCTCAGACGTGACACGATATGATGGACAAACTTAAACTCCCGGTCAGTGACCTCGACAGCTTAGTTCATAAAGCTGGTGTGTTTAGCCAGAAGTTTCAATGTTTCCATCATATATTTGTATTTGATTTCTAAGCAGATAACATTCGATAATCTGTGTAGAATTAAAGTCTATGCGAATACAAATAGAATGAGTTTTTTTTGGTATCACTGAATTCCAACTATCACTGCCCACCAATTACGAACTACCGAACATCCTATCATTACTGAGAGCAGAAATTTCTAACAGAATAAACCAATTCCAATTAATTTAAAAGCGAACCGAAACAAAGCGGACACCACTTAACCCTCGGATGCAGTTGTAAAATAATCCACCGGTTTATCGGATCTAGTAATTGTAACGAACGCCAGTCAGCGTCTCCAAGGGACTGGCTCCATTCACTTCCATTAGAAAAATGGAAATTTATCCGCTTTTCCGTTCGAGAAAGTAATTTTCGATAAAACAATTTGTCGTCGGCACCGTTCCACACATCTGTGCGATCCGAGCCTCAATTTTTCCACTGCTACATTTGTGTGTTAAGTTTTGCGTTTGTTATTTTTCTTTCTGATGATCGGATTGCTTTTGTTTTTTTATTGTTTATTTTTTTTATTGACCTGTAATTATAGAGATATGCTATGTGCACCTGTCTCATACCTGCCTGTATCATACCACCAATCTACGATATTTGCATTATCAAAAATATACGTCAATTTACCAGAGGTAGCAATCATTTATGCTGTTTTGCACTTCGTAAATTGATTTAAATTTAAATCTTAATTACACTTTATAAAATTAATACTTATCTGCAATTACTTTATTTAATACTATTTGATGTTGAAAGGTACTCGATAATAATTCAGAAAATAAGTACTAAAATTCTTTGAAACTGAACACCTGAAATATAAATATTTTCGTCTGCAGATATACTTAATTGCTTATTATCTTTTCTAATAACGTCTGATCCAATAAGATGAAAGGAGATTTATTAATGAATTCACTCAGGCTGAAATAACAAAGATAGACTTGATTCTTAAAAACAAAAATTCCAATTATCTTATTGGATTTCAGCATCATATTACAGTACTGCCTTACTTTAACTTTTGAAGAAAGAATTAAATTATTTTTACTATTTTTTTCTTCTTAAAATTTTCCTAAGCTTAGTCGAAGTCATCTTTCCGAATTCAGCTGCATGTAGAATTTTATATAGGGCTGCTTCTGTCCTCCACAGCTCATAATATATAACCTTTAGTTGTAAAATTGACATGCTCTAAATACCATCTATATGATAGCCAGGATTAGATACAAATTAAATTGAAGAGCTCTATTCCATCGGTTTAACGTGTTTAAGGCTCGGATAGACCTCAGTATGTTATGTCTCCGTCACTCTTTAAATACCTAATAACCACTTTTACTCACCATTCTATGAATGGTTTCTAAGGTACGGTAAAAGGTAATGAAAATCCACTAAACCAAACGAAATCCGGAACTGAACTACAACAAACTTCGTAAATCTTTGCTCACACTTCCATGAATCACGGGTTTGAGTTACTTTTCTTGTTAAATCAACAATGCCAGCTGCCCAAAGCTGACCCCCAAAAAGTAGAGCAGAATTCAGTTGTTGAGTCACAGTTAAAGACGAATGTCAATCGAATGTCAAAACCGATGAAGTTGACTCAAAGGGAAACATTTACCTAATAATGGAGTAGGTAAAGGTTAAAAATGGTGCACCAATATTGATTGTTTTTTTTTAAGATTTTTTATTAGACCGGAATGTTTTTTTTTTTAATTTTACGTTAATTTTGATGATGTTTTTTCACAATTCGTAGTTGAACACTGTCGTGATAAAGATGGAAGTGACTTAAATTTTGTGCGTCATCAAATATTAATATGAAAAATAAACAACCACAAATTAATTAACAGATTGTTTCAATAAATTTTATGGAACAATGCCATCAGTAAATTATTACACGAATAAATTAAAATTCCTTTCATAAATACAACGTCTACCCACTAGATACGAAACCGACGCAGTAAATAAAATTAGGGACAAGCTAAAAGTATTCGTTAGCCAATGAAATTGCACAAACTGGGGTGTCGTTTTAAATTTCGAGCCGTTCATCAAAACTGCAGCTTGATTTCACCCCCAATTAAGCTCGTTATTTATGCATTCGGTTAAATTTAGCAAGTCCAAAGCAGTCTTATTCTGATCTCTTGTAAAAATTGTTTCAAGACCTTTTATGAACCGTCTTTTGTTGCCTTTGAGTCATTACTTAGGAGTGAGTGTTCTTGGAACTATGAGACGTCTATGCGAAATTTTGCGAGTTGGAATAAATATTGGGAGGTATTTTCAGCTGTGTCTATCAAAATAAATTTTAAGCCTCAAATTAGAATTAGTTGTAATTAATAAGCTGGTTATGAAGATTTATTGCTTAACAAGCATAAAATAGCATGGATAAAATAATTAGAAAATTATAGGATTTTTTTTCTCAATTCATTTTCATCATTTTTGTTTACTATTTTGTCATAGTTCTCTGTTTTAATTTAGATAAAAAAAAATACAAATATCATAAAATAATTTTGATCGAAAATCACCAGTAACACTAATGAAAAATGATCTGGTTCGTTCTTAATGAGAACCAATGATCCCTCTGGAGGTTAAATTTTCGAAATCCACTTTGAGCCTCGCAATCCATTAGCAGTGAATTCGATTCAACAATTCCGCTGAAATTCAGTAACACGCTTCACGTTACCAATCATTTCGCGTGACGTTTCACAAACATTCAGAATACGGTTCCCATTCGGTGCAGGAAGCCCGAGTATTTGGCAAGCTTGTCGAGTGCCTTGTATCATTTTAAATGAGTCGCGTAATCGGTACGATACCGCCTTTTTTAAATGCTCGCTGGTTGAGTTCTGATTAATTTTTATTAGGTTGATGTTCAACAGTAATGTTTTATAGCGATGGTTGTTTTTAAAGTGGTCAATACTTGAAAATTGTATTCAGGGATGTTTTAAATAAAATATAAATTGCAGATGATATTCGAAAGCACTGATATACTCAAGCAATCACACAAAACAGGAAGAAAAATTACAACTGACTGCACGGATAACCGAGTGGTATTAATAGGTCACCACGCCAATTACCACTGTGCGCGACATGTCGCGGGTTCGATCGCTGCGTAGGACAAGAATTTGTGCGATCCGCAAATGCTTATTCTGTGAAACCTCCCGTGATACATGGATTCAATTCCTTAGTGCGGGAGACATATTTATTAAAAAGAAATACACAATAATAATGTCAAATTTACTAAATAGTGAAAATATTAAACTACAATCTAAACTATCACTAACACTGCATAAGTTACGTTACTCAAGTATGATTAATCTATCAAAGTATTAGTTACAAGTTATTGATTATTACTTATCCGTGGCTTTGCGTAATTGCTAACGCACCGTACAATCTGTTCCGGTAACTAACTATAGTTCGATTGAACTCATGTAATCCCAGTATTTGTGTAATCCCTTACAATCGACGATTAGAACATTCTCGTTTGATATATTATTATGTTATAGCTAAAAGCCGGGGCTTGGTTACACCTGGGTTTAGCTGGCTAAAACTAGCTGGAACTAGACTCCAGTTGTTTAAAAGGTGTTTTAAATTTGTAACGAAAACATCATAGGTACATCTTGTGGTATAATTATTAGTTTCAAGCTAGAATTATTTTAGAACCATATGGTTTAAAGTATATTACTTACTATATAAATTTCAATTCCAATATTGAGTTCCATATCAATTAAATAATAGAAGGTGTTCTGAATTTCCTAGTTTGCAAAATTTACCTAAACATGCATATTCATTTACTGAGGTTCATACAAGCTTGTAATAAGAACCTGAAAGTAAAGCAAACAAAAATGATGTAACGAATTTCTGAATCCAAACATTAATGTCATAACTTTGCCATTCGACAAATACATTCACACAAAATGTACAAAGACGAAAGTTGCCTACTCATAACCTTCTTATAAAGGTTGCTTTTGACGCCCCACGTTCACAATTCTGAGCAACACTCAGGGTACATGATCGAATCTTTTCGTTCTTTGAGAGACGCTGAAATGTAGATGTCCATCATAATCTGTAAGCATTTGTACAAGACGGGCCCAAAGATGCTTTGGGACACCACTTGAATACTGATGACTTATTTTTTACTTAGGTTTTTTGCAAAGATGTGTCTACGTGGGCGTCGTCGTTATTCGCGATTTCTTTTGTTTTGTTTTGATTAGCACTTTGGAAGTGAAGATCTATTTCTGTTTTGCTTTTTTTTTGTAACATTTCTTATACACATTCGTGGATGGATAGTGGGACAAAATTAAATGAAATTGCCTGCTAATAGGCCGTTTTGATCTTCCTTTATAGTCACTTTAATATTAACTGTGGGCTTATTCACAGTAAACTGTAGTGTTATTTTTAAAGTAAAGATAAAATTTATATTTGGTTTCGCACATTGTGCACGAATCTTTACTGCCTCATCAGAATTCAGTTCTGTATTGCTTTTCATTAGTTCAAATGGAAGGCTATTAGTTATAATCAACGTTTTATTCAGGTAAAATAATATACGTTCGTTTGCGAAATATTACGTTGAATTATTTTTTTAAAGATCGGTTGTTTAATTTTCTATACCATTTTAGATATAAGGAAGACAAAGTATTATCCTTATTCTTCTATTTTTAGCAAAAAAATCTTAATTTTATTATTTTAACGGAATAATTTAGTTAATGTTACTTACGTTGCCAAATGATCAAGAATTAAGTATAGGTCTTTAAAGCGAAATTACATCAACGACCATCCTTCATACAAGAGCAAACATTAAGTTTCCTATTTGGATTGGAAAACCATCACCACAATATAACTTCCAGAAATTCACACTTACATAGGCACGCCTCAATAGAAAATAAGTCATCGCGAGCCCAAGAGTTGACTTACCCCGTAACAGGTGTACGAAGGGCCTAAATATTTCATCGGAAAATGACCGCACCAGTCCTCGTATCTCCGAAATAGTTCCGACACCCTCGAAAGGACATTCAAAGTCAATGATTGACATTTCTGCTTCGCTTTACACAAAGTTTGTTCATAGTTAGTTAGTCCGACCAATTACACCCGTACAATAGTTTGAATTCATTCCATTTGATTCCTGACTTGACTTATCTATTCATTCCGATTGAATAGTGCTCTTCGTGATCAAACTAGGATTGAATTAAATTTGTAATATAACAGATATCGAGAAAAGTTATAGTAATGTCCGGACCGGTTTCTGCCAAGGCGGCTAGTGTTACTATGACAGCTTGAGCGCAAACAGGTGCACTCTCTATTCGTGTACTCAAATTTAATAGTCCAGTAGAACAGCAATCCAACACGACCAGAGAGAGATCAGGCGCAGGAGCCACATTTTTACATACCTTCCGAATACAGAAGCTGTAATATTTATTCCTAAAACGCACACAATATTCGAAAAGTTGGTGCGCACCATGAGGATCGAACTTGAGACCTTTGACTTGGTAGTCCTACGGTCTTACGACTAGGGTATCAAAAAACCTTAAAGGCCTTACCTAGCCTTCATTATACACTAATTAGAGTCATTGTAGAGCCAAAACTATGATCTCTTTACGAGCATACAAAAACATATTTTATCTTTTTATTCATTTCCCTTTAAATGCTAAAGCAATGATTGCAAACTTCCATGCAGTATAAGCATAGATATTCCATTATCCCATTAATATTTAAACAGACAACATTCCACAAACAAAACCAATAAACAAACTTCGTACTTTGTAAACATGTAAAGAGCAGTAAAAGAAATGCCGGCATTATCCTGTGCTGACCCACTTTATAGAAAGGCTCAAAAAATATCCTATACAGAAGCCACGTAATCGGTCCCGTTCTATAGCCTGCATACTGCGGACAATAATATCGATGATTTCCAACTCTAACGATCCACTTGTACTTTGGTGCTTTGTGTAGGTGCGTTAGTTTATTGTGGACTTGAAAGGTGTGCCTGGATCTTTGATCATGTCTACCTACCTAAAAATGTTGGGTTTTTAAGGATATGACGTGATCGAACTTAAATATTGTGTTCAACGCTTGGGTCGGTTAGGTGTATGTGTGTAGTTGCAAGATTAAAACTATAATATTTATAGTAAGGTGAGTGAGAAATTGTATAGGATTAAAGGTATAGATTAGTATATAGGAATAAGTAGCTAAACTGTCCTAAAAATGTTACTCAGCCTTTAAAGCAAGTTGAATTTTAAGACTGATTAATCAAACTTTTCTGATTCATAATAAACTTTCTCTGCAAACACTACAAAGAAAACGTAATTCAAAACAAAAGAAACTAATAAAGGGATTACAATCAAAAGGCAACGTTACGAAGCCGATAATAACATTAGTAAGTCCATCAAACTAACAGAAACTCCACACTAATCTGAGCGGTACGGTCGGCATAAAAATCGTTGGATCCATTCACGGCTGAAATGAGTTACGAGTGCTATCCTACGTCCCGGACACCTGTGGTACACCGGGCCATTACGAGACCACTCACTGACGTTTTGACGTACACAATTTTTCAGTACACTTTTACTTGGTATGGTAACGAAGAAATGTGATGCAGTGAAAATGGTTAGGTAGAAAAATGAAATTGGCTATCGTAACTTATTGTAATTAAGTAGTAGATAGGCCAATTTCAAATTAAATAAAATTGCTTTAAAAACGTTTCATGATACTTACCAAATGATCTACCGCTGTGTAAAGGTCTAAAGAATTCCTTTCGGTTTAGATTATTTATAAAATTATATCATTAAAAAAAATAGTTGTTTTTTTTTCCTTTTACATTAAAGTTATAAAGTAATTCATTCGAAAACAATGAAACATCACGGATTCAGTTTATACAAATTCTTTTTCATAGATTGTGCTACATACAATATTCCTCGCTTTTTCACAAATATAACCTTTCTGAAAAGTACTTAGCTCCCAATAGCAGCTATTTTGTTATGTTCGTGGAATATATCTTTCCTAGAATTGATTGTGGATGAAAATGGAACTTCAATTCTTTTGTGATCCGGAACTCGCTGAATATATATTTTTTTCAAAAGATCTGCCAGTTACGGACGATACCTTTGTAGTTGTAATATGAATGTAAACTCGCTAATGAATAAAACAAAATAGAAGTTGAGTTAATTAAATAGAAAATTGGTAAAAAACAAGTGATGTAAATTAAAAACGTTTTATTTGGAATACAGTAAAGACTAGTTTTTGTTCTCGTCAGACTATGATACAAACTGAAATGTTATTCTTTTTTTTATTTAAAAAACGACTATTTATATTATATGATGGATTATGCATAAATAGTTGGATGTTCGTTAATCTTTCACGCTTAAATAGCTAAATCAATTTAAATGAAATTTGGTATGGTAGCTGACACCCTGGATGACACCCTCGATGCACAAAGGTTACTTTTTACTCAACTGCGTAAAAAAAGATTAATATTTTGCGGCCTTAACCGGCATCCATAAACGCGATGCCGCGGGGTTTGGCTAGTAGCAGATACTTTGTCTTTATAGTATCTACAAAATAGTTAATAATAATGAAGATGGAAAATGATATCTAGTTTTTGGAAAAAGGGAGATAAAATATTTAGGACTTTTCCTTATTACCAGGAATTCCAGGACAACATCGTTGTTACTACTCAGTATCACAATTCCTTATAAATATAAATAGTTATGTATATCCATTAATATTAATAACTGTATTTCATTTCTCTCTGGCCACGTGATACCCGCTAGGTTTCCTAGAAATCTTGGTAAAAGGTGATTAAGATAATATTTCCTTTACCTCAGTAATATTTGACTTGGAGCTATGGAAAACATGTAATAGTAGAAATTATAGAACCATTTAATTAATCATTGAACCTAAGCTTCACAAAGACAGTTTTCTTTTAGAATATAGTAAGTTTTTCCACTTATGCGTCGTGAAGAAGTATGGATTCCCAAAATTGGTATCTGAAATTGCAAACCCGCAAATAAACAATCGGGTGATCTGTGTTTGTTCTCTCTCTGTATGGAATAATACCTTTAATCGGCAATAGCATACGTTAAGACAACAACATAGGGAAGAATACGAAAAAAAAACCTGATTTATCCGTCATATAGATAATTAAAACTAATTTATACGAATTTGTTTTGTTTGTGAGACAAAAGAAAAAATATTTAGGTATCTCTATTGACGCTGTGGCCTACAGATATCAAAGTGACCCGAATGTGAGCTCTTTGAGTACGCTCAAGATTAATTATTCCCATTTCTTTATTGCTCAAATTAGATTTAAGTACTACTCGAGACGGTTAACGAACCGGACACCTGTACCACGAATCGTTCTTTAATGTCCTAGATAAAGATTTTTAGAGGCAGTCAAAAGTAATCTGGTTATTACATGAAAATTTATTTTACCTGAGGCTCATTTGGTTTTTAATTAAGGTAGAGAAATGTAGAGCAAAAATGTAGGTAGAGAAAGGTTCTGCATGAAATAATTAAAATTTAAAATTCTGGATAATTAAATTCACATCATAATCACAGTTTGCTTAAGTTTCAGGATCCTGGCTTAATAGTATTAAGCGTTAATGTAAATTATTCTAGTTCATTGACGCAAACTAGATAGAAATTGCCCAAATGTACGGAAATAACACATTCATACATTTGATTACACCAGCGCTTCTGAGGGACTTGTTAAGAGAGGCTAAATACTGATATTAATGAATTGATATGAAAAAAACTTTACCAAATAAGTGAAACACACTTATTTAGTAAAGTTTTTTGTGTCTGATGTCTTAGATCAAGATTTGTAGAGACTTGCTTTATTTTTTTATTTTATTTAAGACATAAACAGTGACCATTACATTTTATACGTAGCAAAAATATAGGCAAGTGTGAGCAAAAGTGTTGAGCAAACATTTTCCATAAAATACATTTAGCGTCTTTATATGCTAACTATCTATACCTACATATAATAAAATTGTAACAAGCTCATGTCTGTACATTAAAGATATTAAAAAAAAACTTAGATGGGGTATCTTCATACAACCAATAGAAGCCAAAAGTATAAAAAAAAAAAATTTTGTCTGTCTGTCTGTTTGTTGTCCGCTTTTCACTCAAAAACTACTGGACGGATTTTGATGAAACTTTTTTTATTATGTAGCTATTAGTCCTCGCTAACATTTAAGCTATCTTTTTTTTGGAATTTTGCTCTTAAAGGGGGTAAACAGGGGCTGGTAAGATTGTATGAAACTCCGTCAGTTTTGAAGCTAATCTATACATCTATACATATAATAAAATTGTAACAAGCTCATGTCTGTACATTAAAGATATTAAAAAAAAACTTAGATGGGGTATCTTCATACAACCAATAGAAGCCAAAAGTATAAAAAAAAAATTTTTGTCTGTCTGTCTGTTTGTTGTCCGCTTTTCACTCAAAAACTACTGGACGGATTTTGATGAAACTTTTTTTATTATGTAGCTATTAGTCCTCGCTAACATTTAAGCTATCTTTTTTTTGGAATTTTGCTCTTAAAGGGGGTAAACAGGGGCTGGTAAGATTGTATGAAACTCCGTCAGTTTTGAAGCTAATCTATACATATAATAAAATTGTAACAAGCTCATGTCTGTACATTAAAGATATTAAAAAAAAACTTAGATGGGGTGTCTTCATACAACCAATAGAAGCCAAAAGTATAAAAAAAAAATTTTTGTCTGTCTGTCTGTTTGTTGTCCGCTTTTCACTCAAAAACTACTGGACGGATTTTGATGAAACTTTTTTTATTATGTAGCTATTAGTCCTCGCTAACATTTAAGCTATCTTTTTTTTGGAATTTTGCTCTTAAAGGGGGTAAACAGGGGCTGGTAAGATTGTATGAAACTCCGTCAGTTTTGAAGCTAATCTATACATATAATAAAATTGTAACAAGCTCATGTCTGTACATTAAAGATATTAAAAAAAAACTTAGATGGGGTGTCTTCATACAACCAATAGAAGCCAAAAGTATAAAAAAAAATTTTTTTGTCTGTCTGTCTGTTTGTTGTCCGCTTTTCACTCAAAAACTACTGGACGGATTTTGATGAAACTTTTTTTATTATGTAGCTATTAGTCCTCGCTAACATTTAAGCTATCTTTTTTTTGGAATTTTGCTCTTAAAGGGGGTAAACAGGGGCTGGTAAGATTGTATGAAACTCCGTCAGTTTTGAAGCTAATCTATACATATAATAAAATTGTAACAAGCTCATGTCTGTACATTAAAGATATTAAAAAAAAACTTAGATGGGGTATCTTCATACAACCAATAGAAGCCAAAAGTATAAAAAAAAAAATTTTTTGTCTGTCTGTCTGTTTGTTGTCCGCTTTTTACTCAAAAACTACTGGACGGATTTTGATGAAACTTTTTTTATTATGTAGCTATTAGTCCTCGCTAACATTTAAGCTATCTTTTTTTTGGAATTTTGCTCTTAAAGGGGGTAAACAGGGGCTGGTAAGATTGTATGAAACTCCGTCAGTTTTGAAGCTAATCTATACATATAATAAAATTGTAACAAGCTCATGTCTGTACATTAAAGATATTAAAAAAAAACTTAGATGGGGTATCTTCATACAACCAATAGAAGCCAAAAGTATAAAAAAAATTTTTTTTGTCTGTCTGTCTGTTTGTTGTCCGCTTTTTACTCAAAAACTACTGGACGGATTTTGATGAAACTTTTTTTATTATGTAGCTATTAGTCCTCGCTAACATTTAAGCTATCTTTTTTTTGGAATTTTGCTCTTAAAGGGGGTAAACAGGGGCTGTTAAGATTGTATGAAACTCCGTCAGTTTTGAAGCTAATCTATACATATAATAAAATTGTAACAAGCTCATGTCTGTACATTAAAGATATTAAAAAAAAACTTAGATGGGGTATCTTCATACAACCAATAGAAGCCAAAAGTATAAAAAAAAAAATTTTGTCTGTCTGTCTGTTTGTTGTCCGCTTTTCACTCAAAAACTACGGGACGGATTTTGATGAAACTTTTTTTATTATGTAGCTATTAGTCCTCGCTAACATTTAAGCTATCTTTTTTTGGAATTTTGCTCTTAAAGGGGGTAAACAGGGGCTGGTAAGATTGTATGAAACTCCGTCAGTTTTGAAGCTAATCTATACATATAATAAAATTGTAACAAGCTCATGTCTGTACATTAAAGATATTAAAAAAAAACTTAGATGGGGTATCTTCATACAACCAATAGAAGCCAAAAGTATAAAAAAAATTTTTTTTGTCTGTCTGTCTGTTTGTTGTCCGCTTTTCACTCAAAAACTACTGGACGGATTTTGATGAAACTTTTTTTATTATGTAGCTATTAGTCCTCGCTAACATTTAAGCTATCTTTTTTTTGGAATTTTGCTCTTAAAGGGGGTAAACAGGGGCTGGTAAGATTGTATGAAACTCCGTCAGTTTTGAAGGTAATTCGATTAAAATTAATATTTGGCTATTTAGTTAGAAGTTAAGAATGACGCAATAAGGATTTTTGAAAATTCTGCCTTAACGGGGGTAAAAAAGGGGAGGTACGTTTCTATGAAACTCCGACAACATTTCATTTCATCTCAGTCAAGCATAACATTTTTTTTCTTCTATCGTTTTTGGTAGTACAAAAGTATTGTAAGAAGCGCTTGGATTTTTTTGCCATACCTAAAATTGATCTTTAAAACACTTTTATATGGTATCTACCTACTTACTGTTTAAGCTAGAACAGTCTTATCCAATTTAGGAGGAGCTGTGGATATGAAGTAAAAGAAAACCAACGACACTAAAACAAAAAATAGTGTGGACGGTAAATGATTTACTATACCTACTTAAATAACTGCTTAGCTGTTGACTGCAATTTTGGTGTGTATGACGCGTGGCTGTTAAGATTTGATAGTGCCTGTACACTACCACAATTGTGCACCAATTGCGATGGTATAGGGTAGTTGCATAGGTAAAGTATTATAAAGATAGGCTGTTATTATTAATGTTTGTTTAATATTGCGTACGAATATGCGCCGCACGCGTACTCCCGCGATTGTTTTGTATGTGTGCGTAACATTAACCTTCTTCAGGCTCAGTTGGGTTAGCTCAAACTACTAGAATTAGAAACTTGGAACTTTGATAACCATGTAAGTAAGCACTACTTCATGATTAAAAAAAAAAACATCTGTCAAGGGTAGAAAGAAAACGAAATAGAAGATGAATGGGGAGCAGCGCCTGCTGTTCTCCGCACCATAGCGCACAGTGCAAACGTGTCGAATAATATCTGGCTGTTTAAGACCAACCCCGCTCAATAAGTTCTCCTCCTGGTTGGCATTGCTCTACCTGACGTTAGAAGAGACTTAAATCGGGTAGACTTAAGAGCTAAAAGAGCTTCTTCCGATATACACTGACTACTATTGCAACTCTAACTCGAGCTCGGTGCAAGATCTGGGCAGATCGACCACTACCACCTACTACTTATGTCCTACCTCAGTTCGGAAAGCATTCAACCGTCTCAGAACCCAAATAGGTAGGTAAACAAAATTTGATAAATTTGGGTATACAGACCCCTCTCACATCCAGTGAGAATGCGACATCTTCGTAACGACGATGTCACACCGCCTAGAGTGGCCAAAGTATCCGCGGTTAGTTAGTGCGCCGTCACCAAGTTCTGCGAAGAAGTGATGACGCTCAAGGAAAAGTGGAAAGAGCACGACAGGCTTATCCATGTTCGATAAGCAAGCATAGGATAGAAGAAGGGCCTTATTTGCCCTCCTCCAACCACCATAAATAACTTACACCAGTAGACTCAGGGCAGTCTACTGTACTGGATAAAAGCAAAGACCAAATGCGTGGTGCTTCCACGCGCCTCTTAATAAGGGCTGGCAAAAGCTGGCTCCACGTTAACGAAGAAGCTCCCGTTAAAAAGAGCTCTCCTGTCGGGGCTTGCGGTAGATTGCGAGAGCGTTCCCGTGGCCCCCGACAATAGGATACGGTGAAGCACTCTGGTGGTTTAGCCAGTAAGAGTCCAGTACACTTCTTTGCCATCGCCCGTTTTCAAGTCCTTCAATCCAAATTGTCAAATCAGTGCAAGATAGTGGCCACACCAAAAAACTAGCAGTGTTAACTAACAGTCAAATATGTTTGTAAGACTAGAGGTTAGGACTAAGAAATTAGGTAGTTTGGAACGGAACAGGATTAGGGAGCTGGCATTAAACATTATTTAGCTTTACTTTTTGTACAGTACTACACATCTTGAATACCACGCAGACGAAGTCGCGGGCAGCAGCTAGTCTATACATATAATAAAATTGTAACAAGCTCATGTCTGTACATTAAAGATATTAAAAAAAAACTTAGATGGGGTATCTTCATACAACCAATAGAAGCCAAAAGTATAAAAAAAAATTTTTTGTCTGTCTGTCTGTTTGTTGTCCGCTTTTCACTCAAAAACTACTGGACGGATTTTGATGAAACTTTTTTTATTATGTAGCTATTAGTCCTCGCTAACATTTAAGCTATCTTTTTTTTGGAATTTTGCTCTTAAAGGGGGTAAAAAGGGCTGGTAAGATTGTATGAAACTCCGTCAGTTTTGAAGCTAATCTATACATATAATAAAATTGTAACAAGCTCATGTCTGTACATTAAAGATATTAAAAAAAAACTTAGATGGGGTATCTTCATACAACCAATAGAAGCCAAAAGTATAAAAAAAAAATTTTTTGTCTGTCTGTCTGTTTGTTGTCCGCTTTTCACTCAAAAACTACTGGACGGATTTTGATGAAACTTTTTTTATTATGTAGCTATTAGTCCTCGCTAACATTTAAGCTATCTTTTTTTTAGAATTTTGCTCTTAAAGGGGGTAAACAGGGGCTGGTAAGATTGTATGAAACTCCGTCAGTTTTGAAGCTAATCTATACATATAATAAAATTGTAACAAGCTCATGTCTGTACATTAAAGATATTAAAAAAAAACTTAGATGGGGTATCTTCATACAACCAATAGAAGCCAAAAGTATAAAAAAAAAAAATTTTGTCTGTCTGTCTGTTTGTTGTCCGCTTTTCACTCAAAAACTACTGGACGGATTTTGATGAAACTTTTTTTATTATGTAGCTATTAGTCCTCGCTAACATTTAAGCTATCTTTTTTTGGAATTTTGCTCTTAAAGGGGGTAAACAGGGGCTGGTAAGATTGTATGAAACTCCGTCAGTTTTGAAGCTAATCTATACATATAATAAAATTGTAACAAGCTCATGTCTGTACATTAAAGATATTAAAAAAAAACTTAGATGGGGTATCTTCATACAACCAATAGAAGCCAAAAGTATAAAAAAAAAATTTTTTGTCTGTCTGTCTGTTTGTTGTCCGCTTTTCACTCAAAAACTACTGGACGGATTTTGATGAAACTTTTTTTATTATGTAGCTATTAGTCCTCGCTAACATTTAAGCTATCTTTTTTTTGGAATTTTGCTCTTAAAGGGGGTAAACAGGGGCTGGTAAGATTGTATGAAACTCCGTCAGTTTTGAAGCTAATCTATTCTATACATATAATAAAATTGTAACAAGCTCATGTCTGTACATTAAAGATATTAAAAAAAACTTAGATGGGGTATCTTCATACAACCAATAGAAGCCAAAAGTATAAAAAAAAAAATTTTTGTCTGTCTGTCTGTTTGTTGTCCGCTTTTCACTCAAAAACTACTGGACGGATTTTGATGAAACTTTTTTTATTATGTAGCTATTAGTCCTCGCTAACATTTAAGCTATCTTTTTTTTGGAATTTTGCTCTTAAAGGGGGTAAACAGGGGCTGGTAAGATTGTATGAAACTCCGTCAGTTTTGAAGCTAATCTATACATATAATAAAATTGTAACAAGCTCATGTCTGTACATTAAAGATATTAAAAAAAAACTTAGATGGGGTATCTTCATACAACCAATAGAAGCCAAAAGTATAAAAAAAAAATTTTTTGTCTGTCTGTCTGTTTGTTGTCCGCTTTTCACTCAAAAACTACTGGACGGATTTTGATGAAACTTTTTTTATTATGTAGCTATTAGTCCTCGCTAACATTTAAGCTATCTTTTTTTTGGAATTTTGCTCTTAAAGGGGGTAAACAGGGGCTGGTAAGATTGTATGAAACTCCGTCAGTTTTGAAGCTAATCTATACATATAATAAAATTGTAACAAGCTCATGTCTGTACATTAAAGATATTAAAAAAAAACTTAGATGGGGTATCTTCATACAACCAATAGAAGCCAAAAGTATAAAAAAAAAATTTTTTGTCTGTCTGTCTGTTTGTTGTCCGCTTTTCACTCAAAAACTACTGGACGGATTTTGATGAAACTTTTTTTATTATGTAGCTATTAGTCCTCGCTAACATTTAAGCTATCTTTTTTTTGGAATTTTGCTCTTAAAGGGGGTAAACAGGGGCTGGTAAGATTGTATGAAACTCCGTCAGTTTTGAAGCTAATCTATACATATAATAAAATTGTAACAAGCTCATGTCTGTACATTAAAGATATTAAAAAAAAACTTAGATTGGGTATCTTCATACAACCAATAGAAGCCAAAAGTATAAAAAAAAATTTTTTGTCTGTCTGTCTGTTTGTTGTCCGCTTTTCACTCAAAAACTACTGGACGGATTTTGATGAAACTTTTTTTATTATGTAGCTATTAGTCCTCGCTAACATTTAAGCTATCTTTTTTTTGGAATTTTGCTCTTAAAGGGGGTAAACAGGGGCTGGTAAGATTGTATGAAACTCCGTCAGTTTTGAAGCTAATCTATACATATAATAAAATTGTAACAAGCTCATGTCTGTACATTAAAGATATTAAAAAAAAACTTAGATGGGGTATCTTCATACAACCAATAGAAGCCAAAAGTATAAAAAAAAAAATTTTTGTCTGTCTGTCTGTTTGTTGTCCGCTTTTCACTCAAAAACTACTGGACGGATTTTGATGAAACTTTTTTTATTATGTAGCTATTAGTCCTCGCTAACATTTAAGCTATCTTTTTTTTGGAATTTTGCTCTTAAAGGGGGTAAACAGGGGCTGGTAAGATTGTATGAAACTCCGTCAGTTTTGAAGCTAATCTATACATATAATAAAATTGTAACAAGCTCATGTCTGTACATTAAAGATATTAAAAAAAAACTTAGATGGGGTATCTTCATACAACCAATAGAAGCCAAAAGTATAAAAAAAAAATTTTTTGTCTGTCTGTCTGTTTGTTGTCCGCTTTTCACTCAAAAACTACTGGACGGATTTTGATGAAACTTTTTTTATTATGTAGCTATTAGTCCTCGCTAACATTTAAGCTATCTTTTTTTGGAATTTTGCTCTTAAAGGGGGTAAACAGGGGCTGGTAAGATTGTATGAAACTCCGTCAGTTTTGAAGCTAATCTATACATATAATAAAATTGTAACAAGCTCATGTCTGTACATTAAAGATATTAAAAAAAAACTTAGATGGGGTATCTTCATACAACCAATAGAAGCCAAAAGTATAAAAAAAAATTTTTTTGTCTGTCTGTCTGTTTGTTGTCCGCTTTTCACTCAAAAACTACTGGACGGATTTTGATGAAACTTTTTTTATTATGTAGCTATTAGTCCTCGCTAACATTTAAGCTATCTTTTTTTTGGAATTTTGCTCTTAAAGGGGGTAAACAGGGGCTGGTAAGATTGTATGAAACTCCGTCAGTTTTGAAGCTAATCTATACATATAATAAAATTGTAACAAGCTCATGTCTGTACATTAAAGATATTAAAAAAAAACTTAGATGGGGTATCTTCATACAACCAATAGAAGCCAAAAGTATAAAAAAAAATTTTTTTGTCTGTCTGTCTGTTTGTTGTCCGCTTTTCACTCAAAAACTACTGGACGGATTTTGATGAAACTTTTTTTATTATGTAGCTATTAGTCCTCGCTAACATTTAAGCTATCTTTTTTTTGGAATTTTGCTCTTAAAGGGGGTAAACAGGGGCTGGTAAGATTGTATGAAACTCCGTCAGTTTTGAAGCTAATCTATACATATAATAAAATTGTAACAATCTCATGTCTGTACATTAAAGATATTAAAAAAAAACTTAGATGGGGTATCTTCATACAACCAATAGAAGCCAAAAGTATAAAAAAAAAATTTTTTGTCTGTCTGTCTGTTTGTTGTCCGTTTTTCACTCAAAAACTACTGGACGGATTTTGATGCAACTTTTTTTATTATGTAGCTATTAGTCCTCGCTAACATTTAAGCTATCTTTTTTTTGGAATTTTGCTCTTAAAGGGGGTAAACAGGGGCTGGTAAGATTGTATGAAACTCCGTCAGTTTTGAAGCTAATCTATACATATAATAAAATTGTAACAAGCTCATGTCTGTACATTAAAGATATTAAAATAAAACTTAGATGGGGTATCTTCATACAGCCAATAGAAGCCAAAAGTATAAAAAAAAATTTTTTGTCTGTCTGTCTGTTTGTTGTCCGCTTTTCACTCAAAAACTACTGGACGGATTTTGATGAAACTTTTTTTATTATGTAGCTATTAGTCCTCGCTAACATTTAAGCTATCTTTTTTTTGGAATTTTGCTCTTAAAGGGGGTAAACAGGGGCTGGTAAGATTGTATGAAACTCCGTCAGTTTTGAAGCTAATTCGATTAAAATTAATATTTGGCTATTTAGTTAGAAGTTAAGAATGACGCAATAAGGATTTTTGAAAATTCTGCCTTAACGGGGGTAAAAAAGGGGGAGGTACTTTTCTATGAAACTCCGACTGTTTTGAAGCTAAGTCGATGAAAATTAAAGCTGTTTACGTGAATACTAAGCTTTTTTGCCCATCGTTTTGTGTCGGTTACCTGTTTAAAGAACTATTGTCTTAAAATTGTTAAACTATCCGTAAATAATATAATAATGTCCGGGATAATCCCAAAAAAATGTAAAGATTTCATTTTCATTTAATTTCATTTCAGATTTTCAGAATATATTGACTAGAGGTCGTGACAACATAAATTCTACATATTATTGCGCTATTTGATATGGAGGGTGAGCAATCACGAATTTTATGACAATTACCGGCTAATCGAAAAAACTACTTAATATACATAAGTATGTTGTTCAAACTTTACATGAAGATTAAGGACAGGTCTAGACAACATATAGGCTATTTATTATCAGGTTATTAACCATGGGGTCTTAGCAATAAACCTTTATTTTTAAAGAACACGTAACTGGTGTAACTGACAATGTCACCATAGCGACCAAAATACTGTTGCTATGGTTTTATGTTTTGACATTAATATAAACATGCTATTTGGCTTACAATATAGAAATTAAAATAGCGGGCTTAGGGAAGTACGAGCTTCGTATTTTTTCACTCTAAGTTCAAATTTTATTTCGACACATATTTTTTAATAATTTTTGAGTACGGATCAAATCTCAGTCAAGCATAACATTTTTTTTCTTCTATCGTGGTTGTACAAAAGTATTGTAAGAAGCGCTTGGATTTTTTTACCATACCTAAAATTGATCTTTAAAACACTTTTATATGGTATCTACCTACTTACTGTTTAAGCTAGAACAGTCTTATCGAATTTAGGAGGAGCTGTGGATATGAAGTAAAAGAAAACCAGCTACACTAAAACAAAAAATAATGTGGACGGTAAATGATTTTTACTATACCTACTTAAATAACTGCTTAGCTGTTGACTGCAATTTTGGTGTGTGTGACGCGTGGCTGTAAAGATTTGATAGTGCCTGTACACTACCACAATTGTGCACCAATTGCGATGGTATAGGGTAGTTGCATAAGTAAAGTACTATAAAGATAGGCTGTTATTATTAATATTTGTTTAATATTGCGTACGAATATGCGCCGCACGCGTACTCCCGCGATTGTTTTGTCTATGTGCGTAACATTAACCTTCTTCAGGCTCAGTTGGGTTAGCTCAAACTACTAGAATTAGAAACTTGGAACTTTGATGTAAGTAAGCACTACTTCATGATTAAAAATACCCCGCTCAATAAGATCTCCTCCTGGTTGGCATTGCTCTACCTGACGTTAGAAGAGACTTAAATCGGGTAGACTTAAGAGCTAAAAGAGCTTCTTCCGATATACACTGACTACTATTGCAACATCTGGGTGCAAGATCTGGGCAGATCGACAACTACCACCTACTACTTATGTCCTACCTCAGGAACATCTGCCGCCCGGAGGTACCTTGCAGTGGCCTGTTCGGAAAACATTCAACCGTCTCAGAACCCAAATAGGTAGGTAAACAAAATTTGACAAATTCGGGTATACAGACCCCTCTCACATCCAGTGAGAATGCGACATCTTCGTAACGACGATGTCACACCGCCTAGAGTGGCCAAAGTATCCGCGGTTAGTTAGTGCGCCGTCACCAAGTTCTGCGAAGAAGTGATGACGCTCAAGGAAAAGTGAAAAGAGCACGGCAGGCTTATCCATGTTCGATAAGCAAGGGATAGAAGAAGGGCCTTATTTGCCCTCCTCCAACCACCATAAATAACTTACGCCAGTAGACTCAGGGCAGTCTACTGTCCTGGATAAAAGCAAAGACGAAATGCGTGGTGCTTCCGCGCGTCTCTTAATAAGGGCTGGCAAAAGCTGGCTCCACGTTAACGAAGAAGCTCCCGTTAAAAAGAGCTCTCCTGTCAGGGCTTGCGGTAGATTGCGAAAGCGTTCCCGTGGCCCCCGACAATAGGATACGGTGAAGCACTCTGGTGGTTTAGCCAGTAAGAGTCCAGTACACTTCTTTGCCATCGCCCGTTTTCAAGCCCTTCAATCCAAATTGTCAAATCGGTGCAAGATAGTGGCCACAGCAAAAAAACTAGCAGTGTTAACTAACAGTCAAATATGTTTGTAAGACTAGAGGTTAGGATTAAGAAATTAGGTAGTTTGGAACGGAACAGGATTAGGGAGCTGGTATTAAACATTATTTAGCTTTACTTTTTGTACAGTACTACACATCTTGAATACCACGCAGACGAAGTCGCGGGCAGCAGCTAGTCTTATATAAACCTAAAAACTACGTTAAATTATCTATTTAATTTATACACAGTTTTTTTTTAAAGGTGAATTTAAGTATTGCATTAGGGGATATTCCTGCCTATTTCTCATAGTGCCAACACCCTTAGGTCATGATGGCCAGCACTATTCATAGCGTTGAATCGACATTTTAATTGATACGGTCGGCGTACTAACGATCTGTGATGTACCGGCGTTTAGATAAAATATATACCAGACGTGAATGGAGATTGATGAATAAAATAAAAAATCTTTTAATGCTCATATTTTGTTTTGTAAGAATAATGAGTTTTTTATGCGAGTTTCTGCTTGAACGTAGCGGTTTTAATGATGAAATGATCTACATACCGACTTGAATTTATATTTAGTATTGTAAATATTTTTTTTCTTTCATATAAACGGGTAGTTTTTTGTGAGGTGGTGGCGCGGAATAACATTGTGCCAGATTCAGGGCAAGCTAGACATTTTGAATTTTATGAATATCTCATGTTTTAGTCAACCTAATATTTGGGTGAATAAAGCCTTACATTTTGATAAAATACGTACAGAAAACGTACTGCCGGTCATTTTGTACATACTTAAATGATATTATAACGGTTTACTCACGCGTATTTATCGGTATAGCCGAGAGCCGATGAGTAAACCGTTTTATCATTTAAGTATGAATCATCCTTACGAAAGTTATTTTACAATTTTTTGACATGCCAAAAAAAGTTTTCCAAAACAAAAAATGTCGACTTAACCCATAAATAACAGCATCCTAAAACCATACATAAATACCGCAACTAATATTTTTCACATTTTTCTTACATTTTTTTGATGTCTGTCGAAGTATAGCCAGTGATTGTACATTTACCCCACACGTTGCCTCTCTAAGTGACTTTCGATAGAACATATTGGTCGGGCCGACCTTTTCAGGCGGCCCGGGGTGGTTTTAGCATTTTTTCTTATAAATTCAGTTTCATGTTAGCGGTCGTAAATGGCGACCCGCTGCGGTGCGTAAATTTGTAAATTGTATGAAATAGGTGTGGGGAATTTTGTTGTTCTGGAATGTGTGTTTAATATTAATTTTTAGCGTGTGAACTTAATTATTCCTTTGCTTTGCAAGGGCATGTTTTGACCTCTTAACTTTAAATCTACGTTAAACTTGCTAGGCAAAATATTCTGAAGCTAATTTCCTATTCAAAATAAAACACATTATTCACGGAACATATCGCGTGAACGGTCTGTTAAAATAAAGTCTAAATATGTAGATTAATTGATACGTTTATGATACGACGTAACCAAAAAGATCCAGAGTACTACGACGGTAGAAGAAAATACTTTGTGTCAAAAGGTTAAACCAAATATTTTGTCAGTACCTATTCAATGCCAAGGGAGAAATGTTTCGCTAGAATTTGCAGCGCACTAAAGAGTTTGAGTTCCTTCCTCACCTGCTGACTACAGAAAAACACTTGGTCCCAACAAAGGCTACTCATAAAGTTCAATTTCCCCATAAAAAAGAAAACAACAGGTATCATGGTAGCGACACAATCCCCTCAAAATGATCAACATAAAACAGTTACAGCCAACTTGATGATTAAATAGATAACAATAAAAACCTTAGTACGGTTGACTAAACATCAACGGCGATACTAAATTCACCTTTAATTCGAAACAGTAAGGTTTATTTTTGTACTTACGTTTTTTCTACTGAAGTGCGGTCGAGATTACGTTTCATAACAGACTGCCGTGTAATAAATGTTTAATTGAATTGTTTTTCTTCGTATTGGACTGTCTTGTTAGTTACTACCTGACTGCAATCATATTACAGAGAGTTAATTATACTACCACATCACGTTTTCTTCGAAGAAAAGGACAGTGCTCTACAATTATGTAACTCTATCTCTTTTTAATACCAACACAATCATGCGAACAGAACGTCATAATAAAGTGTCTGTTTAGAATTTCTTACGCTCCTGCACTGTTCCGGCCCATCACTTCTTGAGTAAACTTCTGTCAAGCAAAATTAGAATTTATGATATGAGTGATAAGGTAGAGTTTGTTAAAATATGAGTTGGCAATTTATCTCGTGAGCTAGTTAAAGCTATGGAAGCGTGCACTGCTCGTTATTATTTATAGTTACTTTAAATAACGTACATATTTATGTAAAAGTATAGAATGTTAACGTTAACATTTTAATAAAATAACAGAATTCATGTTTTTGGTAGAATTTTCAATCGCTTGTACATTTTTTAGCCGCAGGGAAATATTACAAAAACATTCGCGAACAATAGAGTATTGATAAAACATTTTATTGTTAACAACATTGAATGGTACAAGTTAAAAGTCAAATACAATATTACAGTTACACGACAAAATATAATAAACTAATTTATTTCAGCAACATTAATTTACTCATATCAAATCAGTATAAACAGACTTGACAGTCCGCAAAAGCGTTTCAACAAGAAAATGCACTTGTGCTCACAAAACGCATTTCAAGTCAAAGGGTACGCTCATATACCATTCCTTCAATAAGACGTAAAGACAGCTCTTGGCCATTTCCCCCAACGGCACTAAAACCAGCATTACCCCAGGGTCCTAATAAACCTACGATGGTAAGGTAAATCTTTTTGCAGTACTCGTAAAAGGAGGTTTACGATGCGTTCACCACGTTATGTGGTACATACCTTAATGCTGCCAAATCCTCGGTTAACACCACAGGGAACAATTAACATGGTGCTTCAGATTATTTGTATAGATATTTTTATGAATGTGGCTCCTTCAGTGTAATGGATGAGCGTTTTAGGGGTAGGATTGTATGGGGTAAGTTAAGCACTTGGTATTTTAGGTACCGATTTCTTTATAATTGTACTAGCTATTGTGCCTGACTTTTCACGCAAAATAATAGGGGTGAAAAATTGTTGTTGGCCTTCTCAAACCATTCCGATATACACACAAAACTTTATGAAATCTAGTCAAGTCGTTTCAGAGGAGTATGGTAACTGACAATGTAACACTAGAATTGTACCTATTTATCAGATGACACTTAAAATATATTCGTAGAGCTACTAGATAAAATGGATGTGAAGAACAGATATACAGTCACGTCATATAACATACTTTCGAAGCTGAAAAAGAAACTGTCCTCACACCTCAGTATAACGAAAAACTTGCGAAAATTGAGTCCAACATCTGTTGCAATACGCGTCTTTTAACGAAATTCCCCTACATTGTTGAAAGGACGCACCTTTAACAACAGTTTATTGACCCGAGAGCCGCGTACCAAGAAACATGTCGCACTCAACTTAAAGTGCTGACAATAGAGTACGGTACTCATGAGAAACGTTTAGAATGTTTTATATAAATTCAGAGAAAACTTACTCTCGAATGTACTTTCACAGTTTTTCTTGTACTAAGAATCGTATCAATACAGACAGTCAAACTTCACTCGTTTATCTTAAGTTATGTACTCAAGTACGTCTAAGGTTATAAGGGTTCAACGTTACAATAATATGTATCGACAGGTTCACTTGATACATTAACTGTACGAAGAGAAAAAGTCATTCATTTTCCGATCAGTGAAAAATACAATGACTAAACTTAACTAATCATCCAATCTCAAATACTTCGAAACTTGTCAAGCAAAGATCAAACAATTTTAATACATCATGCGCTTCAACAGACAGTTAAATAGAATTTATCGAAATAGAATGTCTGTGGCATTGCCTTGTCTAACAAAACGAAGATGATTCGAATCAATCGTGCATAAAACAAACGGTCCTGTTAGCCCAATTAACTTTTTATTACGAAGCGTTATGTTAGCATTTCGGAATTTTATTGTTATTAAAAATATACTCCATTTAGACTTGTTCGTGTGGACTATGGCCCACTAATGAGGGAGCGAGTTCCTGTGTAGAAGAGTGAGATTCAATTTATACCCGTTAATGTACTTTACAATTTATTGTGATACATTGGCCTGTGCTAATGGTTTGTATTGCGTTATGCTGATGTTAGAACTTCAATTCTGTGCCTGTTTTTTTTTGGTACAAATATTGCTTATAGTACAAAGTAAATTAAACTAAGTAAATACAAAAAACATTTAAGCTTCATATTTAGTAAGAAAACTAAAACGAAATACGTTTTGACACTATTGTAATCGTGTTAACTATTAAGACGCGAAAAAGGAATACCATATTTATTTTATAAAGAGTCTTGTACAATCAAAATAAGAACGATTTATTATATTTTTGTTATCCTAAGGAGGTATTTAGGTACATGAAGAGTAATTGTACCAAAAGGAAGTCAAACTTGCTACTGGATGAAGAAGAGGGATACTGTTAGCGTTCAGTCATTCGCATTTTTTACAAATCTCACAACTATAGAAACAGGGCCGCTCTACCAAACATGAATTAATCAATATTGTTGTGGACTAGCGAGAATTGAGTCCGGCCCTCGCAACTGCCGGTCTTCTCAGTAACAACGGACTCCCCGATACTAGTACTAAGCTACACTCTTATATACAACTCGCTGCGAAAACTTTGATTTCGCGATTCAGGCCTCGAGATCTGATTGGCCAGCGAAAGTGAACGTAGCTGTTCCAATGACTGAGCATTAGAATTGAATTGGCAGCGAGCAATTACTGCATTACTGGGAATATCAATAAAAAAAACGGGCGTAATACGTTACCAAGAAAACTAGTTAAAGAACTGAATGGTATACCTAATAATATATCGATTATTATGCTGACTTTTGAAGATATTATTATTTTAAGAGCATACTTGGTGAGCTAGACTAATCGGTCATGCATGAGAACTAAAAAACTCAAAGCAAAAACAACACAAAGAGAACGTTGCACTTTTTGTTGATTTGATGTAACTATTCGATAAAAAACTTTGTGCACGTATTGTGATGTGTCATGATGTCATTTGTTTTTTTTTATCCTTTGTAGTGACTTGTAGGTACCTATTTAAAGATGCCTGTTAGTAGATAAATTGATACGAAAAAATAAAACGCTATTTATAATGTTTTTTGAAACATGGTAACATAAAGATGATTATTTTTTTACGTTCTGTGATCAGCTGATGAATGTTGACCTAAGACTTGAATCAAATCCTTTAATTATGTACTCTTAGTTTCTTCATAAAACTCCTGAAAATGTACAAAACCATTCTTGCACAGGCCTACTCTTCAATTTGGATTTTCTAAAAATCGAAACTACGGGCTTTCTCTTCGGTCTTACAGACCTGTCTTGTTTTCTCAACTGTCTTTCTCCACCTTCAACAAATCTCATTACATTATTAGTATTGTGCAGCAATTCCTCTCGAGATCACTTCAAAACATTTTTATATCCCAATCGCATGTACTACATATAAAAGCAATCTCCTAACATCGGATATCCTCATCGGAGCATACCTATTCACATGTTCATCGACTTTCCCTTTCGGATTTATTCGAGCTAACTTTTCATTCCGTTCGCGATCTGAGAGATAGAGATTCCATGCATTTCACTGAGCACTTGCATTCCTACTGCATATTTATTATTTTGTTTGAAATTTGAAATGGCTTTTTTATTACATTTTTGAAAATAAACCGTGAATTGTATTGGGAACAGGTCGATTCGCCAGTCTGTTTTTTTTAAGTTATATGCATGCCTTTTGCTGATTACTTGGTTACAAAAGTTTCAAATCCAATGAGACGTTAGTATACAGGCTATTTGAAACACTCAACAATGTGTGATAGAAACAAACTACACTAAACAAGGAAAGAAAGCGATGGCGGAATGAATTGAATGTACACCATAAGGGCTGGTTCGAAGCAGTGGAAGACAGAGAATTGTGGAAGGATTTAGGCTACTTTAGGCCAGCAATGGGACACTACACATTAAAACTAAACTTACATACCTATCAAATAACATATTTACAAAGTGTCAAACAATCGTGGCGTCATCTGTATCAACAATTGATTTATAGGGTTGATAGATACAAGCATATCTCTGAGGTCAATTTTTTTCTCTTGTTTGTAGGCTAACCGAGTTGTCAATACCAAATTTTCGGAAACTATATACGCAAGGTTGAATACCGGGTCGTGTGGCGCAACTTGAGAGAAGCCTTTTGTCCTATGGGGGCAGGTTGTGTTGAGAATTTCAGGAATTCTATAGCAGGGGAAAGCTTAGTTTGCGTATCTTTGAATAGGAGTCTTAGGAGCACAGCTTCCTATGAAGCACAATTAATCCCTTCTGAAAGGTTGATTAAAAACTCCATGCATCTAGGTAAGTAGGTAGATCCTGGTGGCATTGCGGTATGGATTTGTATGCAAGAGGTGCAGGTTCGATCCCCAGCGCAGGCAAGTACCAAGACTCTTTCAAAGTAATGTGTACTTTCTTAGTTATTCTAAGACACTACTGACAAACGGTGAAGGAAAAACATAGTGAACAAACCTGGATTCCAATTATTGGAATTAGAAATTGCCAATCTGCAATGATCAACGTGGTGATCAATGCTCAAACCTTCCCCGTACAGGGAGAGGTGGAACCCCAGCAATGGGACGATTATAGGCGGGTTTATATTATATTATATTATATATTATATTTATATATCTAGATAACTTTTATCTATCTGTGAGTACAATAAAATTCATTCACAGTCACATACATCACTACAGTACTCTCTCGTATATACAATTCAAATTCTAAGTCGCATGAGCTTCAAAGCTTGACCTTACAGATGCACTTTATTTTATGCACTCACTCATCTTTCTGCGTTTGAAATGTATTTTCTCTCCACTTGCCACCATCTTAGCTTTAAAGGCAGTAAGTAACGGGAGTGAAAATTTTATTGTGACCACTACATTGTCAGCTTTCTAAGGGTTTAAAATATTTGACGAACGTAAGGGATATAAAGTTCTATTTTTTATTCATGCAGTGTTTTTGCTTCTTGGTTGTAGCGCAAGATAGGTTTCTTAAATAATTGAATTCATTTCTTTTTTCAAATTTTGACGAAGTATGATTAAGAACTAGATGGGCCAAGATTACATTCCGCAAGACCACTTAAGACCATGTGGTAGGCCCAAGTGGAGATAGCGTGATGACCTTGACTATTTCATGAAGAAATGGGCTACACTTGCCTCCGAAAGGGAGAAATGGAAAAATTGGAAGTAGACCTTTGCCCAGCAGTGGAAAATATGAACATATAATATTGGGACAATAAATCCTACCAATCACAGTACACTTTTTTCAGTATTCATGTTATACCACAACACTATGACTTCTGCTCTAACAATCGAATTAAGAAGATAATTTTCCCAACTAGACACTACTTCACTGAAGCAAAGTCATAATATTACATACCAGTAAAATGCTAACGCAGCACATAACAGCTCACCCCAGAGAATCCAAGTATGATGTCCTCCATATTTACATACCCAATGCAACGTTCGAAATAACAACTGAATAATTTCCAACACTTGTGTCGCACTAAAAGTTTTATGAATTAATAATACATATTATTATAAACTTTGCTGGTACAGTCAACTACAAGACAACTGTACTAAACCATCACGAAATTCAACCTTAGGGTACTAAAATAAGGACGCTGTTATTATAAAACTGGCACCATTGATAGGGAGTCGACTGTATTAAGAATAAATACACTTGCTACTATGTCAACGTCGAAGCCAGATTAAACTTTGTTTTTGATTATATTCTAGTTTATTATACACTTAATGCGTTACAATGTTACTGGTTAATCTTACTTTTATGAATCACATAAAATTGTTATTTATACTTAACTCGTTTGGAAGTGGGTCATGAAAATCACAGTGTTTCAGAACATTACGACGTGATTCTAAGAAGGAGATTGAGAACAAAGAAGGAACTTTTTTTTGTGAATTTCTGAAGCTTCGGTGAAGCGCACAGGTGCATTCTATGTTCTCTGATGCTCATAGTTCGTTGGGACTGCAATCTGATATGATAGGAGAAAGGTCTGGCGTAGGACCCACATCTTAACGTTCCTTCCGAAACACAAAAGCTGTGATATTTATTTCTAAAACGCATACAAAACTCCAAAAGTTCGTATGCGCCATCAGGGTCGAACTCGAGACCTTTGACTTAACAGTCCTGCTGTCTTACCACTAGGCTATCTCACAGCAAGTAAACCATTTTTTAGGAAATTGTCTACAAATCTAAAAGTGCCTAAAATAATGACATACGAAACTAAACTTAATTTTTGACTACAGTCACATAATGTTTATGTTCCACCCATAAGCATATTTAGCAACTAAAGTCTGGAACAATTGCATTATACGATGAAACTTATTGCGACTGTACTGTGTCCTACTGTTTTAGTTCGCGAATCGTTGTTTTGAAAACACTGTTTGACTACTCTCAGACGGATTACAGAACAAAGCGGTTATTAGGTATATTATTTTTTGACCTTTAAAACGTATAAAGATATAACTGCATCAATCGGGTGTCACCGCGTTGTGTTTGCCTGATTTCTTGCATACGATTCTTTTCTTCTTCCAGGTGACATACGCAAATCATGTTGCTCATCTGTTTCAAACATCCGAGTTAATTCATGGCGAGAACGGTCAGCTGAGAGCCGATCTTCACGCTGAGTTAATGTCTCAGACTCGTGAGATAGGATGTGACGCTCACGGTCGGCTGTAAGACGTGCTTCACGTTGGTTAGTCGTTTCTGAGGCGCGCGAACCAGCTACTTGTTCTCGAACCATAGCTAGTCTCTCTTCTCTTTGCGACACTGTTTCCGAAGATACTAACTCAGTATAATGTTCCCGTCTCGCAGCTAAACGTGCCTCATGATCTTCATCAGTTTCTTGAGATCTAAGTTGTCTCTTCCGTTTAGAGTCTCTCGAATATTGAGAAAGGCCTGATTTCTTTCGTCTAGGCATAATTATTCTTGTCACAATATTACTTGGATTAACAACTGCAAAGTAATACTATAATTAAAATAAACGTTTTAACAAAAGCAATGTGGTGTTGCCCCTAGCAACGACCAAATAGCGAGTGAAATTTTCGGAAACTATATACGCAAGGTTGAATACCGGGTCGTGTGGCGCAACTTGTGAGAAGCCTTTTGTCCTATGGGGGCAGGTTGTGTTGAGAATTTCAGGAATTCTATAGCAGGGGAAAGCTTAGTTTGCGTATCCTTGAATAGGAGTCTTAGGAGCACAGCTTCCTATAAAGCACAATTAATCCCCTCTGAAAGGTTGAATAAAAACTCAATGCATCTAGGTTGGTAACTAGGTCGTGGTAGCCTTGCGGTTCTCTGTATAGATTTGTATGCACGAGGTGCAGGTTCAATCCCCAGCGCAGGCAAATACCAATGCGACTTTTTCAAAGTTTTATGTACTTTCTTAATTATTATAAGACTCTACTGACAAACGGTGAAAGAAAACCATCGTTTGAAAACCTGGATTCCAATTATTGGAATTCGAAATTGCCAATCTGCAATGATCAGCGTGGTGATCAATTCTCAAACCTTCCCTCTTGGACCCTGGCAATGGGACGTGTATAGACTGGTTTATTATCATATTTATATTATAGGTAACTTTTGTCTATCTGTATAAGTACAATAAAACTTATCTACAGTCACATACATCACTACAGTACTCTCTCGTATATACAATTCTTGACCTTACAGATGCACTTTATTTTATGCACTCACTCATCTTTCTGCGTTTGAAATGTATTTTCTCTCCACTTGCCACCATCTTAGCTTTAAAGGCAGTAAGTAACGGGAGTGAAAATTTTATTTTGACCACTACATTGTCAGCTTTCAAAGGTATTGAAGAATATAAAGTACGTATGCATTGTTTTTTTCTTCTTCTTGGTAACCTTGTTGTAGCAAGATACGTGTCTTAAAGAATGTAATTCATAAAATATACAACGTTGATAAAAGCGAGAGGCATTAAATGAAACCACATATTCTGTATATCATTATAAGGCTACACAACAAAAATCAAATCAATGTAAGCAATAGTTTAGTCACAGGATATTTTTTTAGTTTTTTTTTAGTTTGATCATGCTGTATCTTCCTGATTAGGTGACTAAGTTTTATAGGCATAGTTATCTAGTTGGCTCCGGTTGGGTCCGAAACTAGTCGGGCTATCCCGATAATTACGCGTGAGTAAACCGTTATAATGTTTTAAGTATGAATCATCCTCACGAAAGTTATTATAAAAATATTGCTTACATTGATTTGATTTTTGTTGTGTAGCCTTATAATGATATACAGAATATGTGGTTTCATTTAATGCCTCTCGCTTTTATCAACGTTGTATATTTTTTTTAAATTTTAACGATGTATGATAGAAACCTAACACCACCTACCACCCACCAACCTAAGAAAAGATAGCATGTGGCTGGATTCCGCTATACCTCATTAGACCACGTGGTAGGCCCAGGCGGAGATAGCGTGATGAACTCAGCTATTTTATGAAGTATGGGCTATACTTGCCTCCAAAAGGGAGAATTGAAAAATGAGTAATGAAAAATGAGAAATAATAGTTATTTACTTTCAACCCATAAGCATATTTAGCAAACTAAAGTCCGGAACAATTGCATTATACGATGAAACTTATTGCGACTGTACTGTGTTCTACTGTTTTAGTTCGCGAATAGTTGTTTTGAAAACACTGTTTGACTACTCTCAGACGGATTACAGAACAAAGCGGTTATTATATTATTTTTTGACCTTTAAAACGTATAAAGATATAACTGCATCAATCGGGTGTCACCGCGTTGTGTTTGCCTGATTTCTTGCATACGATTCTTTTCTTCTTCCAGGTGATTGATGGTAATTTCCTGGCATTCGTAGTAGCGACTGCGAGCAGTCGACATACGCAAATCATGTTGCTCATCTGTTTCAAACATCCGAGTTAATTCATGGCGAGAACGGTCAGCTGAGAGCCGATCTTCACGCTGAGTTAATGTCTCAGACTCGTGAGATAGGATGTGACGCTCACGGTCGGCTGTAAGGCGTGCTTCACGTTGGTTAGTCGTTTCTGAGGCGCGTGAACCAGCTACTAACTTGTACTCGAACCATAGTTAGTCTCTCTTCTCTTTGCGACACTGTTTCCGAAGATACTAACTCAGCATAATGTTCCCGTCTCGCAGCTAAACGTGCCTCATGATCTTCATCAGTTTCTTGAGATCTAAGTTGTCTCTTCCGTTTAGAGTCTCTCGAATATTGAGAAAGACCTGATTTCTTTCGTCTAGGCATAATTATTCTTGTCACAATATTACTTGGATTAACAACTGCAAAGTAATACTATAATTAAAATAAACGTTTTAACAAAAGCAATGTGGTGTTGCCCCTAGCAACGACCAAATAGCGAGTGAGTACGCATGCACGCCAACGTACTCTTCCGTTTAGAGTCTCTCGAATATTGAGACAGATTTGATTTCTTTCTTTCTTTTGTCGTCTATGTCACCAAGAACTGTAAAGTATGAAAGCTGGCTGCTAACCCGGTAACGCAACCGGTTAAGCTACTGTAAATTTTTTACACGTTAAACCACAAAACAACATAAGCCAAAGGGGGATGCAATAGTCATTTAGACCCTCTGTGTACACAAATATAATATAATGATGATAATAGGAAGCAATAATAAACTGGGAGTCCCAAAATCCATTGTAGTTTTTACACCTTTATTAATTTTTTTCATCGTCATAATAATATGTCACTAAACCAACATCATCCAAAAATTGTAGGTACCCATGGAAGAATATTATTCTGATGCCATACCCATCCTAAGTACCACATCACTGTCATAACGTGGGCACAGCACCCTACAGTGCGGCGGCAGGCAATCTCGTCATGAGATCAATCCATAATCAGGCCGTAGTCGTCAGGTATAGGAGAATCGTCAGAGTCAGTATTCAGAGCGTGAAGTAGTTAATTTAAACTGCAATAAATATAAGCAAGTAACTCCTAGAAGCATGACTTTGACATTTATGTTTTTCAGCAACGGACAGTGACATTTTTAGAACGCAATAGAAAGTTGCCATAAAAAGTTTTTATTTTAATCGAATTAGCTTCAAAACTGACGGAGTTTCATACAAACTTACCCGCCTCTTTTTACCCCCTTAAAGAGCAAAATTCCAGAAAAAAAGATAGCTTAAATGTTAGCGAGGACTAATAGCTACATAATAAAAAAGTTTCATCAAAATCCGTCCAGTAGTTTTTGCGTGAAAAGCGGACAACAAACAGACAGACCAAAATTTTTTAATCATATTTTTGGCTTCTATTGGTTGTATGAAGATCCCCCATCTGAGATTTTCTTTAATATCTTTAATGTACAGTCATGAGCTTGTTATAATTTTATTATATGTATAGATGTATAGATTTATCTGGGATTCTCAGGGTAGGCAATGTCTTTCTGTCTTTATTAAATGGACTGCAGCGCACTAGTCATCTACCTCTAAAAAAATCATCTTTCCTGTCCATCCAAAGGTTATCTGGAAGATATCGATGTTAACGATAAGACCACCATTGCGTTTGTATTAATAATAAACAAGCCTAAAACAATATAGACGTCCCACTGCTGGGCACAGATCTCTTTCTATATAGGGAAGGTTTGAGCGTTGATCACCACACTAGCTCACTGCGGATTGGTGATTTCAGACACCAACATTTGGAATCTAGGTTTCCTCATGATATTTTCCTTCACTGCCAGAGCAATAAGGTAAGCAAATTGAACTTTGAAAATATCTTAGTTGATACTTGCCTGCGCAGGGGATTGAACTTGCACAATGCGGCGTGCACACAAATCCATATTAATAACCGCGAGGCCACCACGTCAACCCTCACTGTATACAATTTAATTTTCACAGCTGTAACTACGGTGTATAATAAAGAGAATTCTATTATATTCTGTAAAGTTAAACTTAACATCAACATATTTTACGTAACTGAGTAATTACCGTAATATATCATAAAATAAAGTCGAAACTTTCGTTCAACGAACTACTTTGAATATAAACAGTTTTGGAATTCAAATAAAAGAGTTTTGCAGGCTTCTTTAGTGTAATAGCCTTCCTTAGAACTGTTTCCCTGACGACTGTGTATCACACCGAAACGTACGTTTAGTCTAATAAAATAGGCCTCCACGATTTAATTTTTGATTTAAAATGTTACATAAATTATTCTATGCAGTGCAATAAAACGAAATAAAGTTAAGTAATTAAAATTGTACAAAATCTATTTTACTTTTTTTTATGCAGCCTAAATAAAATCCCACTGTTAGCCAAGGCCTCCCCTTTCTCCTTCCAAACCTCCCTGTCTTTTGCGATTTCTGACCACTTGCCACCTGCCTATCAAAATTTTTACTATCCAAAACTCATGGAGAAATATGAAATAAACGTTTTTATCTACAAAGCTGATATATACTATCACCAACAGATGTTTTGGTTGTCCGTTTAACATTTTACATAGACAGGATCCGAGCTTATGCCAATTACATCTCGTAACCTGAATCTAGGTTAGATTATTTATAGAGACATTTAAATAGCCTGGCTTAAGTCCGGGTGCTTTAAGGTACGGTCCTGGGTCAAATTAAACGTTTGGTATTAAAAGCGTGTCTGCTAGTCAAAGTTCACTACGTGAGTATTCCACTATGTAATCTCAAAGATTAAATACAAGTCAAACCTTGTTTTTTGATTTCATACTAGTTTTATTTTTAGTAAGTTGGGTATAAAAAAAATATCTCATAAATTAACTAGGTAAAATGTAATAGGTTTTGTTAGAAGATAAACTCCGCTAATTCCATACCAAATTTCATAAAAACTGATGAAACCGTTTGAGTGCAAAGGAGTAATAAACATCGATCCATACTTACAAATTTTCGCGTTTATAATATTAGTAGGGTATGCACAGAGAGATCTTTTTAATCCGGATTTATTTTTTTACTTTCTGTGACTATTAAGTCTTATCATTAGATAAGTTATTTAAAAGGATAGTAAATTTAGGTTAAGTTACAGTTTTGTGTAAAGAAGCCATGTCGCTCAAGCAACACGGGGCTGGCTTGATCACGTAAGACTTGAGCAAACTCCGGGCTCCTACCGTACACTAGTGCCGGCGTTTCTGTTTATTTTTGCTAAAATATTATATTTATATTGATGACTAGCTTTTCCCGGGCGCCGTCCGTGTGAAGTCTGTATATAGGGCCACAAGAACTTTCTTGGGGTTCAAACTTTAAAGTGCAATAGATAGACAGATTTACCTTTGAGTTTATGACTATAGTCTAGAAGATCAGTACTTACTTGAAACCACTACAGTTATCTAAAGTTTAAAAGAGACGATAGTCCTTGAGTTTTCTTTGTCATTTCTTAAAACGTTACAAGTTAGGAGATGTCGACTTCTGCGAACTCTCCGAAAAAAAGGCTGGTATAAAATAGTTTGTAACTATTTTTGAGTTCGCCGAATGACACGTAACTGATATTTTTTTATCCTAGCAACGGAATTAACTATTTCATTTAATCCACTTCTATGTCAAACATCAATTACGAATTGGGTATTTGCCTAAAACAAATGCAATTAGTTTGTCAAACAGATTTCCTAAAAACATTGAACACATGCGTATGTAAGTCGATAGTATGGAAGTGGGGGTAATCACGTTAATTGACATTAAAAAGTGTATTGAGAAGTGACGTCATGCGAGATTTCAATTTACAGAATAGTGTTTTTTTTTTATTTAAGCGATCAAAACAAAAATAAGTGTCCAATATTTTTAGAAAATACCCAAGTCAGTCAAGTGCCTAATTGGCAGGAAGTATTTATCCTTAGCAAATACGAGCGTGCTTGAGTAAATTTCAGGCGTTAACGTACAAAAAGAGCTTCATATTCATCTATAGATGTCCTTATTTTTCCCGAGTGCTCTGCGACGGTCGCGTGACTATCGTTGACAAACAAAACCCAGACTCCATAGTATATCTCCGACCATTTATTTTACTCTTAACTCGACTCACAACAAATCGCTTTGCATCCGTAGCGTGTCGTCAAAGAAACGAATACAAAAAGACTGCCATTGTGACTAACAAGAATTATTTGGCGTAAGTTATGTTAACGAATTTTCTTTGGAATGTTTAGGAGTCAATAATGAGATAAAAAGCTCACACGTTTAAATAAAAAAATAATTAAATTAGAATTTTATCAAATTTGCAGGTATTTTTGTAACTGTGTTACAAAACAGTCACAGATTTTCTGCTTCTTATTTTTGATTCACGCTACGGATTCCTGTGGTGCAATGTGGTCTTCTAAGGACTTAGGAACAAATAGCTCTACTTTTAGTTTAACCTCATTCCTTATACCCCGTTTTTTCCAAACTCTTGGCAACAGCATAGGTTCTTTAAGCTTTAGCTTTCAGCTTTACTAACAATAGGACAGAGCCCAAAATAGAAAAAAATATCCTCCAAAACTTAAGTCAAAATCCTCAAAACATCTAATATTTTCTTTTCTGACCCCCATTAATATTTCGAGCGTTGTATACAAAAGACGGTTGCGCCAGTAAATCTAAGGCATGCGCCAAATCAGGCGTCTGTCAGCTAATAACAATAACTGTGTCACAGCCGCCCTGGACATTGTAGGGATTTACGAGCGCCGTTTATTTTAGCGCAGGTGTTTGCGATAGGATTACTTGCGGTCAAGCTGCTCCCAAACAAACGTGGCTGCGGAAATATACAAAGAAGATAGTGGGGTGGAGATGGTATTTATATTTTTGCAGGCCTATATTTGATAGAAGAAGGTAGCTTGGGTGTATTGAACGTTGAAGGCAGGCAAGGTCGGAGAAACGGGTGTTTTGGTGCTACTTATGTGTCTGGTTTAAAACCATTTAACAACACTTCTTCTCGATAGATGATTAGAATTGAACTTAGTATATTTATATTGTTGCCATGGAAAGTTTTACGGCGGCTTTAATATTGTGCCAAAAAACTACTGTGATTTTTGGTCGATAGATTATACGTCGTATTTTGTTTTCAAAATAACTGAAGTTATGTCTTTATTGAAGACAAAAAAGATAGTTTTATACTTGGTAATAAAAGTTTAAAGGTTAAAAATAATCTGAGTATTTCCTAATAAAGTTCTCCCTGCTCGTAAGTTACATATAGACACCGATTACATAAGTTTTTTTTATGCACTTAAGAAAGCTTTTTTTTGCTTTTGACACGTGCAACACTTGCAAAGCTATGGCCGGTAATTTTTATTAGAGTGTAAATGTCATAAAATATTTTATTTTAAGTTTAATTGAATACAATTCTATAAAATCTAAAAGATTTGCTATTCTCTTTATCTATCACCTTTCGCCTACCACCTTTCACCTAAGTAATTATAATTGGCACAAGACAAAATAATATGACCAAAACTTAGGTTTAAAATTATTGTTTGCCTCCTCGTAACTTTAGTACATTTATGGAGCAGTGCCTACATAGTAACAATGGGGAAAAAAATACAAAATATTTACGTGAAATATTTTAAGGAAATACTTTGTTGAAAACACTTGACGTTAAAATATGAACTTGTGTCTGTTTAAAAGTGAGTGTAGTATTATTTCATAGGTATTATTATATCGTGGGTTATTTCATAAAAAAATAAGAGTAAGTTTTAAGTATTTCAACAGGAATACTTGACTGCTTTTCTATTGTATCGACTCTTATTCTTATTCTGAGTCTTATATTTCTTAAAATGAAATGATGATTATACAATTTAAATCAATTTATTATATTTTAACGACAAATGTGTTAATTTACTGAAAAAAAATATATTTCTAAGTAAATAACACTATAATAAACACTAAAACAACTCTGTTTATCGTGAGTATAAATATGTTCAAGCGCCTGCAGATAAAAAGTTAGCAACTAGTCGCATTAACGCAAATGTTTTCAGCGCTCGGAGCTGCATGTAGGTAAACTGTAAGCTGCTTAGCACTTATAACAAATGTTTAAATAGTCGGCAATAGATTAAGCTACCAAATTATACTGGTTTATGTGTGTATGTCAAAAGAACTTAATTATGGTCTTTGTCTAATTCTAATGAGACTAAAATTATGAAACCTTATTATTACAGTTTCTATCCTAATTATGTTATTGATACCTATTGATATCAGATACCTAGATCTATTTTGCTGTAATAATAATGTCATCATCATCATCTTCATCTTCCTGTCTTTATCCCATTTTTCTTGTGGTCGGCTTTCAGCATCAGCAAGTTTTTTTCTTCCAATCTCCCCTATCAGACGCCACAGTAACAAGTATCTCATTCGTTCATATCATTCCTTATACAATCCATCCATCTTTGCTATGTCTATAAAATTACGGTCTAATTAATATACGAATAATAACAATCACACAGGTGTCAAAGATTTGTGGCAAATTAGATGAACTAGCTTACATAGTCAGAATAAAAATAAAATGATCCTTTTTCATCCATATTTCATTACATACAAGTCTGCTGTTACTTGTATAGTGTTAATGTTTGTTCTTTAATAAAGCGGGGGTGGCGTGGGTTTGGCTTTAGACTTTTAAAGGTCTCTTCTGTTAAAGTTGTTCCGTAAATAACGTACATCTTTTTGCATATTATAATTAAGAATAATTGTAAAGGTACGAGTATATTCATTTTTTACTTTAGGTACCAGAAACTACACGATTTTTTGTAGTCTCGCCCTGTGTGGAGGTCGAATTCTATACTTTGGAGAATACACTAGGTGCTAAAATAATGTATAAGTCTACATATTTCGAAATTCAGCCACATTACAACTGGCCTCAAGACTTCAATTAATTATTTTACTCAAAAAAAAACATAAAAGACCAAAAGTATGGATATATTTAACCACCCTTTGACCTCACCACGAATGTCCACTTTCCAGTTAATTACAACGAAACTTAATGAGGTTTTAATTAGATGGCAATCTCTGGCTGAATCGGTCGGATGCTATGTGGATTAAAAAGTATTTTGTGTGGACAGAGCAAAAAATACAAGTGAAATGGCTGCGAATAAGCTTGTCGTTAACTGCAAGTGGGTCGTGTTGTGAGATAATGGAAATACGTATGCATTTTTGGTAAAGGATTTCGTGATTGTCAACTGTTTTTAGTGCTTTGTGTGATTTTTGTGAGCAAATGTTTTCATTTGTTTATGTGTAGTCCGGTGGAAGTTTTATGTACTTTTTATTGATGTTGGGATGAGAAAGGTTTATTATTTCAGTCGTTGGAATGTTCTAAATTAAATTGTTTAAATTTAGGTAATACGTTATGGCATAATATACCTACGCTTAACATGATTCATTTTATTTTTGCTATACACCTTATTTCACCAAATAGAAGTCGATCCCTACCGATAAACTTGATAACAAGCTACTCATGTGTACTATTATAAGAATATCGTACACCAATAATTACTCAATTCCAATGCGCTTAACACTGTCAATAAAATGAGACTCAAAGCTTCACACAAAAATACAATAAATGCACAACAAAATACAATTTAACAAGTACTCTGTGTCCATCTGAACAATTCTGAATATCAACTTTTAAAAGCTGATCAAATAGTTCCCAACCCTACTGTTCAATACAATTATGCCGATGCCGTCTGAAATAAACTGATTCAATAACAAAAAATAAAACCTTTTTGGTACTTTTAATACCTTTTCACTACCAATTTATTCAGCAATTATAATGCGATTATCCTTGCCAAATGTTTGTAATATACTGAGTATTTCCATTTGGAAATGCAGGAAATACTTTATCAGATTTATTTTCGTTTTGATGAAGTCAGAAGGAATATTTGATTACTAAGATTAGTTTCATTATCTGATATGCATATGTGGTTTGGCAATGCGTAGGTTGAATTATATATTTTTGTGGATTTTCATCAATTAATTTGAGTCTGTCGTTTTGTTTTATTATCCCTGTTTATACTTACATAATATATATGTTCTTCTACTTTAGTTTTGTATTTGCGATGAAGTTAAAACCTTTTTGGAAATGAGATAATTATCAGGATTTAGTCAATTGCCGTCGATGATTGATCACTCATGGTAAAATATAGATGCGACACTGCAATACCAGTGTATTGCAGTATCGCATATATAGCTTAAAAAATTGGCAAGGTGCTGTCACCTTGAACGATGTTTCTGACATCCTGTTTATAAAGCTTAACTGTTGTCCGTATATTTGCTAAATTGTTTGTTTCAATTACACATCATATTTTGGGTCTTTGATAGAATTCTTAGAACGTGTTAACTTTTTAATATTATTAAATGCAAAAGTTTGTAAGAATAGATGGTTGTATGCCTGCTGTGGAGTTACCTGACAACCTGGGTTATCATATAGGGTACTTTTTAACCGGTTACGTCAAAGAGGGTAATGTTTTTGCAGCGATAGCCGACATACGCGCGGGCGAAGACGCGGGCAACAGCTTTCTAGTCATTGTAATACAACTTATTTCGCTAAAAAAAATCATGTTTCACTCGTTACAATTAATTAAATACGTTTAGTTTAATTTTAATTCTCTCTCCAATTTATTGAATTTTCGGCGTAAGTGTAGTGATACCCTGTTTTGAAGATAGCCCGGAAGATCGGTTCCGTAGATAGGACGCAGGTTCTGGACGACCACTGAAAGTACGTGGCAAAGATGTCTGATATTTATTTCGAAATAGATTTAAAGTAGTATCTTAGGTGCCTTTTGTTTGTGAATTTCACCATGTATTCTTAAAGATGTTTATATCTCTTATTGAGGGTTAGGTATAAAGAGGTTTTTTGATGGCCGTTTAAATGTATTCAACCTTCTGTAAGTACGTGTCGCTTCTATCACTACATAGTATAAAAAAAGTCGCTGTCACTATCTGGCCGGCGCTGTGTATGCTTAAATCTTTAAAAACAGGCAACGTATTTTGATGCGTTTTTTTAAGAGGTAGGTTTTACATACATAACACATTAGTATTGCACGCGTGCTAAGCTGGGGTGGGTTGTCAGTAATTATAATTGCGAAATCGCTCAAATAACAGACAGTGATACGTGTAACACACGTGACTCGATGCAAAAAATGTATTTTCATTATACCGATATGAATATAACAATGACATTTTAGACCATAGCAATATCTGTATTCAAATATAATTATAAAGTTGAAAGATAATAATAATATCTCAAAAGCAATTTATCTAGTACCAACTTAACCTATTGTCTCAAAACCAAAATATATTAACCATCTAAAATAGTATTGCAGACTTTTACAATATCTAAAACTAGAAATCGCTATTAATTGAGCTCTAAAACTTATTGTGAAAAGGTTCTATTGTTGTAAAACCAATAAGAGAGCAGCTACCTTATCCAATTCGCACTTCGTTCTGGACTAGCACTTTGTTCTTTGAAGGATAGATACGATTCGTGAGTGGAATACTATGATATTCTTTGGAAATAAACGATGTTACTTTCAGTTTAGTGATGAGAGGGACAAGACATATGACCTAAAGTTGTAATAAAATTATACTTGAACGAGTCGAGAGTTTCGAAAAGTAATGAAAACCTGTCTCAAATATTTATTTTAATATCTGTTTTATTTTTTACTCAAAGCAAGGTCATTGAACGAGAGTTTAAATTCTTCCATCACTCATGTAGGATTTCTTATGATGTGTGTCGTTTTTATAATTGACGTCATGTAACTCAAATTTCTCAGATTTTTCAAGTGCTTTTAGAACCTTTTGTTTTATATCGGTTTCTGATGTTTACGCAAATATTATAATTTTCCAAAATAATGACATCGAACGTACATACGTAACGAATATAATGCTATAAATTACAAACTTCAAAACTAATCTAATATTTGATTATTCTGAAATCAATAATATACAAATTCAAAACAAATAACTGAGTACTTACACAGATATTGTAAACACATAGAACTTCAGGCAATATCATTTCCCACGCGTCCGTTAATCTGCAAATGTAACATCTGATATTATTGTTAAACTTGTAACTAGTGCCGCAAACTATCTATTATTTATCAATACTCGAATATTAATTATACCTGTTTCCCTCTAGTTTCGTGATACGGTTATATTTGTCTGTAAAAATGTGCTAGTATCGTTGTTCTAAGTATTTAAATGTAATTTTTCGTAATGCCAGTGCGGTTGTCTAAAGGATTAGAAATTCGTTTCGACTTAGAAACTGTGTGCACTTTTTACGTTTACGTCATTAAAGGTTTCGGTGTTTTTTGAAATATTTTTATAGATGATTCAGTGTATAATCTTATTTGCTCGTTTATTTTATTTGTAATATGTTATGAGCTAAATGAATAACAAAAATAAAAAAAGTAGAATTCATTTACCTACTTAAAATAAAACGTCAAGTTTAATCCCACTTGTAAGCTACAGATTGGTGTAAAATGTCGTCGGTACTCGCCGCGAACTCCACAACATCTCTTAATTAGCCAAATTCTCTGAACAGGCTAAGGAACTCCCAACACGCCGTACAAACCGAAATCTCTTTGAAATGCATAATTCATTTTAATAAAAACTTTCACCGAAATCGTCTACAACTCAATTAACTTGTGATTATTATTGCAGACTGGTTGAGGTATTACGTAACTTGCAAAAGCAATGCGATAGCAATCATGTCGCTATTTCAAAATCATATTTGGTTTAAGACCAAATTTGATTTTTGACCGAAATTATTCAAAACGATCGCTTTTGCTAGTTATGTAATACCGGTGTTAAGAGTTAAAGACTCTGGGGTTGCAATTTGTAAATATTGGTCGCACTCAAAGCTGGACATCTGAATTATTAAACCAATGAAATATAGCTGTTTGGAACTTTGACTTGGTGATGTTTCAAACAGATTTGTTTTTGATGATAAATTGCTTGGAAGTTAGCGGAATGTTAGGTATAAACCCGCAGTTTTAGGTCAGTTGGATTACGATTAGCTTTGTGAATATCTGATCCGTATCTCTCGGTGTGCCGAGTGAATGTACTGAAATTGTAAAGACCACTAGTGCAGAAATCTTATTGAATATTTGGGGATTTCGGAGTTTCGGAGAAAAAGTCTCGTTTCTCGTATTTTTATGTCATAATTATTAGAAATGTAACAGGAAAATTGTTGTAGTAATGGAACGGTATTGAAAATTATTTATTTATTTAAAGAACTCGACCTGAGTTCACTGATCTTTGCTTCTACGAATAGTTGCTAAGAAAATATATTTCTATTCTGTTTTATGTCGAAAATTCGTATTCCAATAAAGTGGCTGAATCAAACGAAAGTATTACTTTAGTTCTCTTACAAAATGAGTTAGCGATCCATCAATATGAATTGCCAATCATAAAATCAGTGACCTTGCACTCCACGTGGCCCGAACTTTACGGTAATTGAAGGTCTCTTAATGTTTATTTAAGACTAGCTGCTGCCCGCGACTTCGTCTGCGTGGTATTCAAGATGTGTAGTGCTGTACAAAAAGTAAAGCTAAATAATGCTTAATGCCAGCTCATTAATCCTGTTTCGTTCCAAACTAATTTCTTAACTTTCTAATCCTAACCTCTAGTCTTACAAACATATTTGACTGTTAGTTAACACTGCTAGTTTTTTGCTGTGGCCACTATCTTGCACTGATTTGACAATTTGGATTGAAGGACTTGAAAACAGGCGATGGCAAAGAAGTGTGCTGGTCTCTTACTGGCTAAACCGCCGGAGTGCTTCACCGTATCCTATTGTCGGGGGCCACGGGAACGCTTTCGCAATCTACCGCAAGCCCCGACAGGTGAGCTCTTTTTAACGGGAGCTTCTTCATTAATGTGGAGCCAGCTTTTGCCAGCCCTTATTAAGAGGCGCGTGGAAGCACCACGCATTCCGTCTTTGCCTTTATCCAGTACAGTAGACTGCCCTGAGACTACTGGCGTAGGTTATTTATGGTGGTTGGAGGAGGGTAAATAAGGCCCTTCTTCTATCCCTTGCTCGTCGATCATGGATCAGGTGGTTAGATGAAGCCTGTCGTGCTTTTTCCACTTTTCCTTGAGCGTCATCACTTCTTCGCAGAACTTGGTGACGGCGCACTAACTAACCGCGGACACTTTGGCCACTCTAGGCGGTGTGACATCGTCGTTACGAAGATGTCGCATTCGCACTGGATGTGAGAGGGGTCTGTATACCCAAATTTGCCAAATTTCGTTTGCCTACCTATTTGGGTTCTGAGATGGTTGCATGCTTTCCGAACAGGCCACTGCAAGGTGGGCCGGTAAACCGGGCGGCAAATGTTCCTGAGGTAGGACATAAGTAGTAGGCGGTAGTTGTCGATCTACCCAGATCTTGCACCGAGCTCGAGTTGGAGTTGCAATAGTAGTCAGTGTATGTCTAAAGAAGCTCTTTTGGCTCTTAAGTCTACCCGATTTAAGTCTCTTCTAACGTCAGGTAAAGCAATGCCAACCAGGAGTCTCCTCCTGGTTGGCATTGCTTTACCTGACGTTAGACACTTATTGTGCGGGGTTGGTCCTTAACAGTCAGATATTATTCGACACGTTTGCACTGTGCGCTGTGGTGCGGAGAACAGCAGGCGCTGCTCCTCATTCATCTTCTATTTCGTTTTCTTTCTACCTTTGACAGATGGTTTTTTTTTTTAAATCATGTCTTAGTGCTTACTTACATGGTTATCAAAGTTTCAAGTTTCTAATTCTAGTAGTTTGAGCTAACCCGACTGAGCCTGTTAATGTTACGTACACATACAATACAATCGCGGGAGTACGCGTGCGGGGCATACTCGTTCTCGAGATTTAATAGACATGAATGCTCGAATATCAACACACTTTTACTTAACAACTACTCTATACCATCGCAATTGGTGCACAATTTTGTAGTGTATAGGTACTATCAAATCTTCAAAACCACGTGTCACACACAACAAAATTGCAGTCAACAACTAAGTAGTTAATTAAGTAAAGTAAATCATTTACCGTCCACACAATTTTTTGTTTTGGTGTAGTTGGTTTTCTTTCATTTCATATCCACAGCTCCTCCTAAATTGGATGAGACTGTCCTAGCTTAAACAGTAAGTATCATATACCATATAAAAGTATTTTAAGGAACAATTTTAGGTATGTTAAAAAAATCCAAGCGCTTCTTACAATACTTTTGCACTACCAAAAACGATAGAAGAAAAAAAATGTTATGCTTGACTGAGATTCGATTCGTTCTCAAAAATTATTTAAAAAAATGTGTGTCGAAATGAAATTTGAACTTAGAGTAAAAAAATACGAAGCTCGTACTTCCCTGAGCCCGCTATTTTAATTTCTATATTGTAAGCCAAATAGCATGTTAATATTAATGTCAAAACATAAAACCATAGCAACAGTATTTTGGTCGCTATGGTGACATTTTCAGTTACATCAGATACGTGTTCTTTAAAAATAAAGGCTAATTGCTAAGACCCCATAGTTAATAACCTGATAATAAATAGCCTACATGTTGTCTAGACCTGTCCTTAATCTTCATGCAAAATTTGAACAACATACTTATGTATATTAAGTAGTTTTTTCGATTAGCCGGTAACTGTCATAAAATTCGTGATTGCTCACCCTCCATATCAAATAGCGCAATAATACGTAGAGTTTATATTGTCACGACCTCTAGTCAATATATTCTGAAAATTTGAAATGAAATGAAAATGAAATCTGTACATTATTTTTTTGGGATTATCCCGGACATATATTTACGGATAGTTTAACAATTTTATGACAATAGTTCTTTACCAGGTCGTCACAAAACGATGGGCACAAAAGCTTAGTATCCATGTAAACAACTTTAATTTTCATCGACTTAGCTTCAAAACAGTCGGGAGTTTCATAGAAACGTACCTCCCCCTTTTCACCCCCGTTAAGGCAGAATTACCAAAAATCCTTATTGCGTCATTCTTAACTTCTATCTAAATAGCCAAATAATTATTTTAATCGAATTAGCTTCAAAACTGACGGAGTTTTATACAAACTTACCCGCCCCTTTTTACCCCCTTTAAGAGCAAAATTCCAAAAAAAAGATAGCTTAAATGTTAGCGAGGAGTAATAGCTACATAATAAAAAAAGTTTCATCAAAATCCGTCCAGTAGTTTTTGCGTGAATCGCGGACAACAAACAGACAGACAAAAATTTTTTTTTTCATATTTTTGGCTTCTATGGGTTGTATGAAGATCCCCCATCTAAGTTTTTCTTTAATATCTTTAATGTACAGACATGAGGTTTTTATAATTTTATTATATGTATAGATAAAACGCTCCGAACTCGATTCAATCAATGTGTACAGTTTTTAAAGACAATTCGCCAACGCAATGAATACTAAGCGTTTGACCTTTGGCTCCACCCTCCTTTACAGACGGAATCACCTCTCCCCCAAATTAGAATTCGTTCAAATCAACTTTCCCTTTACACAAAGGATCACGGGTATTAAGCACCAATAAAGCTATAATAATAAAACTTTTATTCAAACCTAATATTTACGTAAGATTCGAGATCCCGAGGGAGATCTGGGCGAACTTAACAACCGACAGGTTTAATTAGGGAACGAAGCTAATTCCCAAGTTTTGATGAATGCGATTTCACGGATACAACCCCATTTCACCCTCGGCGGGAGTAGCATAATTTGAAATTTTGATTTAAAGCCTTGTTTGGTTAATTGCTGTTAATACTATCTGCGTCGGGTTGGTTATCGTAACCAAAGTGATCGTAACCCTTTTGTGATTTATCTCAGATTTTGTTGAGAGTTTTTGATTAGATTCTTATAAAATTATCGAGTTAATTGTTAACAGCAGGGAAACGAATGGCTTTGGGGTTTGTTAATGATTTTATATTACTATTTAAACGATATACTTTTGACAAATTACTTTTAAATTATCACTAAAGTAACATAGTATGTCTACAAAAATATTACGGCCCGAAAATAGTTGTAAATATTTTTAACACTAAAGTCATAAAAATTCGTGACACAAAACCTAGCGAAACACGAAAACTTTCTACTTTTGATGAAAAAAATGTAACCTTACGACCTTTAAAAAATCTTTCCAATTTGTGATTTTATTAGGCATCCAAATGTGCCTAATTTCAGTCTATTTCTGGAAGTTCTAATATTTGTGCGCGTAGAAACGCGAGCGCTGCGTAAGACAAACATTCATATGAAAGTGTAATCAATGTTCATTTTGTAAACAGTCTTATTTGAAGGAGATGGGGTGGTAAAGAGCGGCTTGAACGTTCGGCTAGACTTTTTTTGGTTTGTGAGATAATTTTAGACTCTTGCATGTTATTAGCACGGTATACATGAATACAGAAGTAGGACTCGGATGTTTCTAAGAAATTAATGCTAAAAGCCTTGCGGTATGTAACAGCGATAGGGCTGCCCACCTAAGTCATTTAAAATTTTTATGATTTCGTGGTTCGTGATGAAAAAAAATTTTTTTTTAACCGACTATGTCTGAGAGGGGTAATGTTTTTGCAGCAATAACCGACATTCGAGCGGTCGACATCGCGAGCAACATCTAGCACAATATCATAATGAACAAATCAAATATTAATTTTATAATCAAAACAAGTATCAAAACAAATATTAATTTAATAATCGGTTAGCAAATTTCAAAAATTGAGATAACAATATTATCGAATCTCGTTACATGTCGAATTTAATTATATTTGATTGCGTTAAAGGGAACTGAGTGTTATTTTATGGGAGTTTGACCCAACTTGTTACGGTCTAACTGGAAATGTAAAATTAAAGTGATTGGTTTCCGATGAGCTTCGTAATTCACTGATTAAGTTGCTTGAAAAATTATCTCTTAGTCCCTTCAGGTTTAATTTTTGTGTTTGGTCTACATTCTAGGCTTTATTATATAATGTGTGACAGAAACTATCTTATATCTAGCCTTTTTGTTTACTGATCACACGTAAACGAATAGGTTAGACATATATAAATACAAACATACTTTCTTAGTTATTTTATTTCAGACCCAAAACTATAATTATGTAGTATTTTATTTATAACCTTCCAAACAAAACAAAGGACGTAATATTGCGTAATAAAAAAAAAAGCTAAACGAATACAAAAATCCTTTTCAAATACTCCAATAACTAAGATTAAACAAACAATTATTACAAATATTCAAATGTCTCCAGAATATTGAAATAACAAGCTCAATATTACATCGAATGGAGAATTTATTAAAGTTCCATCTTCCGCTATGAAATCCGCATTATTGCTTGCATTGCCCCTTTCCGTTGTTAGCTCCAAGTCAACTGAAAACAGATAATTCAATTGAATTTCTGAGATAAACTGCATGTAACGTATGCGTGTTAGGGTGGAAATACTGTTGCATCGTAGGAACTATGTTCAAATAGTAGTACATGCTTGAAAATTACATGTATTTACGTTTGTCTGATGGTATAGAGGTTTTCGATGTCAATTTCTTTGTGTGTACTGAATAAATGTTTTATTTATGTATCTATCTATCTTGGATGTCCAGTATACATTGGATGATTTAGTTTAATTCCACGACTTGTACGCCAACTAGTCTCAAATTAGGCAGACTTTGTATTATGAGTACTTGACAACTGATAAACATACTTATTTGTTTCTAAATACATACATGTTTTAGATAAATTACATCCAGACACAGAACCGTGCTCATCACACCAACATTGGTCCTGGGTGGAAATCGAACCCACGACCTTTGGGATAGCAGTCAGGGCCACTAACTACTAGACCAATAAGCCAGGGTCCATTTCAATTTGAAAGGAAATCAATTTTTTTACTATAGAAGAATTTACTTTGAAATAACCATTTTTAAGTGTCATTGAGTTTCGATTCTATAAACGGATTCGAGTAGATTGCAGGTTCACATCTATTACAAACAACTACCAATTCGTCTTTTTTAATCAATTTCCAATGTTCGACTGCTGCTATTGTAAAGTACAATAGCAGCAAAAACAAGAAAAAATTGAACAAACGAATTGTCTGCGCCACCAATCAACGCATAAGAAAATGTCGTCATAAAACGGCAGCCAATGGCAGCGTCTTAATATGACGTGATACCAAGTGCGACGGGTGCGACGGGCGCGAAGACACACTTCACAAGCAACCGCCATACGCGAAATATCTATTTTTATATCCTCTTTTTTAACTAAATTATTGCGTTAGTCCAAGATTAGCAGTATAATTAATATTAATACTACAAACCAAATAGTTTCCTTTTGTTCCCATCACGAACACTAATTGTAATTCAAGTACGTGGTATCAATAAAACTAGATAACTTAAGCGATTAACTTAACAAAATATCCATCAAAAACTAAAAATAACGCAGCCAAAATCTGCTTAAAACAACACTCACATATAAAACCTTCTTGCATGAATTCACTCGTGATTACCATGATTCCTCGGCAAAGCAAAACTATTTACTGAATAAACATTTAATGCACTTGATCTGGACAAACGGGTTCGTTATTTCAAAGAATAGCTGAATCGCACAAAGTGACGCAGACATGCTTTAGTTTCTCCTGGATTTATTACAGCTGACTACGTTTATAGCGAACTAAAAGAATTTTACTATTGTCTACCTTAGAATGAGATTTTGTTTGTGACTGAAATAATGAGATAGTTGTATAGGTATAAGAAAGGATAAATACGTACACTAATACACTACAGTATATATCTGAAATCATCATTTTTGACAACATCCTACTAATCTATACATATAATAAAATTGTAACAAGCTCATGTCTGTACATTAAAGATATTAAAGAAAAACTCAGATGGGGGATCTTCATACAACCAATAGAAGCCAAAAATATGATTAAAAAATTTTTTGTCTGTCTGTTTGTTGTCCGCTTTTCACGCAAAAACTACTGGACGGATTTTGATGAAACTTTTTTTACTATGTAGCTATTAGTCCTCGCTAACATTTAAGCTATATTTTTTTTGGAAATTTGCTCTTTAAGGGGTAAAAAGGGGTGGGTAAGTTTGTATGAAACTCCGTCAATTTTGAAGCTAATTCAAAATCATAATACACATCTGGAATACCACGCAGACGAAGTTGCGGGCAGCAGCTAGTATTATATAAACGCAAAATTGTTTTGTATGAATGAATATTTATAATTCTTTAACGTTAACCATCTGGGTCAATTTTGATAAAATGCGGTATGGAGTAAGGTAACGCCCAGGATTAAAACAGACTACTTTTTAACCGACTGCGTCATAGGTTATGGTATTGCAGCTATAACTGGCATTCGAAGTTAAAGTTGCGGGCAACAGATAGCGATTTTATAAAATAGTTCCTTTTTCATTAGCTCTTAGACTCAATAGTCTATACCTATATTTAAACAGCCGTTTCTGTAAACGTTTGCTTGCCCGATAATATCATAATGCTACATGCATTAGAAAGAATTATTGGATGAATACACCGACGCTAGACGTCAGACAAACTAAACTTAATAAGGTTTTACTAAAATAGAACATAATTTAGAATATACAAACTCGTAAAACAGGAAATAAAATCAAATAGACCGTCAAGGAAATTTGTTGAATCTTCAACATTTATATAAAAGCATATGATCATAACAATTGTTTACTACATCCTGAATTTTAAGACTGGATTGATATGACTGCTGTAACTTTTGATATGATACGTGCCCGACCCAGTTTCGAGAAAACAAAGGATTTAAGTCGAGCTCCAAATAAACTTGGATATAAAAGATTGACAGCGCGTAGTTGAAAATAAAACGAAGCTATCTTTTAATTTGATATGCTTCACCGATTTTCTACGAATTATTTTTCGCTTGGAAGAATTTCAGAGTTTTCATTTACGGATTAAAATAAAATGATAGAAAGGTTTTTTATATCATTTTCTAAACTACAATTCAGATGTCTATAGAACCTTAAATTAAACAAAATCATACAAGCAAATGTCAATATTGATCTAGAATAAAACAAACAATACCAACTCATTAAAATAAACCTAACTTTCACGCAATTCCAATCATAAAATTTCATCTAAAACCATAAAATATGAAACAAACCCTTGAAAACACGAAAGCCCATTAGCATGATATCAAACGGTCTCCACCGGTCCGGAACACCTAAAAACTCGATTGAAACATTTATCTTACGATCCTAAAACATTCAGTTTTTCATTCACCATTCACCGTATTTTAAACTGTGACACTTCGCTTTAATAGTTCTCTCTAACGATCCCTGGGTACATAAAAGATAAGATAATACCAGCTATCGACACGCTGAACGGAAAATTTCCACAGTATTTGATCGTCCGGGCGCGGATAAAGGTCCATGGTTAAATTTTAAAATTTTCATTTTCATCTCCTTTCAGACCATTGGTCGTTATCGTCCTTACATGTTACGTTACATCGGGTTTACATGCAGATAATGTTGCCTTTGCTAAGTTTCAAAAATTGCATGTTTGAAGAGCTCGTAAAAGTTGATTGGTAGGATAGTAAAATGTTGAAATTTTGGGACTTTGCTGCACTTTGCAGCTTAACTTGGACGCAAGCTTTACTTAGTAAGAGCATCATACGTAGTAAAGTTGTTGATGTAGTTTCGTCCAAATTATCTCTACATCGTTTCTGCTTTAATTAAGGTTCTCGGCAGGTCTGTGACTGATCCGCTGCTGTAATCGTTTTGTGGTCAAACTTAAGGAGCGTCAAGGAGCTTATGTTTAATGATGGAATGACCAAAATACTCGTCTCTCGAATTTATATATCTCACTTGATGTTGCCCGAGACTACGCCCCCACAATAGTCCAAATCATTACCCCCCTCTGACTCAGTCGGTTGAAGAGTAATCTATGTGTTAACCCAGGGTGTTATCTAACTCCACACAAAATTCTATCAAAATGTATCCAGCCATTCGAGCGTGAAAGCATCCATCCATACACAAACCTTGGCGTTTATAATATCAGTAAGATAGTTAGATAATAAAATATTTCCTTTGCCGTATGCCTATAAATTATAGACCAATCAATATCATTACAATAAAACAATCAATTAAAACTTAATCTATCAACGCCAAAAATTACAGAAAGATACACATCTATAAAACCTTTTAGATCTACATACCACACCTATTCAAGACGTATGCCATCAAAAAGCCAGTAACATAACACCATAGAAACGGCAATTAGAATAAAATATATATATTACGTGCTGAACCGAACTACTCGTTAAGTGTAGTTGAGTAAATCCAAACGAAATGAACGGTAGCTTGTCTAATTACAAAGGTATTAACTGTAATGATCTTTGGGCACGGAATGAGAACACGCGAACGACCAAAGAGTCTGTACTGCTAGACTAGATAGGGTAAATATTTCTATGGATTTTTTGTTCCCGTTTTGTTGAAAAAGTGGAAGGCCGCTTCTAGTTTTAATGTGTTAGTGGTTGTTGTAGATTGTAAATGATTGTTTGCTTTAGTTGGGATGGAACAATGACCTCTGTAGATGGAGTGACGGGAGGAGGCAACAGTAATTATATTTTGCTTGTTTTGTTTGATTATTGTTACATCCTAATATTTGGTATTTGTTCTTTCTTATAATAGTATTTTAGCTCACTCTATAAGGCAACACTTCTGAAATTTTTCACAGAACGGAAAGATATAAATAAAACAATTGAAGTTACAAAAAAAGCATTTTGAACTTAATCCTAATTTAAACGCTTTCTTTTAGTTTAGTGACTAGTAATTTATCCTCTCTATACTTTCACATATATGGCACAAAAACTACGCATATTTATCTTACCCTTTCTTTCTCTCCAGTGCCAGCCCACTTAGAACCTTCTCGTAACTCAAAATTACATAAACACACATCACATTATGACAGCAGCAAATAAAACATAAATTCAGCGCACCGTATTCATAAAAACGCGGCAAGTGTAACCGACGACAGATTTACATAGCCATACAATAGTAACGCATGTTTGCGTCCATTCTCGGTACAAAAAACGCGAAAAACCAAAATTATATAGAGAAAAATTGTCACGGAAAAAGTTTCTATGTAAAGACATATTTATACGATGGAGTTATACGAGACTTACAGCTTCATAAAGTTGGTGAATGTGATTTGTGACAAAGAAGCGAGGATGTATGGGCGATGGGACGATGGTGCGCGGCAAATAATCTATGTACAGTTGTTCATAGAACACGTTTTTAGGTGAGATTGTAACCTAAGTAGGCATAACTGTTGAAATTAAAAGAATATTGGAAAATAACAGAAATAAAGTCTATTCTAGAATTACTTACGAAAGTTTTAATCATACTTTGTATTTTTTTGGTTTGAACTTATTATGTCTAGTACTGGCGGCCCGCCCCAGCTTTAGACGGTGCGATCCTGATTTTGTTATACATATAAGCCTTCTTCTTGAAACATTCTGCGTATAAAAAACCGCATCGATATCCTTTGCGTAGTTTTAAGGACCTAAGCTTAGATAGGGATGGAGAGACACGGGAAAAGGCTTTGTTTTACACCATACTTTGTAGCCCACATTTTTAATCCAGTAGACTCGTACAGCTACAAACATTCCCTTTGGAGCGTGCCACGCATGTCTCGCACCTACAACGCAAGTAACAGTTAAAATTTAATTGCTCATAGTACAATCATTAATACTATTTATTTCTTTCTGCATTAGCATACAAATATATTCTATCTATCAAAAAGAAATGTAAAACCGAAGATAATGATCAACACGTCGAAAACCTCAAAAAAAAAATCCCAGTAATTTCACTTCAAAAAATCAACACGTCCGTACAATATCCCGGTCTTTTCCCACTGTTATACCTTTATCTCGGCATTGTTTACAGCAAGTACCGTTTAATTTCTCCAGCGTTATAATTGAAACACGCACACGTTACGCCGCTTGCATTCATAATGTTTATAAACGGTCAAACTCGACTTTTTTCCGAATAATAAAACCGTTTTAATGTAAAAAGTTTTAAGAGTATTTCACCGCTTTTCTGGTTACAACTTTTTTCGAGAGATTCCTTTTTTAAATTTTAGATTTTATTTATGTCGTTGCTCGGTTTGCGGTTGGATATTGTTTTTTGTGATTATTTATTGGAAGGTTCAGAATCTAACGTTTTTTTCGTTCTATTTATAACTTTGTCCGCTTTAATTATATCGAGTCGGGTTTTAATATTCAATTACAGTCATACTTTTGTGGAAGTCATAATATATGAAATATTTTAAAGGAGAAATAGGAATCACATTTTTTTTGTTTTAGTTTATCATTACTCTGGAACTTTTTCCTAAATTCGTAATGTAGATATTAAAATAATATCAGTGCACTTCATACTAATATTATATGTAACTAGCTGCTGCCCGCGACTTCGTCTGCGTGGTATTCAAGATGTGTAGTGCTGTACAAAAAGTAAAGCTAAATAATGCTTAATGCCAGCTCATTAATCCTGTTTCGTTCCAAACTAATTTCTTAACTTTCTAATCCTAACCTCTAGTCTTACAAACATATTTGACTGTTAGTTAACACTGCTAGTTTTTTGCTGTGGCCACTATCTTGCACTGATTTGACAATTTGGATTGAAGGACTTGAAAACAGGCGATGGCAAAGAAGTGTGCTGGTCTCTTACTGGCTAAACCGCCGGAGTGCTTCACCGTATCCTATTGTCGGGGGCCACGGGAACGCTTTCGCAATCTACCGCAAGCCCCGACAGGTGAGCTCTTTTTAACGGGAGCTTCTTCATTAATGTGGAGCCAGCTTTTGCCAGCCCTTATTAAGAGGCGCGTGGAAGCACCACGCATTCCGTCTTTGCCTTTATCCAGTACAGTAGACTGCCCTGAGACTACTGGCGTAGGTTATTTATGGTGGTTGGAGGAGGGTAAATAAGGCCCTTCTTCTATCCCTTGCTCGTCGATCATGGATCAGGTGGTTAGATGAAGCCTGTCGTGCTTTTTCCACTTTTCCTTGAGCGTCATCACTTCTTCGCAGAACTTGGTGACGGCGCACTAACTAACCGCGGACACTTTGGCCACTCTAGGCGGTGTGACATCGTCGTTACGAAGATGTCGCATTCGCACTGGATGTGAGAGGGGTCTGTATACCCAAATTTGCCAAATTTCGTTTGCCTACCTATTTGGGTTCTGAGATGGTTGCATGCTTTCCGAACAGGCCACTGCAAGGTGGGCCGGTAAACCGGGCGGCAAATGTTCCTGAGGTAGGACATAAGTAGTAGGCGGTAGTTGTCGATCTACCCAGATCTTGCACCGAGCTCGAGTTGGAGTTGCAATAGTAGTCAGTGTATGTCTAAAGAAGCTCTTTTGGCTCTTAAGTCTACCCGATTTAAGTCTCTTCTAACGTCAGGTAAAGCAATGCCAACCAGGAGTCTCCTCCTGGTTGGCATTGCTTTACCTGACGTTAGACACTTATTGTGCGGGGTTGGTCCTTAACAGTCAGATATTATTCGACACGTTTGCACTGTGCGCTGTGGTGCGGAGAACAGCAGGCGCTGCTCCTCATTCATCTTCTATTTCGTTTTCTTTCTACCTTTGACAGATGGTTTTTTTTTTTAAATCATGTCTTAGTGCTTACTTACATGGTTATCAAAGTTTCAAGTTTCTAATTCTAGTAGTTTGAGCTAACCCGACTGAGCCTGTTAATGTTACGTACACATACAATACAATCGCGGGAGTACGCGTGCGGGGCATACTCGTTCTCGAGATTTAATAGACATGAATGCTCGAATATCAACACACTTTTACTTAACAACTACTCTATACCATCGCAATTGGTGCACAATTTTGTAGTGTATAGGTACTATCAAATCTTCAAAACCACGTGTCACACACAACAAAATTGCAGTCAACAACTAAGTAGTTAATTAAGTAAAGTAAATCATTTACCGTCCACACAATTTTTTGTTTTGGTGTAGTTGGTTTTCTTTCATTTCATATCCACAGCTCCTCCTAAATTGGATGAGACTGTCCTAGCTTAAACAGTAAGTATCATATACCATATAAAAGTATTTTAAGGAACAATTTTAGGTATGTTAAAAAAATCCAAGCGCTTCTTACAATACTTTTGCACTACCAAAAACGATAGAAGAAAAAAAATGTTATGCTTGACTGAGATTCGATTCGTTCTCAAAAATTATTTAAAAAAATGTGTGTCGAAATGAAATTTGAACTTAGAGTAAAAAAATACGAAGCTCGTACTTCCCTGAGCCCGCTATTTTAATTTCTATATTGTAAGCCAAATAGCATGTTAATATTAATGTCAAAACATAAAACCATAGCAACAGTATTTTGGTCGCTATGGTGACATTTTCAGTTACATCAGATACGTGTTCTTTAAAAATAAAGGCTAATTGCTAAGACCCCATAGTTAATAACCTGATAATAAATAGCCTACATGTTGTCTAGACCTGTCCTTAATCTTCATGCAAAATTTGAACAACATACTTATGTATATTAAGTAGTTTTTTCGATTAGCCGGTAACTGTCATAAAATTCGTGATTGCTCACCCTCCATATCAAATAGCGCAATAATACGTAGAGTTTATATTGTCACGACCTCTAGTCAATATATTCTGAAAATTTGAAATGAAATGAAAATGAAATCTGTACATTATTTTTTTGGGATTATCCCGGACATATATTTACGGATAGTTTAACAATTTTATGACAATAGTTCTTTACCAGGTCGTCACAAAACGATGGGCACAAAAGCTTAGTATCCATGTAAACAACTTTAATTTTCATCGACTTAGCTTCAAAACAGTCGGGAGTTTCATAGAAACGTACCTCCCCCTTTTCACCCCCGTTAAGGCAGAATTACCAAAAATCCTTATTGCGTCATTCTTAACTTCTATCTAAATAGCCAAATAATTATTTTAATCGAATTAGCTTCAAAACTGACGGAGTTTTATACAAACTTACCCGCCCCTTTTTACCCCCTTTAAGAGCAAAATTCCAAAAAAAAGATAGCTTAAATGTTAGCGAGGAGTAATAGCTACATAATAAAAAAAGTTTCATCAAAATCCGTCCAGTAGTTTTTGCGTGAATCGCGGACAACAAACAGACAGACAAAAATTTTTTTTTTCATATTTTTGGCTTCTATGGGTTGTATGAAGATCCCCCATCTAAGTTTTTCTTTAATATCTTTAATGTACAGACATGAGGTTTTTATAATTTTATTATATGTATAGATATTGGAGGATTTGTCATATGTGGTACGTAATAGGATAATGTGGCTACCTGAATAGATTCGTATAAATCAAATTCAATGCTCAATTCATTTGTAATCATTTTAATGAATAGTAATTAATTATTAATATTTCAATGACTCAATTTCATTTAGATATAGAACGATCATTTATCATAATGGCCTTCAACACAATATTTATTTTTAACCGACTTCGAAAAAGAGAAGGTTTCTTAATTTGTTCGTGAAAATGCTTTTGTTTTTAGAGATATTTATGTATGTCTACACATACTGTCCGTAACTACATTTGGTCGTATGGATACTGCCTGTAAAACAAAAACCATAAAATAAAAATAAAAAAGAATACATATAAGTTTCTCATCTGCCAACAAAAACTTAACACAAACTACAAGAAGTATTTATTTAATTACATAAATGCCAGTCTAGGCTTCCATCGACCGGCGTTGGAGCAGATTCAAAACTTTTCGAAGGTATAAAAACAAAGCATGAGTGTTTGACGTGTTTTCCAATACCGAGGATGAACTAAGTTCTCCTAACTTTGAATGGCCCCAGTCCGGCAAAAACGGCGTAAAGTTTTTAATTTAACTTTTAGAGCGTTTTTTTTCTTTTTTAAAATGTAATCATTGCGTGTCTTGCTGTAGTTAAATGGGTGGCGTTTGTTCGCGGAAAATGACAGTATTATTATTCATTTCCAGGAATTTGATGATTTAGTAGAATACATTATGGCATTGTGTGTTTGTGAGCAACCATTATTTTATTTAAGATTATTTGGTGAGATTTTTTTTACGTTCATGTCGTGTGATTATTCGCTTTTTGACACCTTTACGAACGAAAAATATTAAATTCATTCAGCGAGTGACCGTAACTCGATTTTACGCGTATTAGTCCCTTATTTAAAAGGCTTAAGTGAAGGGCACAATTTTAATAACATTGAACGTAGTTAAAAATACTGTTTGGATAATCAATTTAATTTCCCTTTGGAAAATCGACGAATAATGGGCAAAGTGGCACCAAACCTGTCCACTCATAAAACCCATTTTACGAGCCATTTTGGACCACAAAATGGTCGTTTGCAGGGTACAATGTGTTCCAGAATCACGTCACCATTTCTCCTGAAAGCTATTAAAAATAAATATTATGTTTTACCCATTTCAGGGTTAAAAAATGATAAGTATGTTTGTAAGGCGAAAGTTCCGGCGTGTGTAAGTATCACAATCTCGTTACATAATTCAGTTTGTGAGTGTTTAAAATGGTGTCAAGGAAAGTCCTTTACTTAATAGGCATTGTCTAACCTACGCGTTTCTACGCAGTCTCTTTATCTAGCCAGACAATCAGTAGTCGACTGTCTAGTAAAACTTACGTAGATGTGGCAAGGCTATTTTTTTAGAAATTAAAGAGGCAATATCTCAGGCGTTCCTTTAACTTGAAGCCATTTCTTGAGAGAAAATATTTTGAGAAGAACTAGAAATTTCACACAAAAAATTTGAATAATAAACTCTCAATGGCTTAAACAAAATTAACTGAAATTCGTCAAACATACCGACAAAAAAAGACACGTCATTTGAACCAAAAAGCCAGAGTACTTATGCATACCCGATACCGGTTCGTTGAAACTGCCTGCAAAAGAATGAGGTAATCAAAATCCTCTCATGAAATATCCAGGATTCAGTGCAAACCAAAAGCACCACTTGCTAAGTACACAGGCTTTGCCGATCTCTTTTTTCTCATTGGTGTACAACAATATCGAATTTTGAGGTGCACTTGCATATCAAGCGGACACTGCAAACTTCGTTCCCCTGTTTTTAACGTAATTAAAGACAGGTTTTTGATTATTTGGGATTCGTTTGAGTGCTGTGGTTAGCTCAAGGACTTTTTTGCTTTAGGATTTCGTCGGGTTTATGGCGGTTCTTTTAGTTATGTTATGTTGCTTGCGTAAGAGTAAGTCCTAGTATCGTAATGCTAGGAAAGCTTGTATCGAAAAAAAATGTTACATTTTCGGATCGAATTATCTACAGTGCGGATTTACTTGGAATTTGCAATCCATAACTTATTATTTGGTTTATACCTATTAGAGCGTTTTTACATTATACGACGATCCGATAATGGCGAAAGTAAACTGTATGAAATATGTAGCTTCGATATCCGATTAGGTCGGACAATGTGAAAGACAGACACATGTTTCATACTTTGGCACATACTTCCTTCGATATCATATCGTCGTCCGATACCGATATCGGATCGGATAATGTGAAAACGTACTTACAACATGTCGGCAATTATTTATATTCCAAGATAGATCATATTTTTGTAGAATATCAAAATCGGAATATTATTTATATCCAATATTTATAATCCAGCTACTGATCTATCAGTATTGGCATTGTTATTTAAAAACCTTTGAAATACAAAGGAAAATTGTCCATCAATCCGACTTTCTCAAAATACGTTGGCATTATTTCCTTACACATAACATTATTCGGAGGAAGGTTTAATCACATAATTCTGGAACACATTTCACAGAACTTTCCGGTGTTTTATAGATCATAAATATTGGATGTAATCCACAAAATTCAATCAAAATTATGTTATAATAAAATCAGAATGGCTTAATACTGAATTCCGCACTAATTTATTCATGAAATTGACGGTATAATTGCGGTTTAAAGCCCGTTTCTAATTGCTCCTTTGTAGGAGAAGCAAGAAGCCAATATTTTGTCTTTGGTGTACGAAATACGTTTAGGTGTAAATTGGAAGCTGACTAAGGTATCTGCGATAATGTGCTATCAAAATTATACTTAAGGCTTTAATCGATATGAGAATACCGCGTGCATATACAGTACTTACGGTACTTATAATGTTAGTATTGTATTCGGGTTTCCTTACTATTACTACATTAATTGGTATTAGTTCTAATTAATTTCTGCTGTCATCATTCCCCTGCCCATCCCATTATGCTGATTATTTTTGGGATAATTTGATTTGTGTAATTAAAGTGAAGGGTAGTAACGCCATTTTTTATTAAAAACTGCATTGAGACGTGACGTCACGTGAGAATTCAAGTCACTGTACTATCAATTTTATTTTAGGCAAAAAATGACCATTATTTTTTGGAAATCTATCTGATGACTAATTCGTTATTTAAATATTCACATCAGTCAAGCACCCAATTCCTTCACTGTTTAGCTTTTTTTCTCCTTAGCCTATAGTGTCACACGGCAAAGGCCTCCCCCAAGTCCTTCTGCGATTCTCTATCTTGCGTATTACAGTATGTATTAGTTACTATAATATATTTTTAATGATCCTCCAATATCCAGTCAATGTTCAGATACCTATTTCACACTCCAGCTCATAAGGACTTTACACAGGTATTATACGAGCTGAAATTTCCAGTTAATATAAATTCCTCATCAATTAATGTTCTACGAGATCTCTCTCAATTTAATCAGATTCCCATATAATCAGGTGCTTATTAGCGAGAGTAATTTAATGATTCTATTTAATGTGCTTAATAAGACCTCTCGTAAAATTCCCATATTAGTATAGATTCGATTAAAATTTTGATTAATGCGATGGATATAAGAGTTAGAGATGAAGTTTATTTGTCTATTTATATGTTCATTTCTAGACAAGCTTTGGTATAGAACTCATTAAGGATATAATATGAAGCTTTATCGCGAGAGGTTTTTTTTTTATATTTAAATGAATTTAAATATAAAAAAAAAATCCGTGTGGTGTCCGGATATAAAGAATAGCACCAACCCATATCCTCCACTGGGTGTCGTAAAAGGCAACCTTAAGACCCAGTGCACTGTGCCAGCACCTTGGGTCACCCGAATGGTGGCGGGTAAACAACCAACAATCGCATTCCCAAAGAGGGTTAGTGTCAGGCAGGCGGCCGACTATAAAACCATAGCCAAAACTTTAAGCAACATGTCTAAAAGACGTGTTGCGCCGACCCCAAGTAAAAATTGGGATAAGGGCAGGGGAATGATGATTTAAATGAATTTAATGTTAAAACTTTAAATAATTAACCATGTTTATGTGGTCTGGTCTTGGATTTTGGGAAGGCCTTGGTGTGGGATAGAGAAGTAAAACATAGGCTACCTATACGAATTAAGATAAAAGCAGACAAAAAGAGTTAATTACACTTTCACCAAATTGTCCAGAAATACAACTTTTAACTGTCACATAAGCATAATGCCACCAGTCTCCTGGGCGCGTATCACGCCACTAACGGAGATGACGATATATTTTTCGACGCTTTGTAAATATGTAATTTTATAGTTATATAAGTTTAGTTTTAAATGAAGATGTTTTATAAATAGTTTCTGTCTTCTGTCACACATTAGTATAGCATTTTCTTCAATCTCGGTTCCTTATGTATATTATTATTCACAATTTCAAAAAGATACTTATGCTAAATATAGCATAGATCAAATAAAGCCAGTACCCTGTCCATTATTCACTCGGGTAATTCCGCCACTGGTCGGCAATTCTCGGGCGATGACTTTACCTACATTAAATCGTGTAGGGCCTAATGGGCCTCTGAGCTGAAATTTCAACAGTGCCTTAATGTGTCAGTCCAGTGTAAAGTACTGTAAAGGATGTTGTAATACTGGGTTTTTTTGTGAAAATGTAGAAAAAATTACTTTAGCACCCGAAATTACTTTTTGTGTAATTTTAGGCTTTATTTCTGTTTTAGTGTAATGTAAGTATGAGTTTTAGATGTTATTTTATTTTTAATTTTGCTTTGAAAAGTTTTGAAGGGATTGTTCACTTACCTGCATGTCGTTTCAGCCTGCTTTTGTGTTGAATGATAATTCTCCCTTTTCCTTTTCAAAATTAAAATCGTTTTAATAAAATCCACCCAAACATTGATATATTGTTTGTCGCAAAGAGCAATAAAGCCCTCACATCCGAAACCGGGGCAAATGAACTTTTTAATTACACTTCCTCCTCAATTTCATCGGTGTGTTGTATTGACGTACAAAGCAGGCAATGGAAATTGTATTTTGTTGGAAAGGTGTCATATTTCAAGTGGCCTTGCTTTCCTTTCGTGTGAGATATTTACATACGCTGGTTTGTAAATAAGCAACGTTTTTAATGAGCAATTGTTTCTTTGATGTCAAATTAGTTCATACGGCGATGAACAGAATTTTTTTGAATAAAACCTTTTTTTCTTACAATTTAAATTCAAAAATTCGTACCTTGAAAAATTGTTCTTTTTTTTTCATTTTTAAGTCGTGCAACCTCTGTGTAAAAGTGGCATGAGATAATAATTTAAAAGGTCTTCTAGCCGAGTCACAGGTCACCACGCCAATTTCCACTGTGCGTGTTCCACTGATATGCCGCGGGTTCGATCCCGGCGCAGGACAAGAAGTTGTGTGATTCACAAATGCTTTTTTTGAGTCTGGGTGTCTTTGCCCATGTGAAATGAACTTTTGTGAAACCCGCGATACAAGGATTAAATTACCTACTAAATACGTAAAAAAATCGGAAGTATCATACGAAATTATAGTACGACATTTTTCGAAGAATTTTAATTTATTGAAGACTTATTGTTTGAAAATTGGATCCGTATTCAATATTTCTGAATAAAAATGGATAAAATCTTATGCTTAACTGGCCATAAAACATATTTTTTTCATTCTACTCCAACAGGTTCCGTGAAACCTCGAATAATATTCTTGGAAATTCACAAAACTTTGTCATTTTTGTAGGAGAATTCCTATAAATGGTTTTAATGGATCTGGTTATGTACGAGTCTCAATAGCTAGTTCATTGAACTCTGTGTAGTAAACTTTAAAAGTGATGTTCCACGTGTAATATTTTACACGAGCCTTTTATGACTTCAATGATGATGATACCTAATTAAAAACAAAAGTTTGTGACCAAGTTTCTATTATTAAACTTGACTCAAAATCTATTGATCTTCTAGTGATAATTTGTACCTGTATTATTATTATTAGAGTCATCAAGAAATGACGAGAAAGATGCTCTACCTCAAAGAATTAGGTATAAGGAAAAGTGGCTCTACTTTCGACTGGAATGAAACAAACTTCGACATATATATAATTTGTATTAAATCAACAATATTCTCAAGTCTTTACATTCTTTGGCATATTCGTCAGCTCGTTAGGTACAATTAACTATTTTTTCATTTAAATTCACAATTTCATCCGATAGAATCGAATACATCTACCTATTTATATTTATTTTATCAATTATTTTATAATTTATACATTTTTTATTTTATACTTATGTTTATGCCTATGTATTATTTGCCCAAACAATAATATGAAGTAATAGTAGAAATTGGCACACTTGTAGGTTTGAAGCTGCTCCGGGAGATGTCACTGAAACAAGGAAATAAAATAAGTTTTTAATGAATACTTAATCCACCTACATATCTATAGTTCTTCAAGAATCTTTTGACACGTGGCCGAAATTGGAACTAATGCCGTCATACACGTGCCAATAGATCCTTGTAGCTCTATACTCATACTTTTGACATGACAATGAATCACTCTACTATTTTACGCTAATCGTGTTATAATTACAAGAGCATAGCATAGGTACCTAATACTAAGACAATAAAGAAAACTAATCTGTTTTAAATATCGTTGAAAATAAATAAAGATACCAAATTGTATGGTTTATTAACATTTTATAGGACCATAACATGTTGAACTTAATAATTTTAAGCTATACAATACATTCAATGACTCAACCAATAAACAAACAGGTATATATTAGTCAATAAACAATTGGGAATAGTTTCCAGATGGGGTAACATAACAGGGGTTAGTCCCACGTAAACTAACGACGCAGTGTGGTTTGTGGGGAACGTCGAACGCAAGCGATGTCCCATGTTAAAACAGGGCCCATAGATCGTTCTATGAACTCGGTACTGTAAAGCTAAACCACATTAAGTACTGTTGATATAGAGTATTGGAAATTGCCGAGTATTGAATTTGTCGATTTTTTGCAGTTGTGGGATATTTTAAGCAGATATTTCATACTAGCGTGGAGTCAGCGTTCAGGAAAAAGTTTCAGCGATTCATAATAAATTATCATGCTCCTAAATGGAATTAAATTGTCACGTTTTGTTATGTTAGCCGGTAAGATAATGTTTTGATTTTAGGTTGTTCCTGCATTATGACACCTAAACTTCATCGGAATTGAATAGATAAATAACCAAACGATAATAGACTCATTACATTATACTGACAAAACTTTCTACGTTGTAAAAATTTCTTCACAATAGGAGGTTCTCTTAATAAATGGTTATTGAACAGTTTTAAGATGATCGCGTGGATTCTTAGAGGAATCCAGTATAGTTTGACCCTTAACTCATAGACAGAAAAGGTATTGTAGTCTTGAAATTTCATATCACCATTTGCATTGGACGATTTCCAATTCATTGGGATCTCATATTTGGTTTGGACAGAGTGTTAACGAGATTCGATATTTAATTAAGAATTCGATTTGATCGAATAACTAGAACTGTGGAACTTTTAAATGAATGTTAGCCCGTATTCTAGGATCCACTAGTCTAAACTAATATTATAAAGAGGTAATATTTTTTTGTTTGTTTGTTACGAATAGGCTCAAAAACTACTGGACCGATTTTAAAAATTCTTTCACCATTATGATTGTACATCTTTCCAAAGTAACATAGGCTATATTTTATTTTGAAAAAAAAAAATAGGGATCTTTGCAAAAACTTCGATAACATAAACCACGGCCGATAAAAATCACTATTGAAATACCTTAAATCGCGTGCGCTGCAATAACTATTGATGATGGAGCAAAGTAATGTACTGCGATTTTGTTGACCGCATTTTTATCTACAGAAAAGTCCGCGGTAGTGTATATCTAAGTATTATAGTTACGCCAATATAAAAACTTTTATAGTTTAACAAACTATTTAAATCAGCAACGAAAATAAGATGTCGATATTCATACCATGGTATTTATACTTATCTAAACTAAATAACTTACTTTTTATTTAACAGTAGTTCAATACCTTTATATTGCGGTTTAAATTATTTTAATCGGATACTCCATTCAAAAGATATAGCGAGTTTAAAAATTTCGGTAACTTAAAAATTAACTAAGCATTTCGCTGCATCGCTCCCAAGCTCGCGCGAGAGAATCGAGCACTGAGCGCTCCCAGCGCCTTGACTATCAAAACGTTAGAACCTCCCAAGCTCGCGCGAGAGAATCTAACACTGAGCGCTCCCAGAGCCTTGATGAACAAAACTTTAGAACCTCCCAAGCTCGCGCGAGAGAATCGAGCACTGAGCGCTCCCAGCGCCTTGATGAACAAAACTTTAGAACCACCTAAGTTCGCGCGAGAGAATCGAGCGCTGAGCGCTCCCAGCGCCTTGACTATCAAAACGTTAGAACCTCCCAAGCTCGTGCGAGAGAATCGAGCACGGAGCGCTCCCAGCGCCTTGATGAACAAAACTTTAGAACCACCTAAGTTCACGCGAGAGAATCGAGCGCTGAGCGCTCCCAGGGCCTTGACTATCAAAATGTTAGAACCTCCCAAGCTCGCGCGAGAGAATCGAGCACTGAGCGCTCCCAGCGCCTTGACTATCAAAACGTTAGAACCTCCGAAGCTCGCGCGAGAGAATCGAGCACTGAGCGCTCCCAGCGCCTTGACTATCAAAACGTCAGAACCACCCAAGTTCGCGTGAGAGAATCGAGCACTGAGCGCTCCCAGCGCCTTGACTATCAAAACGTTAGAACCTCCCAAGCTCGCGCGAGAGAATCGAGCACTGAGCGCTCCCAGCGCCTTGACTATCAAAACGTTAGAACCTCCCAAGCTCGCGCGAGAGAATCGAGCACTGAGCGCTCCCAGCGCCTTGACTATCAAAACGTTAGAACCTCCCAAGCTCGCGCGAGAGAATCGAGCACTGAGCGCTCCCAGCGCCTTGATGAACAAAACTTTAGAACCACCTAAGTTCGCGCGAGAGAATCGAGCGCTGAGCGCTCCCAGGGTCTTGACTATCAAAACGTTAGAACCTCCCAAGCTCGCGTGAGAGAATCGAGCACTGAGCGCTCCCAGCGCCTTGACTATCAAAACGTTAGAACCTCCCAAGCTCGCGCGAGAGAATCGAGCACTGAGCGCTCCCAGCGCCTTGACTATCAAAACGTTAGAACCTCCCAAGCTCGCGCGAGAGAATCGAACACTGAGCGCTCCCAGCGCCTTGATGAACAAAACGTTAGAACCTCCCAAGCTCGCGCGAGAGAATCGAGCACTGAGCGCTCCCAGCGCCTTGATGAACAAAACTTTAGAACCACCTAAGTTCGCGCGAGAGAATCGAGCGCTGAGCGCTCCCAGGGCCTTGACTATCAAAACGTTAGAACCTCCCAAGCTCGCGCGAGAGAATCGAGCACTGAGCGCTCCCAGCGCCTTGACTATCAAAACGTTAGAACCTCCGAAGCTCGCGCGAGAGAATCGAGCACTGAGCGCTCCCAGCGCCTTGACTATCAAAACGTTAGAACCTCCCAAGCTCGCGCGAGAGAATCTAACACTGAGCGCTCCCAGAGCCTTGATGAACAAAACTTTAGAACCTCCCAAGCTCGCGCGAGAGAATCGAGCACTGAGCGCTCCCAGCGCCTTGATGAACAAAACTTTAGAACCACCTAAGTTCGCGCGAGAGAATCGAGCGCTGAGCGCTCCCAGCGCCTTGACTATCAAAACGTTAGAACCTCCCAAGCTCGTGCGAGAGAATCGAGCACGGAGCGCCCCCAGCGCCTTGATGAACAAAACTTTAGAACCACCTAAGTTCGCGCGAGAGAATCGAGCGCTGAGCGCTCCCAGGGCCTTGACTATCAAAATGTTAGAACCTCCCAAGCTCGCGCGAGAGAATCGAGCACTGAGCGCTCCCAGCGCCTTGACTATCAAAACGTTAGAACCTCCGAAGCTCGCGCGAGAGAATCTAACACTGAGCGCTCCCAGCGCCTTGACTATCAAAACGTTAGAACCTCCCAAACTCGCGCGAGAGAATCTAACACTGAGCGCTCCCAGCGCCTTGATGAACAAAACGTCAGAACCACCCAAGTTCGCGCGAGAGAATCGAGCACTGAGCGCTCTACCTACTCATTTATTCGCCAATAAATGAGTAACTACGATAATGTACTTACTATAACTGAAGGTAAGTACTAATAAATAGTTTGGAAATATATATGTGTAACTAGCAGTTCCCCGCAATCAACTCAAATCAAATTCTCAAATCAATTCGTAACAAACAAACAAACAAAAAAAATTAAGGTAGTACCTATTTCTTTCATTCATTGGAGAGATAGATTTTTATACATAAATATCAGGATTTCCGCGGGTGAAACCGCGGGGCGCAGCTAGTTCAGAATAAAGACCTAGTTATAATGGCTTCAGCAGAATTTTTCAATTATTCAAATGATAAAAGAAATTTAAATTGATGACAGAGATAAAAAAAAAACATAATTATTAACTAAAATGCTGTATAAATTATTTATTTTCTCCTTTACACATTCACACTTCAAAAAGACTTGAGCTTCAACTTTCCTTGTTCAACAAACTGGCCCAAATAAATAAAACACCCGTCTCTAAAGACCTTCATCCATTCACGAAGATGGGTGATCGTTTAAGTAAGGTACAAAAGTAGAAAGCACAAGGTCTAGACTTTCTAGAAAAAACTTTCATGTAAGTACAAAGGGTGTACTATGTAGTAGTGAGTTCTTCGAACCTTGTTCCGTCTTTGAAAGCCCTCGCTAATTTAATTTGCGCCTTAAAGGTTTTCGGATACAACGACCAGAAAACGCTGAATTTGAGTGAAAAATTGTGAGTTGTATTGTTTTTCGATTCCCCCTTTTCTGCTATTAGAGCTTCTACAGAAACAGTATGGAACGAAAATGCCGCAATATTGGCGTTTAAGTCGCATAAAAGTACACCAAGTACCTTTACCACCAACCTTTTTTTCGATTAGGTTTTTTTACTTTTAAGAGTATTTTTGTTGAGTATTTTATAATATTTTTGTTCGGCACTTTTTGGAAATAAAAACTCTATTAACTACTTTTTAATTTAACAACTATTTTTCTGTCATCTCAAGTTTGATTACATCATCAAAACAAAATATTACGATTCTCAAAATTTGACTTACACATAAAAAAGATTACGCAAACGAAGTTACATTAACAAAATTGAATATGAACGGAATATTTATCAGAATTTAAATATCCAAATACGTAACAGTTCTGCGAACCTACAAAATTCAAAGAGGCAGGCGTTACCGCTCGTCAGTAAGCATGTTTCCTGCTGTAAACGCTTACCGTGTGCCGAAGATAAATTTATTATCTACCGACAAACGCCTCACTGTGGCCCTCAGAGGAAATTGTCTGGGCAAATGAGACGGGAGGCAATAACTCATTGAGCCCTCAATGCCCTCTTTGGTTCTTGTAATCTTATTAGCCAAGCTTCCTCTCCACGGATATTAAAGATATGCGGGTTAGGTCTACTCAAATTTAGGTATTCATTGTTTGTATTTTTGCCTTTCCTGTTGCGTCATTTGTTTTGGGTTGGTTTTAGTTTTGTCCTAATGTTACGGAGGGATGGTATTTTTGGTACGGTATTGTTGAGGCTTAGACGTTGATATATTTATTCGAATTGATGTAGTTTTTCATCGATCGATAAAAATGTAAATTGTGAAAATAGTTTGGATGCGGATGAAAGTTAACAACGTGAATATTAACGTTTAAGTACATTGTTACTATCCAATCAAACAAATGAGTGCATATTAATCAAATATTCCCCAAATACAACTCACAGTGGGAATACCAGTACTAAAAATCCTGAGAACTTATCGTATTCAATAACCCGCATGCTTTGCCCTTCCGCGCCGTCCTAATGTTCATACAATAATTATATATCGGGTAATGACGGGACGTTAGTGCGTTTGACGACATAATCGATTTCAATATAACAGGTTATAGGTTGATTAAAACGTTTATACAATCAGTGAATAACGCTTTGCCGGCGTCAAATTAGAATGTAGTACAGTTGACGGTGAACGATGCTTGATTGATTGGTTCACGTTTAAATTGAATAGATTTTGAGGTTTTGTGATTATAATCAAAGAGTATAATCGCCTTAATAACAATGCTAGGCGTAATTAGCTTAGAAAATCGAGTTGAATTGAAGGTGTTTGTTGTATTTAATGTAATGATTTAGTGAGTTATGGGCACACGTGATATAGTAATAAGAATCGATACAAATACTATTTTGAATTATATTTATCTACAGTGCTAATGACAAGAAAATTTGATTTGAAGTTATTAAGAATATTTTTTTTTATGTTTAAATATGATGGTATTATGAGTTATGAAAATAATAGAACAATATAATTTTTCAAATGAAAACATTGATATGATCAAAAGCTGACAAAGTACTTTGTATTTAAACCCCTTTAGAATGAACGTAATAGGCAAACATCAGGCTGTAACATCGGGCCATAAGAACAACCCCACCCAATTTCCTTAAGCCATAACTCCAACTCTTTACAAGAACACTGCGAGACAGACTTCCATATGTGAAGTAATAATGCTCAGATTTAATAATACACGAATATTATGGGCCGTCATGAAAATTGTAATTATACCTCAAGGAACCCCACGCACCAGCCTTTTCTCAGAACATCGTAATGAATAAATTTTCTTAGGGCTGTTGGATACTTTACATAATTTCACATTATGAATTCACCCTCGAGATTACTAAAATCCAGAATCCACTGGAAGGTGTAATTTTAGTTGAGAAAATTCAAGTGCCTAACTGTTGTAATTGTGAATGTTCATTTAGCATTTCTTTTGTTCGTCGTACGTCTATTGTTTATATAAGGCAAGTCGCTTCAATGAGATTAAAACTTTGAAAGTAAAACTAACAAGTTTTTTTGACACACGTACAATCACGAGCAAAAACATGTATACATGATTAAATAATTGAAGTCCTAGTCAAATAGTACATGAAATCTTAAAATTATCTTTCAAATTAGGCATTTTATGTTAACCTTACAATACTAAGAATATTCCATAACAGCTGCAGAGCTTTCGCATAAGAAATCGATTCCAACTGTTTGGTCGTGTATACATATTTTTGCTCGCGACTGTACCTAATTAATCGTTAAGCGGTTATGGCAATTTCAACTCACCTCTCTCAATTTTAGGGTCGCTATTTCCTGAGTACAGTGCGACTGCGGCATCGTCTCTGTACAGGTCGCCGATCTTGGCCTGGCAGCGCAGTATTGGTGCCCCTCGCTCGTAGTGGGCAGGCCACAGCTGGACTTGCACGTACAGTTCGGAGCGGAACAAACCCTCGGGCGCAGGGTGGACTTGATGACTACCTGGTGTCACCTGATGAAGAAAAAAAACATTCAAAAGTTTATTATAATAACTTTCGTGAGAATGATTCATATTTTAGAGATATATAACGGGTTACTCACGAGTTCGACTCGCGAGCCCGCCGCCGCGTCAGCTCATGATTAAGGACTCCGGTTGGGTCCGAAACTAGTCGGGCTATCCCGATAAATACGCGTGGTGAGTAAACCGTTATATATCTCTTAAATATTCAAAAGTTTGATCATCGATATTAAAAACTATTTTATAATTACAAAATAGTAAAACACGAAATAAAAAATCAAAGTACTTTATTTTCCGTTCAAGGTCTGGAATGCTCAAACCGAACTTTTGCAAGCTTACATAATTTTGTTTGAAAGCTTAATACAGTTGAAAAGTTAAATGTGTTCGAATTTCTATGTACCAGTGGTCGTGCCTTTACTGGCATCTTTGTAAAGGAAGTCCGGAAGGAAGTCAGAAAGGAAGTTAGTAAAGGTCGGAGTAAAAGCACGACCTACATAAGGTCCAAACAACTGTTTACCGTACTGAATAAAGTTCTGTAGCTTTTCAGTAAATCATTGTTCCAGTTTGGTTACATTGTCCATAAGTAGAACATAGTTTAATTTTGTTAAACAATAAGCACGTGTATCGAGGTAGAACGTGAATCAAAACTCAAACAAATTAGATATTTTTTCAAACAAACCTCTGACAACTTAAACAAATGATTTCATAAAGTAAAGTGCCGTAATAACATAAGTCGAACAAACAAACCCCACACCCTGTACATATTCATATAAAGTTAAAATTTTCATAATAGCGGGCAATGCAGATGTGATTAAATCTGAAGAGCCCTCGCACCAGACGAAGCTGCTTAACGTAGGAAAATTGCAAATATCAACACAACAAACAATGAGTCAACAGTTGTTGTGTTCGCGCCGCGGCGAATTCAAGCGACTGGTTACTGGGGGGTGTTATACGAGAGCGCGCTTTGAGCGGACACGATACTGTTATACAATATTATTTTAAGTAAGTTCTTTTAGGTTCACACAACGCCATCTAGTCTCAAATTAAGCATACTTATATAGGTAATTCTAAATACATACATATACTCGTAATAGATAAATCACACCCAAACACAGAACAAATGATCGTGCTCATCTCAAAAACATTTGTCCTGGGTGGGAATTAAACCCATGACCTCAGGCATAGCTGTCGTCAGGGCCACTTACCACTAGACCAACTGGCTAGTCAGTCAGTTTACCTGATAATGTCGCAGATCACTTAAGTTAGAGAGTTTGTTGAAAACCTTTTATACCTCGTTGGTTCATGAAAAATGCCAGCACAATGACCATCCACGACGCGAAAAAATTCGCCCAAGTATTTTGGTATGGCTCTTTACACATATAAAGCTTTTTGAGTTATTGAAGTTTTACTTATGTATTACAAAATTACAATAAACTGTTATTTGTTCTCTTCAATAGAATGCTATAATATTTACCCCATTTTAATCACGGAAAGTGATTGAATCATCAAATAATATGATAAAGTTTCAGAATATGCAAACAATACGATTTCCCTCGCTCTAAACCTTGATTAAAAGTTGTTCAAACAATGTCGTGCCCGTACAATTAATAACCGCTCCCTATGTTTCCATTGGTGAGCAAATTCATACAACTGGTACTACACAAATATTTTGTTTAAACAAATTTTATTCAGAGTCATAATGAGTTGTGGTGAACACTTTTAATGTTTAATTCTATCATAATTGAGTTGTAACAAATATTATATTTGGTTTGCTCTTAGTAAATACAGGCATGTACTGTACATTAGTAAATTTGAGTTATTTTCATTGCCTTATTTACCAGTAATTATAAATAGGTACTAAAGAAATTAAAACATTGCGAAATATAGTTGCAAAAGGCAATTATAAAATTAGACTACTGCAATAACTTTAGAGTTGGACAGATTAAAGTACTCCACCAGAACTCACAAAAGAGTCTGAATTCATCAAAAACATGAAAATTGCACCGAATTTCATTGTCTCGTTTAAAATGTTCCACTGAAATCATAATATCGTCACTAAAATAGTTTGTTCAGCATCCTTTGGAACAATGGCATCAAAATCGCGTTCCAGATACTCTCTGAAATCTCAAAAGCATTCGCGGTGAGATCTCCGAAATGTGAAACTGTGAAGGCATTAAAACTTGCCACTATAGAATTTGAGTTGGAACAACTGTAGCTTTCGTGAAGTTATTTTAAGTTAAAACTCTTGGATGTTGAGATGTGGAAGCCGGAGCGGATTTTGTAAACGGATTTGTGAGAGAGGCTATGGGCTGCCAAACTGACAGTACTTGTAATACGATTATCTTATGAAGCCATAGACAATTGTGTTCAGATAATATCCAAAGACGTACGGATAATATGATAGATGGGATATAATACTTTTGCAGAAAATACATTATGTGAGAATAAAACAAGCTCATCATAAAGTGAGGCACGTCTAGTGTGTTTTTCTTAAACAGCTGTTACCTTATTACAATATTTTCAAGTTATAAGTAAGACAAATGACATAACACAGCTCTTTAATCGGGAACATTCGAGATTTAATGTTCGTTTCCAGATCGAACGCGATCTAAGTTCTAGAACATCGATCATAAAGTATGCAGTTATTTTGTTTGGCTAAGGAGTTGTTTATCGCAATAAATTGTGTTTCTGCGAAGCTATAAATATGGTAGAAATGTTTAGGATAAAGCATTTGCGGCAGGATTGCTATTCTGTCTTGGCTTTTGCCGCAAATTTCCGTATTCGATGCCTAAATCCATTTAATGGAGCGTGGGCTACGTAAACTAGATAGTCATAACTGGATTCGATTTACATGTTTGTGAGCTAGCTCGTATATCTTATTGAATAAACAGAATCTTAAGGAATCGTGTTACTGTGTAAGTAAAATTTGTACCAATTCCTTTTGGAAAGGTCAAATGGAGGTACCTAAATCTACGTGGGCGGACGCGTTTGCTCTCGCCGTTTTTGTCTCTAATGAAATCATTTATCATCATGATTTTCCGTGATTGATATTGTCATTATTAAAATTAAAACAAAACTTTTTTTCTGTGTCTTAATCGTAACACAGAACTTAAAAACTTCTGGGAACCAGAAAAGAGCCGATTGTTTTATAGGCTTAAGTCCTGCCACTACATTCATTAATTTCACTAATACCAACATTTTATTTTTGCCTATTGGAAAAAAAAAACAAGGTCAAATCCTATCTTCACATTATTCCGTTTTCACGTACTTATATGGCTGAAAATATTTACTTACCCTTCGACCATAATGTTCAAATCCAATCCTATGCAAATTTACGATCAAAAGGGTGCTGTCAAATAAATCTAGAAGATCTAGCAATTCGGTTTGTAGATTAAAAACGAATGTCAGTATTGGAAAGGTTAAAGTTAATAATACTTGAGCTAGCTATTTACGGTTATTAGCTATGATGTTAAGATGCGATTATGATAGAATAATTTTGAAAACAAAATAGTTATTAATTATAATTTGTTGTTGAATAAAAATTTGATAATTAATTACTTAAGTTTATGTTATTCTTCTGGATTCTTGATACACATAATGGATGTGATTTAAGGTGACTTCAAAGGACAAAATATGACTAACATTAATATAGTTAAATCAACCGCTTACTTCTCCGCTCCACAGCTCATCTCCTGGTGGACAGGCAGTAACGGACCGCAAAGAAGTATTTAATCGTTTATGCTTTAATAATTTAACGGTTTACTCACGCGTATTTATCAAGATAGCTTGACTAGTTTCGGACCCAACCGGAGTCCTTTATCACGAGCTGACGTGACGGCGGGGTCGCGAGACGAACTTCCCCGATAAATACACGTGAGTAAACCGTTATATCATGTAAGTATGAATCATCCTCACGAAAGTTATTATAAAAATATTTGATATTTTGTTAACTCACCGGCATGTCATTGATGAAGAAGGCGAGGTCGGACGGCGGGCGACTGGGTCCCGACGAGCAGTTGGCTCGCAGCACGTCACCCGGTATGTAGTAGTGTTGACTTGTTATTATCGTTGGTAAAGACGGTGGGAGGGCTGTGTGGGCAAAGAAACAAATAGTGTTTGAGAAGAGGAAGTCGATGTTTGTTTGTTTTATTAGAATTCTACTTAAGAAGATATTTAAGTAATTGGGTACTTTTATGTACTCAAATACCCAATTGTGTACCATTTGAAATAAATTTTACACACGGAGACAATTATACATCACAAACATTGCAAAATACTTTAGTTTAATAGTTGATAAATGCCTTAAAACTAAATGAGAGTAACTAAGCAATCAAGTTAAGCGATGTGTAATAAAAACATGATAAAATAATATCAACACTAGAAATTTTAAAAACAAAAAGAGTATTAAACTTACCAACAACCTCCATAGTATTGGACACAATAGAAGTGGCGAATGACGGAGCGTCGGCAGTAACCTCACAGCTGAAGTTGCCAGACAGACCGAAACTGACCCTGGTTAGCACGACTTGGCTCTGATTGGATCTTGCCAACTGTTAGACAAACAAAACATGATTATTAGTCATTAAATAAAAATAAAACCTTTTTGGGCGTAAGGCGATGGGATGCTGTCGATTGTATTTGACCTTCAATAAGTACTATTTAATAGCTTATTTGGAATAAATAATTCTAGAACCCATATTTTCCAGGCCTTTCTCCCTTCCAACTGCACGGTAGTATAGGTCACCACGCCTATTACTACTATGCGTGACGTGCCACGGGATCGATCCCCGCGTAGGACAAGTATTTGTGTGACCACAGATGCTTGTTCTGAGCCTGAATGTCTTTGTGCATGTGAATTGAATATCTGTGAAACCCCCGCGACACAACGATAAAATTCATAAGTGCGGGAGGCGTTAAAAATATTGAACTATTGAACGTGGTTGAGAGAAAAAAAGAAGACTACTTAAATACACAATCAAAGTAAACACTCTTTAAGCAAGTCTGGTTTTTTAAGCCCAGGATTTCCAATGAGTTGCCATGTTATTTCGCGAAATAATTTTCTATTTTTGCGCGGTCGTAGGGCAGCTTCCGGTGACTGGTGACTGATCTCCGAGACGTTGAGCAAAACCAAGGATTACTGCCGAGGTAGAAGTAATCTTGTTTCTTTTTTTGCGTCTTAAACTTTGTAGCTAAAAACTGTTTTCTTTTACTTGCCAGTATTTTATTTGGAATTATATTTTGTTTGAATTTTAATTGTGATTTGCTTGTTAGTATTGATAGTAAATTGCGTTTTGTTTTGAATAAATTGATAAGATTTATGCAGAATTTCGAATGTCTTGATAAGGGACTAAACAATTAGTGGATAAATATTGATTCCTGTCATTTGACATCTTCACAAATTAAGTTATTTTTTGTTATATTTTTTGCACTCATTACTCAAGCATTTAGTAGCTGTAAAATAGCATTACACCTGTCTATGTTTATAATCCTTTTGCAGATCTGCTGGAAGAGATTTCGTATAGAAATAAGCAATAGCTTATTTGTGTACCTACATGAAGTGATACATATATTTAGCCGTGGAGAAATTGCTTAAGTATATCACCTAAAATACACAATCTTAAATACTGTAATTCAACCCTTATAGCTACCTCAACTCCAATCAGGTCAGCATGTATCGAACGAATCTAATTGCAGACCCAGAAGAAACTCGTAGAAAAAAGATCAAAAACAAACATTTCATTACGCTAACAAATTAACATCGTTTGTCTCAGTAACAAGTTAACAACCTGCTTTAATCTAATTCTGACCGAGATTGAGTTGAGATTCTGAGCAATTAATTCTTGTTCTACGTATTTTTCTAGGTCTTGTTCGTTAACAAATGGCGATCCGCGTACCGATTGGTATGTAGGTCGAAACTTATTAACCAATTAAGCTGGAGTGAGGCTTTGATTTAAGGAAGCTATGTAATTGTTTTTTAGACTGACTACTAGGTTCACCAACAAATGTTTACGCTGATACACACTAAAAGCTATTAACAATCAACAGTAAAGTGTAACATTCACTTAAAGAAAACACCTCAAACACAATCCATACTAATATTATAAATGCGAAAGTGTGTTTGTTTGTTTGTTCGTCTTTCACGTCAAAACGGTGCAATGGATTGGCCTGATTTTTTGTGTAAGGATAGTTGAAGGGCTGGAGAGTGACTTAAGCTACTTTTTTTTTTTAAATCAGCCCTAAATGGTAAAAATTTACGATTAAAATATTTTTAAAGTTCACTTAACTGGTCTGACAGAAGCGAATCTTCACCATAGCGACCAAAATACTGTTGCTATGGTTTTATGTTTTGACATTTATATTAACAACTTATTTGGCATACTATCAAGCAATTAAAATAGCCGGGTCGGGAAATAGAGAGCTTCGCATTTTTTTACTCCAAGTTCAAATTTCATTTCGACACACACTTTTTAGATTTATCTTTTGATAATTTTTGAGTACGAATTCAAATTTCAGTCGAGCATAATATTTCCTTTTTTCCTATCGTTTTTTTGGTAGATCAAAAGTATTGTAAGAAGCACTTGGTTTTTTTTTTAACATAATGTTGTTCCTCAAAATTATGAGCTCTGAGTCTCATCCAAATTAGATGGAGCTGTGGATATTTACTGACATGACAGTAAACCAACTACCAAAACAAAAAAAAAATAGTTTGGACGGTAAATGATTTACTATATTTTATGATCGAGCTGTTGACTGCAATTTTGTTGTGTGTGACACGTAGTTTTGAAGATTTGATAGTACCTATGCACTACAAAATTGTGCACCAATTGCGATGGTATAGAGTAGTTGCATAAGTGAAAGTGTGTCGATATTCGATCATTCATGTCTATTAAATCTCGAGTACGAGTATGCCCCGCACGCGTACTCCCGCAAATATTTTGTTACGTGTGCGTAGCATTAACCTTCTTCAGGCTCAGTTGGCTCAGCTCAAACAACCAGAATTAGACCAATAACCGAGCATTTTTGAAAATTCGTCCGTCAAAGGGTAGAAGGAAAACGAAATAGAAGAGGTGCCTGGAATAATCTGCTGCACATACATACATCTACCAAATGGGGAGCGGTACCTGATGTTTTCCGCAACACAGCGCATAGCGCTCAACGAAATGTGTCGAATAATATCAGACTGTTTAAAACCAACCCCGCTGAATAAGTTCTCCCTCTGCTCTTCCTAACGTTAGAGGAGAAGTCGCATGCGCGCTCGAAAAACATGTCGAAGAACCACCTATGTCGTACCTCAGGGACATCTGCCGCTCGGAGGTACCTTGAAGTGGCCTGTTTGGAAAGCATTAAAATGTCTGAGAACTCAAGTAGGTCGCTGCAAACAAAAATTAGTAAATTTGGGCATACAGACCCCTCTAACATCCAGTGAGAATGCGGCATCTCTGTACAGGCGATGTCACACCACCTAGAGTGCCCAAAGTGTTCGCACATCTGCAATTCGGAGGATCTAACATAATTCACCAACGATGCTGCAATCGGTGTTGCTAAATACTACGTACAATTGACACGAAAAGAGGAAGAAGGTTTTTCTCATTAAACTTAAAAATGGAGAAGAAGCGACGCAACAAGCTCCTCAACCTAATTCAATATATTATTAATTAAAAATTATTAAATAAAAATCGATAACCAGAGGGTATTCGTTTGCCGTAAGCGCGGTTAATTGGTGTGCCGTCATTGAATTCTGCGAAAAAGTGATGGAGCTCCAAGAAAAGAGCACGGGAGGCCTCATCTCGCCACCGGATCCGTGCCGTGGAAGGGGTAGACGCAAGGCCCAACTTGCTGCAAAGGCTTCTGCGCCCTGCCGCCGGCCTCGCTACCGTCGAGGCGATCCGGCCAGTACTTGACGACTGGCTCGGGAGAAGGCACGGCTCCCTGTCGTTCAGGGTGGCGCAGGTGCTGTCGTGGCACGGTTGCTTCGGCAAGTACCTGTGCCGCATAGGTACTTGCCGAAGCAACTAGCCGGACGCTCGGTGCCACCACTGCGCCCAATGCGGGGAGGACACGGCGCAACACACGCTCGCCGAGTGTGCAGCTTGGGACGAGCAGCGCCGTGTCCTCACAAATGTAGTAGGAGGCGACCTGTCGCTGCCGGCCATAGTACGTAGGATGGTCGGCGGCGCAGAGTCGTGGGACGCGGTGGTGTCCTTCTGCGAGGACGTGATGTCGCAGAAGGAGACTGCGGAACGGGAGAGGGAGATCTCCACTCCCTTCCCGGGCCGCAGAGAGCGCACCAGGCGCAGGGGAAGGGCGAATAACGCCTTTTTCCAGCCCCCCTAAATGGGTCCAGGGGCGTGGGACTTTGGGAAGTCCCCGCCCCCGATTCGACGGACCCGAGACGGAGTTTACACCTCACCACCCCGTGCACGAGGCGAGGCCCGGACGCACCGGGCCAGCACTAGCGCGGAGCTGCGGAAGAATCCGGATTCCCGCGGCCCCGCGCGCAGGTGCGAGATGACACCGGGGGTTTTTAGCCGGTAGGAGTCCGGCACGCCCCTCCGCCTCCCCCCAGGTGGAGGAAGTCCATGAGCATTTCCACCCGAAAAAAAAAAGGGTCCAACTTGCTCTCCTCCAACCACCGTAAATAGCCTACGGCAGTAGCCTTGGGGATGTCTTCTGTACTGGATAAAGGCAAAGACGGCTTCTTGATAAGCGAGGGGGAAAACTGACTTCAAGTCAATGAAGAAAATCCCTTTAAAAGAAAAGCTCCCCTGTCCGGGTTTGCGGTAGTTTGCGAAAGCGTTCCCGTGGCGGAGAAGCACTCCGCCGGTTTTAGCCTGTAAGAGTACGGTACACCCCTTTACCTTCACCCGTTTTCAAGTCCAGTCAATCCAAGTAGTCAAATCAGTGCAAGATAGGTAGTGGCCACAACAAAAATACAATATGACCCTTCATCATGTGAATGTTGCACTAAACTTTAAAACTAGCAGTGTTAACAGACAAATATGTTTGTAAGACTACAGGTAATGAATAGAAAGTTAAGATATAATTTTGGAACAGAACTCGATTAAGGAGCTTGCATTAAACATTATTTAGCTTCACTTTTTGTACAGCACTTCACATCTTCCATATCACGCAGACAAAGTCGCGGGTAACAGCTAGTATTAATTTATTTCTATAAATAATTTACTGCTTTGTAAGTGAAAAAAACTAAGTAAATACGCTCAAAGAAAAGGTATAAACTTTAAAAAATTAAATTTATTAAATAAAATAAAATTAATTGAATTGATTTAGTTAGTTAATTCATATGGGTTTGTATTACGGCCGGGTCTGAAAGAAAAATCATTTGCCAATACCTGATTGGTGGCCAAAAACGGAACCAAAAAGAGATTAAACTTAGTATGAAATTAACAGTTTTTGTCTTTTTATAAAAAATAATATTTAACTTACAAACTGCCCAAAATTTATGTGATACTTGGAGTTTTACATTTATTACAATAGCAACAAATCTTTTTGTCTGCTACAATAATTAAAATTTATTTGCATAAGATAATTGAAAACGAAACGTAGCCCGGAAAAATATATTTAATATGAATTTCCTTTTTACTACGTTGTGTTTTTCTAGGCCACTTTTTATACCCTACTTTCAATTTTCATGATTCCTAAAATACTTAAATATTAACGTAAATGGCAATCAATATTAATACTAAGTCAAAGTTTTTCTTTTCCCGATTATATGATACCTATTTTCCTTTCCTTTCCCGATTATATCATTCTGAAAAACACAATCACACGAAATTATCATAAAATAATAAGTATTGTTTATTGCAACCATTTGCAAAGGTGCGCAATATTTTTGGGGGATTAAATAATATTGTATGAATGGGAAGGTATTACAATCGACAGCACTCAATGCTCTACACAATACATAATAAGCGTGATCTATATGCTCATTCCGTCGATCAATTCCTCATTCGGACGCGTATTGTGTTATAAAAACGAACGAGTGTCGTTTTAGGCTGAACGCTGAGAGCGAAACTGGAATAAAAACGGCACGAAACGAAACAAAACGACCCATAGGGTTATTATCGCCGCAAGACTGCGAAATAAGAGGCAGTGATAAAGGGTTGGATTTATGAACACGTGCCGCATAGACGACGAGGAGAAATGGCTCTTTTCTAAGGAAAAAAATGTACAAGCCGTTGCCCGAGACACGGGGATAAAGCATGTGAAAATTGCTCGGATTTCCCTTCATAGAGACTGGAGTGAATGGCTGATTGTTTTTTTAGGGTTGACGCGAAGGAATGGGAAGCAGCTGCTCCTAAAATTAACTGTTCGGATTGCCCAAAGTTTATTTTGTATGAAAAAAATAACATATTGTGTTTGAGCCAGTTGTTCTTGTGTTATGTCAAAAGGATATGGGGAGCGGAGGTTTAATTTATTTTTATGCTTCAGGCGCAAGAATGTAAGATCCTTGAGAAACTTTGAAAATACATTGGGGTTTTGTTTCCTCCTAAGATATACAGCGTACGACCCTTTTCCCTTGTAAATTCGTACTCCCGTGTAATTGTTCCCATTGTTCGCATTTTAATGTCATCATATTTTGTAGTTGGTGACAAAAATCTTACTTAAAAGCTACTGTTGTTCAAAACGTACTGAAATATCCAAAACATTGCCAGGCATTTATTGTCTTTGTTTTTCGGGTTAATTATTTGTCAGATTACAAAACATTACAACTACAACAGACGTTCCAGTTAATATTCTATTTGCGTGTTATTACAACGTTCTCCAGACATCTTTAGTATTTACAAGTAAGATTAACTATCCCTAAGATAAAGCTAAATATCCCTTTGTGAACTGGTCTTTGATGGTATTAGACGAGCCAACCGTTACATTTCGATATAATTGCGTTGTATAAAAACAACCTTTTCTACCCAGTCTTCGTGAATTATACAAACAATTAGCATTGAGTTGGGCAGATAAATAATTTACGGTCCTGTCTGGTCCAAGTGGAATAATTAATCACAGGACTACCTTTTGTTGAGTTGTTGTCATCTAGAAAATCATGACGGATTTTTTGCGAGCCTTCAAATTTCTATTGAAAGTCATTTTGATCTTTCATTTAAATTAATGCTGTCTGAAATAAGTAGCCCATTGTAACGACGGAGCTATTTGGTTTGACGTTTGAATGGATGAGAACTGTCGAAAACAAAACAGATCTCTGTTGCCATTTATTGTTTTCATTATTATCCATATTTTGAATCCTTTTGAATTAATGGTGTCTTAGTTATCTGAGAGTATCTTTATTTCTGTTAGTTTATTTTGCAAGTGACAAGTGATTGAGGGTGATGAATTTGAGAATGCAAACACGTTCCTTTTTACTTTCAAATACGTCTTTTGTAAGACTTTAAACTAATGGCATTCGAAAATATACTTATTTTAGCTAATCTGTTTTGTGATGGTTCCTAAAAAGCATTAAATGGAATGCGGTAGCCTTAATGCATTCCGAATCAATGGGGTTATGAAATTTCATTGTCTTATTGATGACCACTTATTTTTTATTTCTAATACTAGCTGTTTTGCTTTTGTTTCTCCGCATGAATGACGGTTATAGCTGCAAAAATTTTGTCCCCGCTGACGCAGTCGGTTAAAAAGTAGCATATGTGTTGTATAATCAAACTTGATTCAGCCGTTGAACGTGAAAGAGTAACAGACATGCACCCATCCATCCATCTATACTTACAATCTTCCGCGTTTACAATATTAGTAGAGATTTATTACATATATTTGCATTGATTTATAATACACCTGAAATTTACACTTTGAAGAACTAGATTAAATATTGATAAATAAATAATTATAATGTTTACGCTGTGCATTTGTTGGTTTCGATCATGAACTTATTTTGATGTTCAATGATGGCAACATTGCTTTATGTTAGTATGAGTATTACTCCTTTCAACCATTGCTCTATACAAGTATATTTATGAAAGCGATTTTTAATACGTTAAAATAAACGGGTAACCAAAAAGGTTACCGAAATAACCCAAATCTTCCGACCTCCTTTATCACAGAACGAAACTACGCAAACACAATTAGGATATTCAATTAAATAGTTTAATCTAAATGCTTGTGTGTCCACCCGACGAAGGGGGAAAGATAACAATTACTATGTATTATAGGATATTGTTTGGACGCGTCGAAGCGAGTTTGCTTTGTTAACCGATGCCGGTTTCCATTCAAGACCCTTTCTCCCTTGGAAAATTATTTTGGGGATTTTATCGTTTAGGAAAAGTTTGTAGCTTTTGAGTGTATTCGTTATGGATTGTTATTCCGTATTGTTGATTTCGATAGAGAAAAATGATTTTTCACTAGGTTATATTCCAGAATTATTTGAGATCCATGTGTTTCCAGATAATTTATGATACTGAACCAAAAACTCTCGGCGACTATAATCTTCAACCATAATTAGAAACAAATTATAAAAATGCCATAAAATACGGTACAGGTACGGTACGGTACATAAATCAATTTTAATTGCTGTTTGACAGCATCAAAAAATCAAAATCTAAATGATTTTATTTCAAGCAGGTCCTTTTAAAACGTTAATTTACTGGTGCTAGGTTGCGCGATTCCAAAGTGTCATTTTTATTCCGAAGAACCGATACTAAATTTCTCCACAGCTGTATTTTACTATTGCTTGTTACACTCCCTAACTTAATTCAGTTACCAATAATGACCTTTGTGTTTACACTGTATTCGATTTAGGCGTTTATGACGTGGCATCAAACTCGAGCTAATATCAAGCTGATGTCAACCATCAGGCATATAACAGTCAATTCCGAGAAATAGGTCACAATGTTATGCTTAACATACGACCTGCTAAATTGTCAGTATTGCCAGCTTAAACTGAGCAGTTTATAGCTCTGATTGTGTGTAGCGTAAACGTAAATTATCACTGCTGGTGCAGTCATGGACCTTATCTTTGGCTGCAAGTCCTATTTCCGAATGCGAGGATTTAGGGCTGATTTTTTTGTAGAACAATAAACAATTTTTTTTTTACACAGTACTTGGAGTCCCGGATAGAAACATTTGATGTTGGGCTTTTATAATAAGTCGAGATTCAAAGCTAGTACACGTGTTTTTTCTTCAAGAATACACGTGGTTTTCGAGGTAGATAAAGTACTAATCCCATTTCTAAATTTACCTTAAAGGCAATTGATCCAAAGATACATAAACTTTACAGAACTAATACCTAGCGGATAGAAGCAATCTCGGTTAAAACAATTTCATTCAAGATCCTTTTTGTACCAAAACCACTAACGACTTTCTTAGTACTTCAGTTCCAAAGAGAAATCGTATAACAAGTTCTAAAAGCTTAGTTTGTCGAAATCAAATGAATTTTAAGAGCACTATGTTACCGAGGTAAGATATGGGCGTATTTCTTTGACGAACGTATCCACTTATTCTTCTGTTTGAGAATAAAGATCAGGACCTAGGGCTTTCAAACTAAGTACATATTGTGTGGGCTTCGTGGAATGTATGAACTTACTTAAATTGAAATTCTTACCTAAAACATTCCTCTTTACACGATAAACATGACTATTCAACAAATGCCTTTTAACGTTACGCCAAACCACAATCCCTGATACGATGTCGAGATTTTCCTTTCATCAACATGAAAGTTTTACGACAGACCATTATTCATAAAGTCAAAAAGTAAAAATATTTCCAAATCATAAACAAAAGAGCCCATTGTTGATGCTCAAAAAGAATACCTCCACTCGAAAACAACTGAACAAGCAGATTACAAAATTATTTAACCGCAAACATTTCAGAGATTTGAACAGCGACTCAACACATTTTCTCTTCCGCTAAACTGAGCCAGTATATTAACCAAATTCCACACCATAAAATACATTGTTTCAACCACTCAACAGGTAAAAATAATTGCTGGGAAGTTCCTCTGCCCGACGACAAGAAATATGGCTGTTAAAAGCGTTTCGCCTGATATTCCACATTTTTCTTCAGTCGGCACCCGAGATTCGCATATTTTCCCCCGACGAGAGTTTTTACATTAGATATAATAAATCTGTTTTGTGAAATGAAGTTTTGAGCCGGTGTACACTGCGGGCGAGGGTAATGCGACTTTGATGCGATATAAACAAGATTTCTCAAGCTTAAGATTAAAGAACAAGTTCTGGATTGTTTTGAACTGAAAACAATTTTAAATTGAATATGATTTTGTTTTCTCAAATGCCTTTTAAACCTATACTAATAGGATAAATGCAATTTATTTTATCTTCACGCGAAATATTCTCATGTGCAACGAATCGATCACATGGCACAGTTCTGGCCAAGAAAATAGTGTTAGAAACTTTAAAAAATCTGGCTTCTACATCGATGCAAATTTCCTAAAGTTTGCAGATCATTTGAAAATTCCGCATCGATTCCAACATCAGACTTGGCAGTGTCCCCGAACATTAGCGATTCCCATGTCATAGGTTGTATAGCTTCGCGAACTCTTCCGTTACGTCCCGTACTTTAGCCACATGCATTTACATGACATGAGCAGTCGTTTGTGACAGTTCTGAGAAGACAAATCGTGTACATCGTGTATAAGTTTCAAGGAATTGTGTATAAGAATTCATTGGAGTGACTTACGTACGGAGCGTTAGCTTAAAAGCCCGTTTAGAATATTTATTGTTGAGTTTAATATGTAGAGTTACGTAATGTGTTGATAGATGAGGCAGATTACTTCGCAAGGCCTTGTGGTATTTTATTCTTACTTTCCTTAATAAATTGCTGTAACGTTTTCGGAATCTTTAAAATGAGGGCTTTCAAGAATTTGCAGGAAAGTTTGACATTACACTAATTTATTGCAAAGTTTTCAAATATTATTGGTAGTCGTCGTATCGTTCGCAATACTCTATTGTGTTCTCATAATTTATATATTGTTGTGATTTATCTAAATTGTTTTCCAATAAACTTGTACGAGATTCTACATAGTGGAATGAACAAACTTGCTCTTGATATTACATGCTTTATTTCATTTATTGGACACTGTATTTTGTGAATCACGGATAATAACAAACACATTCAAAGTAATCTGGTCAACTACATATAACACCTACTAAAGTACCATTTGTTCACCTCCATGGTTTAATATATCATCAAAGAGTTAACTAAAACCTCTTTTACTATATCAATGTTATTTTAAGCTCCCGTATCAGTTACAAGCGTAGCATTTCCTCAATAACCTAGGTTTTTGTGTATAATGTTATCCAAGCTATAGTGGGTCTTTCTTGTACACCTGATCCAATACCCTTATCGGTTTCATGACATGTACGGATAGACAAATAGATTTTCGGGTTGAATTTCCACTTCACATCATTCAGTTGATCTGATAAAGTAATTGTATGTTTTTGTGATGTTCGTTCTAATCCTATTGTACTAAATAATGCTAAAATATAAACAGATAAACGCATTTACAAATAACTACGTTTCAACCCTATTAATTTACCCCGTCAATTTCTGTTTATGATGTTTTTGTTGAGATTAAAAAGGTTTTTATTTATTCTAAACCTATTGCGTACATAAAGTTCCAGTATCCCTAGACACTTTCATATAGTACACGATATAGCTTTATACTTTAACAATTGCATACTACGAAGAACATTAGTTAAATATAAATAAACTTACATCCACATTAATCCCAGCAAAAGGAAATATCTTGGTAGTAGGGTTCTCTGTAGGCGAGTAGCGGTAGAACTCGTGGCGCCCTCTGTACCACTTGACGGAGTAAAGAGGCGCGTCGGTGAGCTCGTACAGACACGCCAGCGTCGTGTCGTTCCCTCGCTGCACGACTGGTGGAGATATTCGAAGGTCTGTGGCTCTGAGACCTCCTACACCTGAGGAAAATGTGAAATTAATATCCCGTATATAGAGTTTCCCTTAGCTACAGTGGGTAACTATATGAAAACCTATTTTAGACGCCAACGGGTCTTAGTCGCGATGTAATTCGATATTTTTTTCTCCCGATGTATTGGCCGTGTTGCACCGACCGTGGTCACGGGTGGACCAATGATACAAGCTGGTTAGAATTAAAAATGTTTTTTTTTTCTGACAGACATGTAAGCTTAATGGCCAGTATTAAATTAAAGGCAGTGTAACTTATGTAAGAAACAGCACAAGTTAGAAAGTATATTTACTGTAGATTAATGTTCCTTGAAATTGAGATTGTTCAAGAGTCAAGAAACGACAGTTCTTGTGAACTAGCATAATATTAATCAACTTGTATGAAAATACGAAAAGAAAACCTTTGCAGTGCACTGTGTAATCTGCCTTTACACATACGGTAGAAATATATTCCTGCAAAAATCTATTCAGCAGCCAACGGCAAAACTTCACAATTTCTTTGTTTAAATAAATAACTGTATGAGACGGGTAAAAAGCTTGGCGGTATATGTTCAGAGCAAACAAAGACTTTGTACGGAAACCGCTACCGCAAGCTAGGGAGGCGGATAACCGCTTAATTGCAGTGTGCTGTTATAATTATGCAAGCGTTTCTATTAATCATTTATTTTAGCGTTTTAAATATTCAGCATTTTGTACTTGAATTAAGCTTGTGTGATGATAGTTTCTGATTTTTATTTTGTGTAAAAATATTAAGTAATTTCCTTTTTTGGCTTTCAATTTATCAAATATAAAAAAGTAAACGAAATACTACTATTATGGGCGAATTCTGACACTTAATGAAAAAGGCTAAAAATCCTAGTGCAGCTTCCTTTTTTCTGTCTTCTGTTATGCCCAACTCTACGAAGCGTTTCAGGCTCTTTAGTAAAGTTTCAAGGGCTGGTCAAAGAAATATTGCTGAAGGATTTATTGAAAAGAAATGCCTACAAAAAACCTCGAAAGAACTACTTTAAATGTACCCAAGTATAAAAAACCCTGATACAGTTTGTTAAAACCTCATTATAAAAGTAAAACCATGCAAAATTAGGCACAAAATAACCCTCTTGACAAAACTAACAAAATTACTGGTGATGGTGTTTGACCAGGCATAAAAGAAAAACAAAGTGAATCAGCTATTTGTCTTTCCACCAAAGTTTAAAGAGTAAACCGAGGGAATTCAATGGTGTTTGTGTTAGTAAACTTACGGGAAGTTAGATAAGTCAACCGAGAGAAGGGTTAAGGAATTATCGGAGTTTTTGAATTGTATCTCACTGCAGCAGTCAATTTAGATAAAGTAGAATCAGTAGAAAACTTTTATCGACTTTCGATTTAGAATTGTGAAACAAAAACTGCAATGAATAACGTAAAAACAATTGTAACCGTATTTATAAATAAGGGTATTAGAGGAGGACTACGTAACGTATGACGAAAATCTCCATTTCCATCATTTGTTCTCCAATATCACAAATTCTACCTTCCTAGCTCACATCTCACAAAAAAAAATACTACGGAACGCGTATTATTAAAACTCTTTTGACCGTAACAGACAATGGGCAACAAAGGTGGAATCATAAAAATGTGATGTGAAACACAAAGGGGTCGGTAGTAAAATAGAAGGGAACGCGACACACCTGTGTCCTTACCGAGGGTACGACGGCATAGCGAAAATTTAGGAAATTGAATGTCGGTGTAACGGTCAGCTTAAGATTGTGCCCTTTTTTGTTTTGGAGGAAAGTCTTCGCTTTTGTCTTGAAGATTATTTTCTATTATTCCAAACTCTATTCGGATCTAGGTATAATCTTGTTAGTTTTGTGGAGTAGCGGCTTGGCTTTATGTTTCAGTTTTAGTTTTAATTTTTATGAAAAGAGTTATTGTTTCAGTAAAAAAAAATATATACACTAGTCATTTTTCCCTCTTGTCTCTTTGAAAATTAACACTTCTTAAATTTTCGTTAAGCATTTGAAATATTGACAAAATAGTTTCATGAAAATATCCAACTCATTACGGACTAAACCAGCAACATGTATAATTTAGGTAAATTATTTATCTTAGTATTTGTACGGCTTTTCCTTATGTGTTCCTACGGCTTTATCTTACTGATCTTAAGTAGGGGATACCGTAATCATTTCTAATACAGCTTCCCTTGGTAGTCATCCAATACTATCTTTAAGTAATTGAATTTCATTTTATTTATCGTTGATCCCAAATATATCATTAGTTTCATTCAACATTATTATCAAGGAAGTTTTTTTCTCTCTTAAACAAATATTATCCTACATGGACCTATATTTGTATCGGTTTTTATCATCATTAGGTTCTAAGGAAGTGGTTTATAGATGTTTTTACGGGGTTTCTGTCTACTGCCATGTTTCTAAGGCACCAGATGATTGCTGAACAAGTCAGTTTTAAGATAAGACTTAAGTGAGATAATTTCATTAAATACACGTTAAGTTCAGATAATCAATAAGCAACATCAACGTTTTTCTCTAATACTAAAAGAAAGTCACATTCTAGCTCGCGGTCTGGCTAATCTAAACGACCAAATATAATTCTTTGGCTGTCATTACTAACAGCTCAGCAGAATCAGCACAAAAAGCTTATATTTATGGGATTTTTGACATAAATTTATGTCCTGACTAATAGCCCTTATCTGGCTAACTTTCAGTCTGATACAGTCTAAGTTATTTGCAAGTTAGCAGTTACGCAAAATAGAGTAGTAAACAAGTTTGGCAGACGTGCAAGTTGCCGACTTCAGCTTACTTTCTGTTTAAAGGTTTAATTTTTAGTATCTTAACTGACGATCTACTTTAAGTTTGGCTCGTGGATCGGTGATTATACTACATCAACCTACTTTTTCACGTCTTTATTCTTATCTCTACGAAATTTTGGAACTTAATGATGCAATACGATTTTATCTTCATTTTGGTCATCGATTTTACGATTCATAGTCTCCTGTCTTTTTTGGTAAATATTTTTCACATACATATTTTATAGATGTAAATGTTGTATCAACATCCGCAATTATTTCATAACTAGGTACTTTGTGGTAGGTACTGGATTTTAATTAATAGTGATTCATACTCGATAAATTAACTGTTGATTTTTCTAGTACCCAATTAAAATTTACTGATCAAATTAGTAACCTGTCAAACAAGTTCACATCATGGATTTAAGTATCAGTATAATGTCTCAAGACTGAATGTGATGTACGTTCATACGTAGTATGTTGAACAAGTTATAGAAGTATAATTACTCACCAACAACATCAAGCCTCGCTGTGGCAGTGTAGTGTGGGTAGGAGGGAGCGTTCTGTATCACCTCACAACTGTAGTTACCGCTAAGATTCGGGACCACCCGCAGCAGAACCACGTGCGTCTCGTTAGAACTTAACCTCTGTGGACAAACGGGAACATAAAACAAAAGAAAGAACACTCAATTGAGGACAATTCGGAACAAAAATAGAAAAAATATAAGAACGTAAAAAGTAATACAAAGAACGACATTCAGTAAAGTCAGCAGAAGTACGCTGTCGAATTATTAATTAAGATTACGTCTTACTAATGTAGCCAAAATAAGTTAACCCATCCACTAGTCAAACGGTAAGGCTTAAGTCTGTTAAGCAGACTTTAGGTCGATTTTATCAGAGATAATTAAGACGTAGTTACAAATAGACCCTAAATCTGGAGATAACATCAAATATATTAAGTGAAATTTCGCATTCAGCAGTCATAAGTAAAGGGGTATTAACTAAATACCTTCAAACAAGAATGTTTATCGCGGCATAAATAAACACGGTTTGCTCATTTTCACACTCCACTATCAACGTACACTTAATTATATCTAAGATACTCACATCAACTTTAATCCCATTTACAGGCAGCACCCTTGTCGTAGGGTTCTCCAAAGGAGAGTACCTGTAGAACTCCTGAGTCCCCTTGTACCACTTTACGGAGTATATACCGTAATCGTGTAGCTCGTATAAGCATGCGAGTGTAACGTTCCTTCCCCGCTGAACAACACGAGGCGTTATACGGAGTTCCGTGGTACGGAGGCCCCCAGCTCCTGTAGACAAGAAGATTTGTTTGATGAGTGAACTCGTATCAAAGGATTACAATGTTGCATCTCAATTAGATTAATACAATGCAAATTTGAGTGAGCATACGTTGGAATAGGGGTTTTAATATAAGGGTTGTTAGAGAAAGGCGGATGAGGTAATTGAAATTTGATCCGGTGTTTTACATCTTCAGAGCATTCATTCAAAAGGACCTGATTATGAACATTATTGATTATTGCACTTGTATAGAATTCAGTGATGCAGAACCAAATAAGAACGTCCATAAGGCAGAATTACTTAACAAACTCCGCGACGTCTATAAAACAATATTAAGCTGAGCAAGTAAATTGAGCAAAAAAGAAGTCAAAGTGAGGACACTATATTTTAGGACTGGTCCCTCGTCGGTTAGCCAAACAAGACTGCAATATATCTGCAAAACGATTTCATTCTCCCTAATAAATTACGTGTCCGCCAAAAAGCCGACAAACAAAACCACTTAGATCCAAAGCTATCATTAGCAGAATGTCCTTATACCCATCCCAGGGTTGCTACCATTCAGTGAATTCTCTATTTGGTAACTTTTTTTCATATAGTTCTTATATAACCTGGCGTCAAAGATTATGCCACGCGAGTCAAACCAGGTAGGTCTGTGGCCTGCTATGACACAGCTTTGAAACTTTCTCAGATGTGCTGGTTTGCCTGATAGTTAAAAAAAACTCATTGCGTCTCGGGGGGTTGCACAGACATTTAATTCACATGCACAAAGACACCGAGAACAAGCATCTGTGGATCGCACAAATTCTTGTCCTAAACGATGATTAGACCCGCGACACTTCGCGCATAGTAGTAATTAGCGTAGTGTACAGCTGTACCACTCGACTATCCGTGCTGTCAAAAATTAAAGCACATGCATTTAAAAAGATAAGACTATGGCTTGGCAGACTGACGGGACAGTCATACCACTAGGCTGCTCAAGTGGAAAAATTACCATTTAGTAAAATAAGTATTCCATTTACCTAGAAATCCCCATCATTGTACTAACTTCGCAAAGACTAATATAAATTAATGTATGAGCCTAGTAATTGTGTTAGAGAATAATTCGGCCGAATGTTGTAGGTAATTAGTCTGTCGCTGATAAATTCTTACTTGTTGCTTAATTAATATCTTCTTGAATGTGACTGTTTACTTTCTCATTTATTTATTTGAGCTCTGAAATAATATTTCACTTTAATAGGTGTCTTATTTAATTGAAAACAATTGTCTTTCTTGTTTTCGGAGTGTAATAAGGCTGTTAGTTTAACACCTACGTATATATTTGAACGACGGACTTATTGAAGGAGGGTGGTCAGTATTCGATTCTCGTCACAAATATGTCAAAAAACTATGACCATAATTTTTCATATAATTATCCGATAAAATACAGTATTTATGAACACAGAGCGCAAAATGCCTAATATCACGCGCCAAACACGTGCCTCTCCTGTCGCTAAGGCAGCGAGCGCGCAAGCCCCGCCCCTTTCCTTTGTGATGTCGCCCCCGCGCCCCCCGCGCCCCCGCGCCACCCGCTCTGCTGATCGAGTAACCGCCAGTCTATGCGCACGCGCCGCTGCTTTCGTATTGCGTAATCATTCCCGTTTACCAAATTCGCGTAAAGTGCATTTCCTAGTGTTAGGTACCTACCTAGTGTGTAGTGTAATAATGTCGTCGCAGTATTCTAATGAAGAATGTTGGAATATGGTTCGTGCTTACGCGCTATCAAATGATCGTGTGCGAGCTGCAGTCAATTTGTACAGAGAAATGTACCCCATGCATGAGGAACTTGGGGTTAACGACCACGAACCTAGAGTGAATATTTGTCTAATTTAAACAAAAACATTTTATTCACTGACGAAGCCACATTCACAAGAATGGGGATTTTTAATGTGCATAACGAGCATTGGTGGAGCAACGAAAATCCCTACGTAACGCGACAGAACGCTTATCAACATCGCTTCAGTGTAAATGTGTGGGCAGATATTTTAAATAACAATTTAATAGGCCCTTATTTTATTGATGGACGATTTGACAGTGTATCATATTTAAACATTTTAAATAATGTAGTGAGTGAGATGCTGGAAGATGTGCCATTAAATATCTACCGGGACTTGTACTACCAACATGACGGAGCGCCCGCGCACTATCAGGTGCGCGTACGTGAGTACCTAACATTACATACATTTTGGTGACAAGTGGATAGGTCGTGGCGGGCCCGTGCCATGGCCCGCACGCTCGCCAGATCTCACTCCGTCAAATTAATCGTCGTAAAGACTCAAATTATTAACCGTTGTAAATAGGTGTGATTACATTTTTTAAATACGCCAAAAATACGATAGTGCGTCACGTCTTATGAAATTTTACATTGCAGAATGTTTATAGTTTGATGTACCTAGATATTTTTGCCTGTCCTAAGCCAGATTTAAAGTATGAAGGGAAAATGCATTCATACCTACGTCGGCGTCGGTCATTGACCGCGCATATGATCTGCGCTTATCGCAAGGTTGTTAAAACGTTGCGATGTTTTTAGGACTTTTTTGGAACGATTTTGTTCGTCATTAATCAGGGTTTTTTTATTGTTTATACGTTTATTGGTGAAGTCTATGCATAAACTATTGGTGGTTTGAATAAGTCCGTCGTTCAAATATACATGCTGTATAAGTAGATTTAGACAGAGCTATCGCTGATAAAACAAAGCGTTTTAAATTTACTTCTATACGATGCCTAGAGTAATTAAGGTGACTATAGTGAGGGTTGATTAAGAATCAAGAATTTAAATATGAATGATGATGATGAATTTAATTACACTTATTAATTGGTTAGAGCTTATTTTAAAATGAACTAAATACTTTCATAACCAAAAGAATGGCCAAAGACACGTAAATCTTAAAGTAAAGAGTCCCGACGGGGCCTAAAACATTTCCCAAATAAAATACACCCTGTTTGAGAACAAACCGCGCGCCTGTGATTCCCACTTTTGGAAGCGCGTAATGCATTACGAGTAGTATTGTGGTGCATTAATCCCAAGCCGAGAGTAATTGGTCCCACTGGGGACCTACCATCACCACCTAAAACTATACCATTGCAGTTGTAGGAGAGAGAGCGCGCTCTACATCGTGTAATATGCGGTCACGCTCCCACAACTTTAATGCTACTTTAGGACGTAGTGTCGACTGCAGTTTCCAGCTGCCAGTCTAAAAACGTTTCGACTGAGTTATTGTCTGAACTGTTATTTGTAACTTTATCTAACGAGGTCTCATGATTGTAATTAATTTACACGTACAGTTTGGGAAAAAAATGGTAAAATTTAAACTAAGTAATTATTTCATGAATTATTGTATGTTTGTTCACGTAATTGGTATAAAGGCCAAAATTGTTTAAACAAATGTAGTGACTGTTAATTTTACCACTGAAGTATCAGTGCTGTCTGACTGCAGATATCTCTCTTTGAGCAATTTTTATCAAATTCGGTATCGAGTTAGCTGACACTCTGGATTAACACATAAGCTTTATTTTAACCGACTGTGTCAGAGGGAGGTCATATTTTTGCAGCGATAACAGGTATCCACGTGACCGCAATCGCGGTCATCGGCAACACTGAAAATTCTCTGCCTTTTTACCTATAAATGCTACACATAGTACGTATAAGTATTTCCCCTGCACTTTAAAGTAAAGGTTTTAATTAGTGCCATCGGCGTAAAATGATTTTCATTTATTTCGTGTAAGCCATTACCATTTTAAAAGCGTTTCAGAAACTCCATTGTATGCACGCTATTATTTTTTGTCATGAACGTTTTAAATTACAATAAGATAGGTGCGACGTAATACTGAAGGTAATTGGTCAATTGATCCGAAGCCTATTCTGTTTTGCCTTCCATTTCGTATTTCCATATGTAGCGTTTTTACTTTCGTGGAATTTGTCACAGTAAAGTCAACTTTGAGTCTATTGTAATTAGGTTCATATTTTAGAAGAATGATTCAGTTAGTGTTTTGTTAATATATGAGTGCCAAAATCACAAAGCTAACGCCATTTAGACTTACAACAATATTTACAATAGATACTGATACAGATAATCATAAGACCATTTGATTACTCAAGTTTATTTTGTTGCAATTTCAATTAACTGTCCTAGGATCTAAAGTCTAAAATAGAATAACCACATATCCTTTCTAACCTATTGATATTTACTAGAATTCCCAATATGTTCATTATTGCCAGCTGAAAGCCTGATCATTGCATGCGCCAAATATTGGTTCAGTATTTGAGGGCACTAAACAACAACAACGTTAGGTGTCGAGTATTCAGGGCGACGTCACAATCTATTAACATGTCTAATTGATGAAGCTAAATCTAATTCACAAACTAAATACTCGTCAGAAGGACTTTGCATAATATAACTTAAAATATAGGCTCAATAAATTGACTTTAGATTGTACGTGCCACTTCGGGGTGTTGCCGCATAAGAGCGTGCTACCGTCTAGATGATTCTATTAACCCATCTCCCTTATCTTTCCAAAGTTGAATTTAGCTTGGAATCCAATGCATCACAATGAGGTTTTTTTTTCTACTTTTGCAGATATCATAACGTGAGCGACCCCCAGAGGATTACTAGAAACAATGAATATAGAACGCAGTCTTTTTTCTGCGGCAGAAGGCTTGTACCGTTTATTTAATTCCGTCCAGTGATATTTATTTGGAATGTATTTTTTGGCGTTTATACAGAGGGTTGAATTGGCTTCGGATACGCATGTCGTGTTTTGTTTTGTTTTCGTTATACTTTGATAAAAGGACGGTTAAAATTATTTAAGAATATTTTTTGTTGTGTTTGTGTTTTAATAACAATAGCGGGAATCAACATTGTTGCTTTTTTATAAACAATTTCCTTTGTAAAATTACCAGTTACCTAAAATTATCAGTTACCGTTCATCCATTCAAGTTCAATTAAATGTCATGTTAGGCATGTTAATACTGTCAATAAATTCACCACAAATTATACGGATGTTCTAATAAAAATCACATAGTGTATTAAACAAAAATTCTTCAACCATGAACGTAATATATTAACTAAGCTCACCAAAAAATGTACACCCAAAAATGTCCGAGTCAAAACACCATTTTTTACCTTTAAATAAATAACCTCATAAATCCACTACTAAATGCTTCAAACTCGCTTTAATATCGTGCAATAACCGTAAGTTTGAACAAATATAGACTGCTTTAGTTCTTATTGGCGTTGAGAACGCACCTGCTACTGTCCAAGTAGTGATATTTCTCTGTCTATACTTTCTGTTTTGATACCGTAGTAGGGGAGCGGTGACAGCGATTTTGTGAAAGCGATTTATTGGTTACGCCTTCGAAGATTAAAAGTGAATTATTGAGCTATTTTTCGATGTTGCCTTGCCTGAAAGTGAGCTTAGCCGTTACTGCTTAATTGGATAAATGGCAAGACCGGAGGGCTTATCTAGACTTTGTGATTGCTGAAATAGGATCGGCGTCCAAATTAAAATTCAAAAGAATTTGTTGGCTAGCTTTAAATAAAATAGACGACACTAAGCCGTTTATTGGTTTAGTAGCTTTTCCCGGCAACCGTTCGCGGAAACTAAATAAAAAAAATAGATAAAAAATCTTTTTAAGAAAAAGCTTTTATTTAAACGCTCTAAAAAGAAGAAAATAAAATATTCCTTTTGGATTATACTAACAACTCCTCATTATACACAATTTATATACAACGTTGATAAAAGCGAGAGGCATTAAATGAAACCACATATTCTGTATATCATTATAAGGCTACACAACAAAAATCAAATCAATGTAAGCAATATTTTTATAATAACTTTCGTGAGGATGATTCATACTTAAAACGTTATAACGGTTTACTCACGCGTATTTATCGGGATAGCCCGACTAGTTTCGGACCCAACCGGAGCCAACTAGATGACTATGCCTATAAAACTTAGTCACCTAATCAGGAAGATACAGCATGTTCAAACTAAAAAAAAACTAAAAAAATATCCTGTGACTAAACTATTGCTTACATTGATTTGATTTTTGTTGTGTAGCCTTATAATGATATACAGAATATGTGGTTTCATTTAATGCCTCTCGCTTTTATCAACGTTGTATAATAATAAAAGCTTGTCGCTCGATTTACCACAAATTATTATGATATAAAGGAATGTTGATAGGTATGTAAACCTCGCGACAAGCTTTTATTATTATACAACGTTGATAAAAGCGAGAGGCATTAAATGAAACCACATATTCTGTATATCATTATAAGGCTACACAACAAAAATCAAATCAATGTAAGCAATAGTTTAGTCACAGGATATTTTTTTAGTTTTTTTTTAGTTTGAACATGCTGTATCTTCCTGATTAGGTGACTAAGTTTTATAGGCATAGTCATCTAGTTGGCTCCGGTTGGGTCCGAAACTAGTCGGGCTATCCCGATAAATACGCGTGAGTAAACCGTTATAACGTTTTAAGTATGAATCATCCTCACGAAAGTTATTATAAAAATATTGCTTACATTGATTTGATTTTTGTTGTGTAGCCTTATAATGATATACAGAATATGTGGTTTCATTTAATGCCTCTCGCTTTTATCAACGTTGTATATAAATTGTGTATAATGAGGAGTTGTTAGTATAATCCAAAAGGAATATTTTATTTTCTTCTTTTTAGAGCGTTTAAATAAAAGCTTTTTCTTAAAAAGATTTTTTATCTATTTTTTTTATTTTTTACTTTTTAGTTATCGCTGGATTTAGAATAACGACACATTCTTTTTTCAAGTTATTATTACTCTCAAAATGCCCTCTCATTTGATACCCATATTGTAGAAGTAGACTAAAGGTAACTATTCCGCCACCCTCCATGGTCCGCCATATTGGATTCAGAATGACGTCATATTCTTTTTCTAGTCACTCTTAACAAGCCCTTTCATTTGATACCCATATTGTAGAAGTAGACTAAAGGTAACTATTCCGCCATCCTGCATGGTCCGCCATATTGGATTCAGAATGACGTCATATGCTTTTCCTAGTTACTCTTAACAAGCCCTTTCATTTGATACCCATATTGTATAAGTGGATTAAATATAACTGTTCTGACATCTTGTATGATCCGCCATATTGAATTTAGAATGACGTCACATATCTTATCATATATTGTCATCCAAACAAAATGCGTCCACAAAATTTCAGCACAAACGGTTGAATATATCTACTTCAAAATTGAGTTCAAAGATTTCACCCGAACACACAAATATCCATACATTGCAAGTTAAATAAAAGCTTTTAAAAATCACGGACTTTGTGGTATATTTTGTATCTAAAATTCTTTGATGTATTTTTAGAAACAGAAAATGTACAACAAATGATTACACTAATATCTGTAGGGTTATTCGTCGTCGCGGCTAAAATATCGCCGTCGCTTGTGACTTCACCGTGACATATTTAAAGATAAACATAGATGTGAATTATTTGAAGCGTAATTTAAGAGCGTCCATTGTTTTATTGGTTTCATTCACTGTGTAATTTACTCGTATTTATTGTTTTAGCTTCACAAGTAAATCATGCGAAGTCTGTTTCTGAATACTAAAGTTATACTTTGCTTTTTGGGTTCGAACTAAGTTTAGAAGTGAGAGTTAGTTTAGTGTTAGCAGAGTGTATTGTTGTTGTTTCGGAAATTCATTTCATGCTACTCTGCTTTCCATAAATTACTATAAATTCTTGCCAATAAAATATTAGGTTTTAATAAAATTCATATATAATTTTTTGCAAAAAAAGTCTTTAATAACTCCCATTGGAACTTGGAGAAGATAATTGGCAGCTGAAAGAAGGAGCTTTAATAGATCATAGTACAGGGACTCGTCTTGGAGTGTCCCAACGGACTCCAAATGCACCTGTGCCATCACAAACCTCATCCTCTAACACCTCAAAGAAAGGTGAGATTGGCTATAGCTCCAACAAAACGTTCGTGACTGATTTCATACCAATGTTTAGAAACCTTTTCGACTTCAATTCACTCTGTACGTCGGTCCCATCTCAATTATCCCGATCCACATTCGATTTCCCAACGCACATTACGTTTTGTTAAATTATATTTTTTTCTGTCGCATGTTTATTGATGCGAGCATTTACATTTAACTCGAAATTGTAAGGAATAATGTTGGGAGCGTAATTCACGTTTATAGCTTTTACAGTTGAATTTTTGAAGAATTAATGGTGTTTTTCGGGTGATTTGCTTGATGGCGTGGGGAAAGCTGTCGATCGTATGGTAATCAATCTTTGAATGTGTCGATAAGTTAGATACGTGGTAAGAAGGAATTTTAAAATCTTTTTTAATATGATCTTATGTTTATGATGGAATTATTTATTACATTGAAGGTAAATTATGTTGTGTCTTAAATCAAATTATAAATTGGTTCAATGTAAACAAGTATAATGCAAGTAGAATAATATTGCTTGCCTAATATCATTTTCATTACACTAAAGATAATCGTAGTATACAACCAAATCAAATTATGATTTGTAGTCCAGTCATTTGGTAGAAAATAAGGGGGTTACCTGGAAAGTTTTCCGGGAGTTTTGAAAATTGGGTATTTTATAGATTTGGAAATGTTCTTTTCGAATTTTGACTTTGCCACCTCGTACCACCGCCGCTCGCGCCGCCATTTTGAAAAAATGGCGCCCAAAAACGGTTTTTTGGGAATATCTCCTTTCTGAGGCATTTTACGACAAAAATATTTTCTACAAAATTAAACTAGAAAAAATTTCCTACACTTTATGTCTTATTCACTTTTTCATAAAATCGATAGTTTTGGATGTACGAGCGCCGCAAAGTATTACTTATTCATCTGCACCACCACGTGTTTTTCGTATATTTTTCTAAAATGTTCTATTACTGCCGCCGGTTTTCGAATGAATTGTCACAAATTAAACAATTTGCCGTATAAGAAGCCATAGCTCTAAGAACATAAACAACACTGTACGAAAATAAACGTACACTGATGATTCAGTCTAAACTAAATATTTCTCTTAATATTGCTTCTACCGACGAATAATTCGTTGGAGTTTAGTTCAAAGTCGAGAGAAAGGGCCCGATTCAAAGGTGACATATTACCCTGATACCTGCTTCTTGAAAACCGGCGGCAGTAATAGAACAGTTTAGAAAAATGTACGAAACCCTCGTAGTGGTGCAAATTAATAATACTTTGCGGCGCTCGTACGTCCAAAACTATTGATTTTATGAAAAAGTGAATAAGACATAAAGTGTAGGAAATTTTTTCTAGTTTAATATTGTAGAAAATATTTTTTTCGCAAAATGCGTCGGAAAGGAGTTATTCCCAAAAAACCGTTTTTGGGCGCCATTTTTTCAAAATGGCGGCGCGAGCGGCAGTGGTACGAGGTGGCAAAGTTTAAACTCGAAAAGAGCATATGCAAATCTATAAAATACCCAATTTTCAAAACTCCCGGAAAACTTTCCAGGTAAAACTACCAAATGACTGGACTATTGGTTTAATTTTGGAGTTAAGTTTGAGTGGAAATATATGCACAAGCAACTATAATTAAAACAATGAGGACACGTATATTTTGCTGTTAGAATTAAATGAAGGTTAATAAAAACACATTTTAGACGCAAACTATAATTTTCTAAACCAATACCACTGTTCTCGATAAAACAAAATTTAAAACTGTGAATGTTTCTATTACGTATTTATAGAATGTAACACAATTATTTGGTACGACCATTATGTCACATAAAAAGTGTAACCACGCCAGGAATCCGGTTCGCCAGATGAGTTTACACTCATAAATCTCGCGTAGATACTGAATTCCGAACAAATATTAGTGGAACGTACGGCATTTGTCACGAGCTATCAAACCTGGCCTTTTTATGCGAATACCATTGCTTAGTCAGGGCTTAGTCACGTAAGATATGATGAATGAGTGATTGACTGACAATGTGTGAAATGAAGGTGAAAGTCTATTTGTGAATGTCATGTAGGGTAAAATAATGTTGACCTTACAAAAAAGTGTGACGTGAATGGACGAATGTAGATGTATGTAGGTATGTAGATTTATGTACTGTTAAAGTTATTTTTATCTATCGAGTAGGAAGATTGAGGAATTTTACGCATGCTTTTCAATATTTTAGACATTTTTAACATATCTTAATATCAAGTTTTTATAATTAAGCTCACATCAAACAACTACAAAAAATGTCTGCACCACCCAATACTTCGTCCGAATCTGTCGCACCCTACATTTAAACAACCAGTACAAAGTAACACCAATTAGTTACCAAACTTATAAATACACCAAAAAACCATTTTCGTCGCAGGAGTTTTTGTGGAAACAACGTAAATAACTCCAGAGCTATCATTAAGTCGGACACATCTCATTTAAATTTAATCTAGCTTAGGGAAACATGTGAGTCGAACAGACACTTAATTACAAACTCCGACTCAGAATATAATATATCTAACTTGTGTAAAGTAATTATATAAGTACTTTTATTCATTGAGCATTTAAGTTCCAAGCTTACATTTAGTTTAATTAAATTATCTGTTCTGGCTTATTCATATGGAAATATTTATTTGCTGTAAGAGTAATTTGAAATTGTTTAGCTATTGAATAACAGTGTGACTAGCTGGTGTTGTTTTTTTGTTATTTGTAACGAGTTACGCTGTGATAAATGTTTAAGGTGACCCGTTGTGACCTAACAGAGAACCAATGTGTATAGTTTTGTTAGCCATTGTTTTATATGTGAATACAAAACTCTTATATATTTTGGAACTTGCGCTGGTGGCTAACAATTAAAGTAACACGGCTACTGCTTCAATCATCTGTCATTGATGTTAGAGGCCACTGATGATTATTATTATAATATGTTTGAGACCTTTGATCAATCAAAAAATTGTTACAGTAATCTATTTCTATTTCTAATAGGTATTGGGTCCTAAAATTGTAAACACCATCACTAAAGAAGTAAAAACGATCACTATTGAATAAAACAGTTTAAGAATTAATTTCGGAATAAAACCGAGTCGGTGGACTTTGTGCAGACAGTTGCACGTCCGAGTAAATTGGACCTAGATGGCGAGTCGTGCTCCATGCTTTCAAAGAGGTTCTAAAGGGATGCGCTTTTTAATGCACGGAGGGAACTACGTTCGCTATTTACTAAGCTAAATTATAACAGCTAACATTAGATGTGCAGTACTGAAACTAGGTGTATTTAGACTAAATAGTTCTAGTCTTTTCAAATTATTTGCTTGCTATACTCATAAGTAATTACTGTCAATTTTGTGAGCAAATACCTATAAAATACGATAAAAAGTAATCTTAAGTAGTCAAATTTACTATTTGTAACTAAAACAGAATAAACCCCTAGAGAGAGGAAGATATATGAAGATCCTACCAATACAAATAAAATCTCTCAATTTTATAACGCTCTAGTCCGATACACTCGTACATTATAGCAAAACAACTTTTATTCCGTATCTCACCAAACATAAACTTTTGAAACAGAGAATTTATTTCGAAATCTGCTCGAGAGAGCTTATAATACACACGATATGTCCCTACAGGCATTCAACGCCGGTACATCTGTTGAGCAATATAGAAAATGACTCGGCGTCCATTGAAATATCTTCAAACGGTTCAAAACGCTGCCCGGCCAAGCGTGAACTGTGATCAAGATACGACGATTCCTCGATCTAAGGAAACGATTCCGATTCAATTATTTTATGTTATAACAATAATTCGAATATTTTGGGAATTATCATTTGTGAACGGATAACTGTGTTACTTATTTGAAAACGCTGAGTTTTGAGTTGTCAATAACAGATTTGGTATCTTGGATGAGTCCTCAAGTGCATTTGTCGTTTATAGAAAAATATAATGTTTATGCGTCCACTTAATGTACCAAGTATCAAACACTGTATAGTAAAAATTTAATAATTATTTATAATTTTGTGTATTTGGATGACATTGTTAAATGTGAAGCTAGGCGCATAATATGAAAAGTGTACAAAAAATGGTGGTACACTTTACAAGATATGGTTGCCAACTTATGCTACTAGAAACAAAGGGAATCGATTTTGAAACTTATTGTAACTGTATTAAGATTAAATTAAATAACTATTTCAAGCAAGAAAAAATATTTAAAAAATCAGTTACTATGATAACATTTCTCCTCATGCTCAGCATATTTTCATTTTAATCGCTTACAATTTTGCGATTGCAATTTTCGGATAAAATATGATATTCCACACTGGTTTAACATAAAATAATATGGCATGTTTATTGTTGGAAAGAGTATACTTTATACTCTTTTCAATAAAAAAAATATTATTTCTAAATTATCTGCAAGTGACGAAATTATGCGCAAACAAACAAAAAACACTTCTTAACCGATAAGAACAACCTTCTTTTTTAGAAGTCGATTAAAATACAAAATTCCTTACTAAAACATACTGAAAACAGTTCGTAACCAGGCCGAGAAGAAAACAACATGACAAGACACATTCTATGGACTCACATGGAGTTTTGTACCAAAAATGAGTCCTTTTCATAGTCGACTGATACAGGTCAATTTTGAGTGATCGCTCCCATAGCCATTCAATAAAACAGAGTACTGTAGCGAACCGTTGACCCCTAACCCGCGAAAATGGAGCAGCCTGTATGTTACTGACATATTTTGGAAGCGGAATAAAGCGCTGTGTATTCGTCACTCTGCGATTCGCAACAATACATCGTTTGCTAATACCTAGTACGGTTGTTTGCTTTAATCCTTTTAAGCCATGGAAGCGCTTTGGTGTACCAATTTGGAAAGTATGGTGTCTGTTTCGTATTATCTTGAATTCAAATATCCTCTTTTAAGTTGTCTTCTCTTTTGTTTTAATGTATGTCTTTTTTGCACTTTTTTATTAGGAAACTTCTATTATTTTGTAATTGTCTCTATTTTTTTTAATTCATCAGATGTTGTCAAGACATTTTCTTGGTATGTGAACTTTTTTATTCGTTCTCTTATTTGCACTTGGAGAAAGTAACTCATGACATCCTTAAAAGCTATTGATGTTTTGAAATGTCAGAGTGAATACCGAAGCACAAGAAACTGTCGCAAAAATCTTAAAATATTATGCAAATCGCATCGGAACGCAGATATTGGAGCAAATATTTCACATTGTCTTTCAACAATATTGTAAAACGTACCACAACGGACTGTTTGTTGCATTTTACTCTTTTGCTTTTCTGAAGAATTTAGACGAGGGACGCATACGAATTTCTAAATTTCAAGTCTTAAGGCTTATTCGCACGCGCCAACTAAATTCTACCATCACAAAAAAACTTTATATTTTTGTGCGTACATTGATTATATTTAGTCATACAACTCAAAAAGCGTCACCGATTACATCCAACTTTAATCTGTATTCAGAAAAAACCTACTCATTTTTTTACCAAAAATAAGTATGTAATTGAATCGCGAGAAGTGGCAATAGTATTTTCAATAGCCACTTGATCAATTTCTAAATACAATTAAAGGGTCTTTTCTCACGTGCGAATCAACCCTTATAACAAGTAACCACACGCTACCCAGAATGACGGGCTGTCAACGCCTTGAGTGACGTCACGTCCGGCGGTCCAAAGAGGATTGTACGGAGAATAATTATAATTGTAATTACGAGCCGGCTACGAACGATAATATAATTTGAGATCGTCTCCCAGTTGTGTAACTTGTTCATTTGAATTTAAACCCAACTGTATTCAATTTAGAAATTAACATGTCTTAATTGATGCTATTCAAAGTTTTCTTTTGGCTCTATTCAGTTTTTTTCGTAGTAATGAGTGTAGTTTCAAAATATATTGATAAAAAACATGTTCACATTTTTTTTTTTGGAAAGAGCCTGTTTATGGTCTGTATTAAAAGAAATGAGATAATATGTTATTTTGAGATTAAAAAACAAACAAATATTAATTTATGTAGGTAAAAGAATTAGCAAACAAAATACTGCCAAACAGTCATTTTACACTAAACACCATCACAAGTATCCCAATCCACTGCAGTTCTTCAGTACGAGTGTCCACATAAACCCTACATCCCTACATACAAAACCGACTCCATTACCACCCTTTGAGCTGTCAAACATTCCTTCCTGAAGCACTCATTACGCTTACTATGAGCATCCGTTTACGAGGCATATTGGCCGACAGTCTATCAAACGGGTGATTGCAATCTCGCGCACGACGGACCGGAAACCGTTCATACCGCCCGATATTAACTACAATGGATGGCTAGCGACTAGTGACGTCATAGACGCGATGACACACGTTACGGCTTGTCAAAGGTCATTTATGTGGTCAAATGTTTGGTTCAATTATATTGTGTAACGGATTATTATAGTACTTGCCCGTGCGAATTTCGATACCTGTAGAAGAATTACTCCCCTTTGCTGTGGTTGGTTAAAACTTAGCTTATGTGTAAACCAAATTTCATCATAATGGATTGAGCCGTTTGAGCGTGAAAGAGTATCAAACGTCTATCCATCCAAACTTACAAACTTTTCTGATTATAATATAAGTAAGATATGCACTTTTTACATTACTGGCCGTTAATATTGAAGTCAATGTTCTAATGAAAATTAGGAACCCCAGTTTCCTAATTTTCATAAATTATGAACGCATCATAGCAAAAGAGCATCCTCGACAGTAACGATAACATGTTAATAAAGCCATTTTTATTTCTACTATAACTTAGTTTCCCGATAGTCATAAGAATGTATGGGCAAAAATACCTGGCAAAGCAATTTGTGCAAGATTTTTTTTGAGATATGGACAAGAAGTATTATTTCAACTGAACTAAATCAATGTCTTACTCCAGTCTACAAGTAAATACTTCTAATTTAAATCCTTCCACTCGAACTAAACACGAGAACAACAACTCTATTTTTATAAAATCTTTCAAAACTAAAGTCTCAGTCTTAAAGAGTTCTGTTATTGGCAGTTTTCCTCTTTCGTTTAGTTAAGCAGGAAATATATAGTTGAAGGAACTTTTCCCGACGATGCGGAAAATGTTAAACTCTTTTTTTTAACTCCTCAAAGTTTTTTGATTAAAGTAAACATGCCTCGTTAGGAAAATAGATGCTCCGGCTCTAGAATATTAGGTTTCGAGACTATTTCTTATTTAGGTTTTTGAACACTGATTACGAAGAATTTCTTTGGAAGGTAAATTTTCATTTTAGTGTAGTAGATTTTCATTGAATTGAATATTGGTTTTATGTTTTTCAAGCGTCCGGTAGAGATTTTTTAGTAAATACGTTATATTCACCCATTTACTCATCACTCAACATTGTCTCCTGACTTCCCTGTTTTTCTTCGTCCTCTATTTTCATGCAATACACTTCTGTATTGTTAGTAGTATTTTAATCTCCCCAGATAAGGCCAAATTTTGCAACATGTACATGATACTAATGCCTATAAAACCTCCACACTCCAAATAACTGGATATTACATCACTTCTCCTTTCAAAACTAATAAGCTCCATTCATTTGCATCAGTGAGAAGTAAACATATTTCAAAACTTCAAACAAACAACACTTTGAAACTGAAAAACCCTTCTGTAGTGAGTCGATTTATCATAAAGTTTGTAACAATCTTAAGTCTTTCAATTTGAGAGCGCAATAAAAACTGTTTAACTTTAACTTGGACGACTTTGCTCTTTCTCAGTGCATTTTTTAATAAAGAAAAATAAATTTTCTTTCGTCAATTTCATCGGAAATATTGTGAAATTTACTTAGAGCCTCATTTGCTTAGAAGGTTGCTACAAAATATAAAAATGTGACACTATGGAACGATAAATCACGTTGCTTATACTCGTACATATTCTAAACTCTCGAGAAGCAGTTTTAGTGTGATTATTTCACATTGTAAATTTATATTCGCTTACTAAGACGAAAGTTTATATGAAGTTAGCTGACACCCTGGATTAACACATAAGTTACGTTTTACTCGACTGCATAAAAGGGGACTTATGTTTAGTAAAAGCTAAACTAGCTTTTATGGATTTCAAGTACACGTCAAATGTTTAGTAACTCTTAAAATGTAAGTCAGTCGATATTGTGAAATGGGGGGTGAAATCAATGACAGTATTCCACACAAATAAATGAACCTCTTAAACGTGTATGTATCCAAAACGTTCCCCGAAAGGAAAACCCAAATGCGCACTACTACACAAAATTATTCGATCCAATGAACCACTCTTCGTAAGACGGAAAATTCCGTACTCGGTAATCAAATCAAAAAGATTTATTCCCGGACCAAAGCGCATCTTTCAAGTACAATTTGCTCTGTATCATAAAAATAAACTCACTTCCAAAGGGTTCTAACGACACATCGTAAACACTCGGCAAAGAGTTGAGTACTAACACAATTGTTTGTTTGTTCATCATACTGAAGGAAGCCACCTTACCATTAGCCGTTAATGCGTTTTTGTTTATTTTGCTGTCGGATCTACTGAATATTTCCTTTGCTCCAACATTCTAGTCTAAATTTACATTAATTTCAAATAAGCAATATACAAAAGTAAATTAAATCACGTAACAATTAATTAAAATTAATAAATGTTCGTGTTTAATAACTTGTCATTTATATGCCATAAATGAAATAGATTTGTGTCTATTTCTGTTCCTTTTCTTCGCCATAAAAATAATAAGGACAGACACATTTTATGACGCTATAAAATGTCAGAACGTCTACGAATATGTATCTATAAAGCCTGTCATAATTTAGTGACATCTCTACTTTGTCAACTACAGATCTCGAGATTATAAATGTGCTTTGTCAAAAATAATTTTACTGAATTCCTTTTATTAAGCAGTATAACTATTCAAGACATAATTTAGCCTGACTTATGTCAATCCTGACTGAGGTACGCAGAAGTGAGTCTAATTATATGCGTGCCTAGATTACTTAATCATAGTATTTATGCCAAACACTAAAATCATAAGTTTTTAAATTCAAACCCAGAACATTTTCAATAAGTCGCGGTTTATACTTGGACAAGTATGAAACAATTGAAAACATACTGCACCCCTTCAGAAGGAAAAAACAAACAAAATCACCAGCTAAGCCAAATCCTGGAAGTAAAATTATAACAAAATAAAATCAAGCTAATGCGGAACTTGTGAGCCATAACTCATCCCGCCCACAATTGCTTTCTATTTTAAGAGCATCTTCCTCCAAGGAGAGCAGTAACATACAATCCTTTTTTCATAGTTATTTAGAGACCAACAAAGCGCGTATTTGGAATATTCGCGGCAACAAATCATACGCCGCCTTTTAGAAGCCATGAAAGCATTCTTAAAACAAGAACATTTGAACAACACTGTTAAAGTAGGGTTGGTATTAGTAGAAGCGGTTAGCGATTTCAGACACCTTTTTTTTCGCCTCTCCCGTTTTTAAGGAATTTATTCCTTGTGTCGCGGGGAATTTCACAGACTCAATTCATAGACACCCAAACTCAAATCAAGCATCTGTGGATCGCACAAAAAAGTATTGTTTACAAATTCGATTCTTTGATGCATTTAAAATTATTTTGAATTAATCCTGCTTAAGCTAAAGTGAGTTTTTTTTATTATTTAGTACGTAACAAACAGAGAAGATAATTTGTTTTACATCCAATTCTGATTTATTTTTATTCTGAACACCAATTTATAAAAGTCTACGAATAAAAATAAAAGTTATCAATAATACCAACGAACTCTTTTAATGTACTCGCCTCAAATTACTTGTATTATAAACAACTCACGTACTATTTTAATTTAATTCGAAGATCTGAGTGGAAAATTTAATTACGTGTTCCGAATTAGTTCACTGTGCTTTTGAATATTATTTTGTGAATGCGAGGTATTGAAGAATGGAAATTATTTAATTATAATTGAAAATATGACAGTGCGTATTTTGTAATTACTGTTAGCGGAAATTTGATGTAAATTAGCTTGTTTAATGTTGAAAATAAAATTAATTAGTTCATTAACGTGTTCAAATTTAATTACATTCATTTCATTGGTTGTTATTGCAATTATGTATTTTTCATTTGTTTTTTTTTGCTATTTACGTTATTTCAAAAGACAATATGTATTGTAACTATATCACAATCTGTCTTTTTTACCCAAAGTTATGTTAAATGAATTCTCTAGTTCAAAATCTATTCGACGAGGAATTAATTCAATATCAATACATACATACATAAACGTCACGCCTCTTTCACTTGGTATATCAATCAAACAATTATTAATTAAGATTGTCTTTTTAATTAAGTAGTTTTTATACAAGACACAGCGGGGCAAGGACATGTAGTCGCGTATAATAGTTAAGCTAAATTTCTATAAACAAAAACCTGTTGCTGCCGCCAAATCTTACAACTTACCCCAAACCAGAAAAGAAGCGTTCGAAATACGCCAGTGAATCACAGTGGGAAGTGGGGAATGCGTTAATAAGTCCTGAGGCATGCCGGGATTCCGACTTACCATACATGTACAACATACATAACACATACAATGTATGTATGTAAGTGTATGGACGTATACGTGTATGAGTGAGAACAAACTGAAAAAATAACGAGGTGAAGACAGGATTGAATGATTAAAAAAGGATGTGTGAATATTTGAGTGCTTTGGATTTTGTTATCAGTGTTGTATGGAAGGTGGAATGAGATTGGATTTATTGAATGTTCTTTTAGATGTTGTTACAATGATATAATAAGCATATGAATAATAGTAGTATGGATAGAATGTCTATAGTTTGTTTTTTCACCAGTGAAAGAAGAGATTGTTCATGGTAGTGACATATTTTTCCTGTTTAACCGACTTCAAAAAGAAGGACGTTTCTCAAGTCGACCGTATATAAGCTTTTTTATATATTTTGTTTTTATTTAAAAGATTTATGTCTTGACCTTTAGCGTTTTTAACATAAATAAATCAAGACATTCCTTGAATCAAAAATGTTAATGTCAAACGAACCTGTCACCGAATTTCAGAATCTAGTTTTCTCAGAAAACGTTCTATCTAGGACTTATTAATCTATCTAAAGGAGTATAGGCATAGTAAAAAGCTTAACTTTTTTTACTTATTTGAGATATTTATTCCGGTACAAAAAGGTTTTAAGCGGTATTTGTGTATAAGTGTAGCACAAAAGATTAGATGGAACAGGGTCTTAAGATATTTTTATATCAATAGGATCATGTGAATAGGTGAAGATATTATTATGTTTTTCATACTAACATGGGTATTTCTCAGTCTGATATTGATTTATTTGTTCAAGGTGAGTTATTTTTGTCAAGTTTTTTTTTGAAAGCTTCGAATGACACGTGACTTAAGATTAGTGTGTTTGTTAAAGTAAAGTAATCAAAATGATTGTTAAGTTTAATTGTGACGTCTGATACGGGAGAATGGAAGAAAAAGACGTGTTGCGCCGACCCCAAGTGATATGGGATAAGGGCAGGAAGATGATGATGATGATTGTTAAGTTTTATCGTGTTCAAAATTAAATAATCATGCGTTACTTGACAGCTTTTGGTTAGTTATTTCGATATCCAAGATTTTTTTTACATAGCCTCTGAACATTCTTTCCAACCATGATAGAGTAAATTGAAGGTAATGTGTAATTAACATTAACGAATAAAAAAACATCATAACAACCCAAATCACAGCGAAATCCGTAAAGGAAACTGATTTCCTTTCTCGTATTCCCAGTGATTTTTCCAGTTATAAAATAGCGGATGGACTGCATACTCGTACCATATTATATATATTTTCATAGCCACAAATTAATATTATTAAATAAAAATAAATAAATTAAAAAACCCGACTGCATAAAAAACACTTTAAATAAAAACTGAAAAGTAAAAAACAAGCTTAGTCTAAAAGTGTAGATAGCAATGCTATTACCACAAAATTAAATAATTTCATAATCAATACACAAAAAATAATAATCTTATGCGAAACATAATTGAGTGTAACAGTCGGGACCCATTAAATAAACTAGACTAAAATCATTCAATATGGGCCCCGACTGTTACACTCAATTATGTTTCGCATAAGATTATTATTTTTTGTGTATTGATTATGAAATTATTTAATTTTGTGGTAATAGCATTGCTATCTACACTTTTAGACTAAGCTTGTTTTTTACTTTTCAGTTTTTATTTAAAGTGTTTTTTATGCAGTCGGGTTTTTTAATTTTTTTAATTTATTTATTTTTATTTAACACTTTTTAGTTAGTTATAATACGGCTACGTGATTCTCAAGATTTCACCCGCGACACGAGAGAACTACTTCCAATACCAAGATAATAAAAAAGTAACACACGTCGATCCAGTTATTTTAGATTGATTGCGTAACACAAAGAGAGTAAAGGAATTAGAAAAATAAATTCATTGTAAATAATTTAGTTTAGACGTACTTTTATTATCACTTTTCACTTTTAAGTTCAGAAACCGCTAGTCAACCGCGTCGCATAATATACGAGTATTTAGTTTGGATAATAAAGAAACAATTGCACATAGTATTTTTTTTCTATATGTCAGTGATATACCATTTTGGAATCCTCACGATGAGCTCTTTAATTTGATACCCATATTGTAGCAAATACTTTTTTTTTATTTTTTTTTACTTCTATCTACGGCGCCTCACGGCCGCCATGTTGGTTTTTGTTTGACGTCACATATCTAAGAACACTTGGGTAATTAAGACGAATCCAACGATGCCCTGATTGTCGAAATCCATCAAGCCGTTTCGAAGAAATGAGGTAATAAAGAATATTATGCTCATACATACATACATACATACAAGATACGCGCGAAAAACATAACCCTTCCTTGGCAGTCGGGTAAAAATTACGTTATGTAAAAACTTAATGAAGCGATGGTAATCTCATAAAATAATATTACGGAAGAGAAACCACAATAAATATATAAGAATAAATATGCATATTTCAGTTTAATTAATTATTTGGCTCACCAACAATTGTTTACGATATTAATATTAAATAAATTCATCGTAATACAATTTTTAGTTCGAATATTTGAGGATACTTACAAAGTATTATGAAATTACTAGTGATTACGAAAACCAAGTTCGGCAGACCGACCAGCTATCGCAGTTGAAAAGAGATGGCGCTCTACTCTGTGCATAACGACCTCTCGCTCCCACAACGACAATAAACCTGATTTAAGATATCATAGCAAGAGTGTATTGAGCATACGTATTAAGTACGTTACCTAGAATTTGAGATCTTCAAGTGTTTCTCTGTATAATACGTCTGCTGTCAAGAGGCTCAGACTGGGTCCTCAAACTTATGTATAAGCTTTCTATTGAAGGCCTAAATACACGATAATTGATACACTATCGATAGATTAGTGTTAATTGATGTTATAAGCGTCTCCAATTGACATTTATTTAGGTTAATGCTTTTGTTTTACATTCAGATTGAATTTCGAAGTCATCGGGTACTTTTTGATACTCAAATAGTAAAGTTAAATTCGCTTTAGACATAATCATAAGTGAGGTTAAGGAAAGTTTGTTATCATAAAACAATAGTTGTAGATCGACGATTAGTCAGTAAATAATTGAATTTTCAATATAATAATTGGTAATTATAGTAACAGGTAAATCTAAGAATACAGCAAATTTTGTAAAAATAACACACTCAATAAATTTCGTTGGAATTAAGACAAAATGGCAACGCCAATAAGTTCCAATGCAGTAATCGGATCGTGTCCTGGGAGTGAGCCAACAGATATCTATGATAAGAAGTAAAAACATACAGGTTTTAATATCACAACAAATAATATAGACCATCACTACATTACAAAACAAAGACCTCCGCCGTGTCTGTCTGTTTGTCCGCGATAAACTCAAAAACTACTGCACTAATTTTCATGTTGTTTCCACCAATGTATAGAGTGGTTCTCGAGGAAAATTTTGGTATATAATTTGTTAAGTTTTTGTATATATGGACTGAAATGTAATGATATTGACTAAAATATAACGCAAGTTGTTGAAAAGTTATAATAATTGCGTTCGATATAGAATAATTAGGTAATGTCTTTCTGACATTACCTAATTATTCGGTCAGAAGGTCGGTCAGAAGGTATAAAGGTCAGAAGTGGGTAATGTTTTTACGGCTAAATCCGACAATCGCGCGGGCGAAGTCGTGGGCAACAGCTAGTTAGGTATAAAACTGGATATAGGGCTAGGTTAGGTTAAGTCAAAGTTCACGTTTGGCGTGTGACCCATCGAGTAATGTCGGTCTCCCCACGAGAAAATATCTTGAAATGTGCCTGGCAAATCGCATTAGACAAGGAACCTGTGGTTTAGTGGTAATAATTTCGTAAGTAGCTTAGATATTTTATGGCTCTCTCAAATCTGGTTGCAATGTTCAAAAACCATAAGTTACTTAATCATATGTTCTAAGTTTATAATCTGCCTATTCATAAAATAGATAAGTATTATGCTTGTATTAAGTTTCATATATTTGTGGTGCATGGCTGACGGTACAAGAAATAATATTAACACAGATGATTCATAGACTGTTCTGGAAGATGTAATCCTATGTTAAATAGACTATGACTAAGTACAGATCATTCGAAACTAAGTTTGTACGCTGTAAGTAAATCAAACAGTTTATTTGGATTATCATAACAAGTGTGTTACTTCAAAATGACTCACGCTTGATACTACTTAACAACCTAGTGGTATGACTGTTAGACTGCCAAGTCAAAGTGTTTAAATCCCAACACGTACCAATGTCCTTTCGCTGAAAGAAAACATGGTGAAGAAACTAGCACACCTGAAAGTTTTTCAACGGTGTGTCCACATCAGAGGCCATCGACTTTAAAACTTTGACACCTGTTCTTAAACCAACCATAATATAATAAAAAGAAGTTACTAATCTTTATTCAAAAGTAATTTGAATGTAACCTGCCCTTACTTAGTTGCAACCTAACAATCTTTGAAATAAAAGCTTTGAATGAAACTATGATCTAATAAAAAAAAAAACCTGATAATACATCACCCTTTCAACATGAAGAACAGTAAAGAGTATTAGGCAATAAGGTTAATATCATGGCTTCCACAGTCAATCCCAAAGAAGCTCTAATCTCCACTGACTCACCTAACACAATTTTCCAACTCATAGATCTAACCAATAAAATCCATGCAGAGCTCCAAAAGACAATACCTTTATGACGTCAAAGATAATAAATTTTTATTAACCATAATAAAAGGTAATATTTCTGAATGTGGAACGAGTAAAATCATTTATAACAATTTCAGACATGGCGACCTCTTCGTAATAACGAGTGTTATGGAGCACGGAATATATTTCAAACTGATAGAATTGGAATTTCAATTGTAGTGAATTACTGTACGGCCAATGGTATTTGTTTGAATTATGTAGCTGCGATTAGCCATTCTGTATTTTCTATTTCATTTTTTGCTGTTTTCGTTCCCTGTGTTGCTTATTGATTTCTTGCTAAAAATAGATTGGTAATAACTACAGGTTATCATGGATGGATATAACAGACCATACTTGGCCTGTTTTCAAAATTGTTTGGCTAGAGAAGTTTTATGAATTCCACGAAGTTAATATCAGATCAAATTTGAGTTTTGACGATTATTTTCCCAAAAATTTGTTCTTCATTATTTCCTAAATTTAGAAGTTCTATTAACGAACACACTTTTTGGCGTGGTTGATCAATATTTTCCCTAGATACGGATATTTAACAAACTAATTAGAGACGTGATGAAGCCTTGCCTCTCTACAACAAATTAGACGAGTAAATCCGTCATTACTGACACACGCCTGGCCACGACTAGAACTAATTGGGCTCATCCAATTACAATCTAGTATTGATTGACTAAGAAATCCATTTAGATGACTTAAACTAAGTCATAGATAAATTAATTTTGCTAATTATGTGTCAAAAATAATTAAAAAGTAAATTAACAAATCTTTTGTTTTTCTCAACTAGATAAGGTTTGGAAAAAAATTAAAACTATCGTCTTGCATTTATGTTAATTAAGTTTGCAAATATATAAACTTTCAACATAAAGTATCAGATAGATAATATAAACGTATAAATTTCTATTTTCCAATCCAAAGATAACAATAAATTCGAAGAGCACCGCATATTAATAACAGAGAATAACTGGATACAAAGACTAGAATAAATTTCCAGTAGTGGAATGTAAATTTCAATTCTGCACCATATCAGGCAATGGGAATTTATGACGTTCGTTTCAATATCCGTGAATCAAGGTCTTCGGTATTAAGATGAATGGGAATAGCTATGTGACTCTTGCCTGATCAATCTATGGCCTGAAATGGAATCCGCATTTCTCTCATAACTCTCTCTTCGATGTCAACATTTTTGGCCGTGTTGCTATGGGATTACTTTTTGGATTTTTTGTGTCTCGTTCGCGGGTGTTCCACATTCTATATCCATGCCACCAAAAGTAGATTAAACCACATGGCATTTAATTAATAAAGGGATAACATTTTTTATTCCTCATTCCATTTACCCCCTTTTCAGAATTATCAAGTTTCACAATTTTCATATCGAATAAATGTTTCTGAGTTTTGTAATTATTTTCGCAGTATCAACCAGTTCTACTTGAGCGGAATAATAAATCAGCAATATATTCTGTAATTTTGTTGCTCCAACATCAGCCTTGGGGCATTTGGCGTCGAAAAATCCACCCTCAAATTCCAAAGCTACGGAGTTGAACTTTATTACACAAATATTAGTTTTTCTTTCTCATAATCCTACGTATAACACATTCAATCTCAATATAACATAATCTTGTTTGCTTTCAGTCATTACGTTTACCTTCAATGTTTGAACAGGTTTCTAGTATTCGATATCCGATTTCAAATGTTTTTTGTTACCTGTTACGTAAGGTTCGAAATCGTATAAACGCTTTTTATTTTTGTGCACGTCGAAATCAGATACCGTTGAGTGTTTGCTAATAAGATTCTTCATGTTATTCCGTCGTGAATGCCATTATGTGTCATAATGTCGTAAATGGGATACTTTGGCATCTCAAAGGGATGTTATGAGTTTATTATTTCCGGCATTCGGCCTTTGAGCTTGTCCGACCTCCGATGTTTGATTTAATATATCGGCAGTTATAAAATTCGGTACTTTCAAAACAGGGGCGAAGTCCACTGAATCGTTTATTTGGTGATTTTTCGTCTATAAAATCTGAAGCTTTATTTTGTGAGGAATTTTGATAGCGGTATCGACAGTTATTAAAGCGAATTATTTTTACGAAATCTCTTTTATTTATTGTATTTTTTTATTACTTTTATACAGTCGTAGGACAGGATATCATTGGGCGCGGATATATTGGTCGTAAACCTGAATAAGACTAGATTTGACTGGCGTTAGTTCTATGAAGATAAATAAAGAAGTTAATAACTTCCAGAATCGTAAGACTGTCTAAATTTATAGGTTTGTTAGGTATTTCAATTTACTAAATGTTGTTGTTGAGTTTAAACAACAACTTCCTTCAACCGTTATGTTTATTGCTTTTGTGTTATCTTCATAATATAACAAGGCAACATAAATAAACTTTACTTTGTGACTTTTATTGTCAAACAAATTTTAGTCCTTCCAAAAGCCTCTTCAGAAATATCTTTAAGAAATTAAAGATCTGAATTGCAAATAGGCCTGTTTAATGTTGGATGGGCTTACAACCCTTAACAAACAAGGGTTAAGTACTCTCGGAATTTAATATCGCCATGCAAAATGCAAGAAACGGTGAGACTTGACGCAAGAATGCCAGCGATTTGAGAGCTACCAAAACTAAGTAAGTGGGCATCTTATAATCCTTATAAGTTCCTCCTTCTTTGACATCGTCGAGATTTTGACGGAGTTTATTTCGTTCCTTTATACGATTTCTTTGTAAAAGGGTTTCGGTCACTTATGGTAAGTTATCCAATTTCAATATGTGTAAGTTGTTGAAAAGTTCGTGGATATTTTCTAGGGAAGAACATCAAAAGACAAATACGTGGAAGACTATTTGGGTTGAGTACAAAGACAAATAAAAAACGTTATTTGTGTAGATCTTTTACTTAACGTATCGTTCTTATTTCTGTCGTTAAGAGTTCTTGTATGAAACAAATCGAATTCGTTTGTACATTGTTTTTTAACATGTTACACACTTATAATTTGTAAAATATATATTAATGGTTTATGGGAGTGGTTTCGAATATTTTATATTCCAGGAACTTTTAAGCTTAATGGCACTCTTTCTATTGTTTATGCATACTGCATGTATCATAATTGCTTTGACCAGTAAAATTAAAACACACTAAAATAGATATATCGATAAAACTGACTCAATTTTGGAAACTCAGTATTCAATAGCGGCAATTTATACTTTATAAAATATTCATATTTCAAAAGCAAGTGAAATACGTATTGTGTGAGTTTAAATTTATGCCACACTGTATATTTGAATATAATAATATAGAAGTATACATTCCTGCTTCGATACATTATGGTCCCTTTTTTATAATAAAACCAGCTAATGTTATAATTTATTTCGCAGTACACTTTAGTAACGATAAACATAATACTTCACAAATTATACAGAGTATTTCAACAATTTCCCGAGGGTGTGGCTTTTGACAACACCATTTTACAAAACAATCGAATCTTGTAGGAACAGATAAGAAACTCACATATAATCCCTACAATTTTCAGACTTTAGGTGTGTTTTTCTAGATTTAATACAAAGCTGGAACAATCAAGGCTTTGAGAAGTCATTGGCCTCTGCGAGTAAATTGGTTAGCTATGACACAGTATAAATAAATTCAGTGGACGTTAGGAAGTTGGGACTCGACCGATTCTAAAGAATTAATGCCTACAGCCACGCGGCATGTAACAGCGATAGGGCTGTCTACCTTCAGCATTTTAATTACAACTCCAACACACCATCTGTTGCTCACTGCGACACGCTTGCAATAAAATTGTAGGATTCTGAGCAGATGCCACGATCCATAACTTGCAAACATAACTCACGTTGCGCCCGTTTTTATGAAGACATCATACTGTATGTATTTTTATACTGTGGTTATGATAAACTCAGTCAGTTTGAACCAGAACTTATTGAACCGGAACAAACTTAACACACTGTAAGAGCAGTTGTAGTTGTCCCACAAATGGAGGTGACCACCCGAAAATGCCAGTGAACGCACGAACACGTTTTCAGAAATTCATTTCATTTCTCGAAATTTTCGTTGCAGAATGTCATGATTTATCATCATGACAGAAACAAATCAAACGTTATCTATTTATGCTTTTGAAGTAGCTTCTGATATTTAAAACTATCTATGAACGTTAATATCCCCATTATTGTATAAATCACTATCAAAATGAGTAAATCCGTCACCATTTATTTTTCGTACACGATCATCGGCAATGTCTTTATTTCTTCTACGTATTTCTCAATTACACATTGTGATTCCATCGCCCCATAACTTTTATGTAATTTATCATCTTCCGTTCCTTTCATTACAACAGTAATCTCTTTTATCTACATTCAATTCCACCTTCAGGCTTTACATTCCTCACTCTAACTCCTACATTTAAACATTTACCTTATCACGGTCCTATTAGTTCGTCGAAGTTTACATAATATTCAACTATTTTCGTGTGATCGAGCCCCAAACGTTAGACGTGTCACACTCGACTCGACTGTAGTTGATTGGAGTTATCGACGCGTATATTTGTTGGAAGCTAACGTTCCATGATCACATTTTGTAGCGAATTTAATATGCCCCAAGAATATTGTTAATTTGGAAATTATGACATGTTTATTTACACGTTTTGCCTTGGGGGACACTTTGACTTTATACGAGTGTGACTTTTTGATAAGCTTGTAGAAAAAAGTTAATTATAATAATAAGACATCAAAACATAATACAGGATCCATAAAATGTTAGTAAAAGAATAATTAACCTAATGTTAGTTAAAACAAAAAAAAACAAAATAATGTCATGTATGCACTCGTATCCAGCTAAGCTAAGCTTTTATCAGATTTCAATTAAAAGATTGTGAAGTGAAAAGGATTAAAAGAGAAGAAAAGGAAAGATAATATCGAAGGAGATTATAATATAGCAAAAGGTAGCAACCATTCACCATTCTATCATGTGTGTCTAAGCTTGGATATCGGGAGAATGGACACGATCCAACGAAAAGAATTTAATCATTCGAATGCGAACCGAGGGGACTGCAACATTTACTTTACTTGGCAGCTAGATTAATGACCAAATTTCTGTTGCTTGCTGCTCCTGTGGGTCTCATATATTTTGACTGTAAAATTGCATTGAAGTTTTTGCATTTTCACAAGAGAAACATTTACATAAGACAATAAATAATATTGAATAAAACATACAGTGTGAGATTTGTATTAAAATGAGATACCACAAGACGAAACCAAAAATGATAATTGAAGTTTGATTTACTCATTGTAACTTGTTCAAGTTATAAATACCATACTAATAATTGTTTCATCGCATATTCTCTAGTCTCTAAAACTGCATAATATTCATATAACGATGCAAGCTACTGCAGGGCTTTAGTTATCGTAGCATGCCTCAGCCAACTATGCCAACAAAATGGGTGACCACACGATGAATGAATTTACAAGAGACAAGGGAATTCAATTTATCGAAAAATGGTTTTTGTCCGCACCCGTGGGAGTTTTCGAATAAAAATAATGGACAAGCGCTGATGGGATGTTGTGGGCCGACGCCATATATAGGATGACGTCACTATAGCTGGCACTCTCATGTGTAGTTAATAAAAGGCTCCAAAGCTCTCCACACGAGCACCTTTCGAGCCCGCAAATAATCTCATATAGAATATTGAAAATGAAATTGCCCGGTATTGTAGAAGATATTGCTTCAAGGAAATTCTTTTTTTATAGTTTTTCGATAGACGTATGTCGATATTCTTGGTAAATAAATATTTTTTGAGCAGAATATGAACGGATGTGTTATGCGGGATTTCATTTGATTATGATTGTGCATAGGCTGGATTTCGGAAGACATTAGGTAGATGATGAGGTATATTTGGGTTATTTCTTTCTAGATTGTCATTTATGAGTTCTGCATCTATCGGCCAGACGACAGGTGTAAAAGAAATTCTGTCACTTTTGTTTGTCATTGTGATTTATTTTTCTTGTTTGTTGTAATAATAATGTAGTATCACGTAAGATTTCTTATTTTAAAGCGTTTCCAGGGGATATAACTGTACCTAATAAAAAAAATAGACAAAATATTGTCACACATGTTTACGAATATATTTTTTGAATAAACAAAGAAAACTAATAAAATCTTGGCACATAACAAGAGAGACAAACTAATCATTTAACAAATCACAGCATTCGAAATCACTAACGATTTTAGCCGACTGAATCCGACCGTAGCCGAATGGATTCGGATTCTCGAGAAACGTTAGCATATTCAATATATCACAATCAAAAGCATAACGTCTATTAGCCTGATCCGTATTAGATGGACGGAAATGAGAACAAACGATTATGTATAACAGACACAAAAGATTTATTTTCATTCTGGAATGATGAAAGAACAGCGGGTATCAATTTCTTGTCAGTTTACGTAAGTTTGTGACGAGTATTATGTTACATAATATAAATATAGTTAGGTAACCTCTTTTGATTGTATCAATAGCTGGAGAAGAAGACTTAATAGTCACAGTGGGAGATTTGCCCTTTGTTACTTAAGTAGGTACTATTTCTTTTAGGCTATACAATTTCTGATGAATGCCACAGATATAGAAATAATATGAACATAAAACAAAACTCTATAAAGAAATTCTATGATCTGTGGTGTAGATACCACCAAAAAACGTTTCACAATACTTCAGTTTGTCAAAACGAATACGCAGTACGTTTGACAACATTGTATTCCAACTACAACAGGCGATACACAATGCAATTCAAAACAATACTAAAATGCGACACTGTGTAAAAATACACAAACAAAAAACAAGTGCTATCGCGACACAGTTTTAGTTTAAAATACACCAAGTGGGTTGACGTTGATAGACGGTTCGTACAAGAGGCGCTCGTCTGGTTCCCGTTGAGCCAGAAATGGACAAGCTTACTGTGATGAATATTCTTTTAGATCTCGATCTGTCACTTTGTGCTCGTTTACGAGATAGTTCTTTTGTTTTGAAGTTGCGAATTATCTAATTGGTGAAGTGGAGTAGAAACGTTTGGTAAAAATAATGAGTGAACGTTTTCTATAAGTGACATTTGTGTTAGATAAAAATGTGGGGTGTATAATATACAGAGTAAAAATATGTACAAAGTTGTAATCTTTGCAGTTTTGTTTAAAATCGGAACGTACCTTTAAAAATAACTAAAAATAGAAAGGTGCTAATGAAAGTGTGGTATCGTTATGTATTAACTGTGGGTAAATAGATACAACATTAAATCAAAGGCACGAGTTACCACTAGTTTTCGTTACCACAGGATTTCCGCTTCTACCCAGGCATGAGTGCGTCTGAAGCAGAGTCACTTGGAGACTAAAATTTTTAGAGTATGTAATAGGGATAAAGGATTAAGGTTTTTGATTTATAACATATCGACATAGGCACATACAGACATGGTTAGCTCGAAAACAGATAGAACGGGTAGCTCAATCAGTTTTAATCCATGAAACTTCTCAGCTTTTCCATACCTATTCATATTTAGATCATAGTATAATCATTCAGTCATCGTTATTGCTTGCACTTAAACTGGCCGCTAGAGGGAACCTTTAAAAGATCCGTACCACCAGTGTGATTATGTCCACAGAGAACGAATTAACATAGTAATGACAGATCTGCATTCGTTTCTTTATCAACCGGTGGCAACGCTGAAATTCTAGTGAATCATGTATGTAGTAATTAGTGGTTGGTGTCTAGTTTTCGCCTGTGACAAGGCTTTCGTGGATTTTGGCCATTGCAAAAAGTGTTGTTCTTAGAATTGAAGTTAATCTCATACCGGATTTCATCAAATCACTGAAAGCTGTTTCTCAAAGACAAGCAAGTAGGTTAATTTTGCTGATATGAATTAGCTACTGTTCAGTTAATTTTCAGTATCATAATAACTTATAAATAGTGTTTTAACATTTTAAAAACTTCATAACAAAGAGCCTTTACTAGAAAAGCAGGCTGCCAGCTCATAAAATCAAACTTTGCCATCAGAATACACCTTAACTTATACCGCAAGATAACAGGCTGCTAAACTAGCAACAGCAGCTAAAAGTTAGGCAAACACGCTACACACGCAACTCAATTATCTAAAAGATACAGAAATTAAAACGTTGTATGAACTCTCATTACGGAACACAAAGTTCCATGGAGCCGCGGGCTACCATCAAAAACTATTTTACATAGTAACTTGTTCATAATTCGCTGTGATCCTGGTTTATGAAACTGGTAGTTGTTCCCCTACAGTTTCGCCCGTAGTTCTCATTTCCGTGAAATTATCGGGGTAAAAATTATCTTATGTAGAGTGGATTATAAATTAATTCTCCTTCACGTGGTTTCCAATATGGAGCTTCTAGGCTGTAAATTGTTGTACTAAAATTACATTTTATACCTGGTCAATGGCTAAATGATACCGTATTAATGAGCCTCTGGTTTATTAGCAGGCGATAGGTAAAAATTTTTGAAGTCTACGACGATTTTCATCGGCAAAAAGGTTATTATCTAATTGCTTACAAAACAAAATCAACATCCACTAAATAGTTTTCGTGTGAAAGGATAACTATCCTAACAAACTAGAATACATCAAAATTCATAACATCTGTAGGATGAAATTAACGACACCTAGCGGCCGAAAATAGTAACTTTGTTAATGATGTTATTTCAACGAGCCCTTTGTGAAAGCATTATCGTAAATTGAGGCTCAAATTATCACGGCGAGGTAATTTTATTTTTGGTGCGCTTGGATAAATATGGTTTAATAAGCTTTTTGTAGCGTGTACAATCGTGGAGAGAGATCTCGCTTCTATACTCATATAAAATGATTGATGTATTTCTGATTTGTACTCGTACTTTCGCCAGTTTTGTATTTATTTGTACAGATGATAATTGTACTTAAAGAAATGTTATTGCTTGTTCTATTTATGGAACGTAACCTTTCGAATAATGATATTTTGCCTGACAACAGACAATGCATAATGCAATTGATACTATTTTCTTTAAAATAAGTCGCGACGGAATATGCATGAGTGATGTTTTATTGAATTTTCATGTATAAAAAAGACAAGTCCATGTAATAGTATTTGACATAATAATATGAGCTTAAAATTAATCTGTCAACAATAGACATATTAATTAGTGATTCTAGCCTCAAAATTGCCTATCTGAGCATCATTAAGGCCGTTGTTGTGTTTATCAGGGCTTTTGACATCAAAGCCGTGTTATTATGTTAACGGGCTGAGGTCAATGTTAAAGTAAATGTTTGTAGTGTCCCCATCTTCGGATACACTGAGGTTACTAATGAACGGTGAGTGAGATGTTAGCAACCCTTCATGTTTATGTGCGCCTAGTACTTGATGAGAGTCAATCCGGTCGTTTGAACACGTATTTTTACTTAGATCGCTTAAAAGTATGTGTTTCTTCGGTGTCATTTTTTTTCACCTCTGTGACGCCTTTTTATAGGGTCGTCAAAAATCAACTTCTGAATACAGTTAATGTATTGTATTGAGATTGGTAAGAAAGTAGCCAGAACACTAAAATCTTCCGGAAAACTTGGATTTAGCAATAACATTTTTGGTAAGATTGTAAAACTGTGTTTGTCATTGTGCTAACCAAATCCTTCAAAATATGAGTAAGAAAAAACGTTTTCTTGTCTATAAATCATGCAAACCCTTAAGTTAAATGATTTTCCCTTAAAAAATACGATTCTAAAAACTCGTTCCAAATAAATTTTGCAATATGGAAATCCACGTTTCTTATGCCACATTACATTTATATAAAACCTTAAAAATTGTTCGTTATTCGCTGAACACCGTCCAAATTTAGGCGAATGATTGAAAAAGTAATAATTTATTACGATAAAAGAGAAATTGTTCACGGGGCGGTTTCTATAGCTACTATATTATATTTTGTTTAACTTGTCTTTTTGTTACGCAGGTAACGGCTGTTTTGCCCACGTCTATTATATTGACGGCTAAAATATTGTTCTTACTCTAAAATATGTCACAGTTAGATAGTATATTTTGTTAAATATCTCTGGATGTGTTATTTTTCACAATAAATTTAAAAGTTTAATGCTTTATTCGAATTTGTATTTGGTACACGTCTTTGAACTATTTTATGGTGATTTTTTTTGTCTTGACCTGAAATAGCGATAAGACGGAAAAACTTCAACTTCAACCAAATTTTGAATGGCAGTACTTTGAGCTATATTCAATACATGGTAATATTCATATGTCTAAAACAAAGTCGCTTCCCACATCTGTCATTCCGATTAAGTAAAGTGGATATTGATGCGCTCTTTTTTTAATAGACAGAATATTTTAAGCGGATTATTTTAGGTGTCTAGTTTCAGGTTTATAAGCATCAGTATTCTGCCCGTGCAAGGCTAGGGTCGGTTGTAAAATATAAACAAAATAAATCAACAAGATCGAAAACTGGCAATCGTATAACAAATCATTCAGACAACAAAACAAAAAGGTATGTTTTGTACACGTGTCAACTTCTAAAAGGTGATTTAATGAATCTGTAGAAAAAGAGCAAATTAAGGTTTAGATATTCGGGCCGCGTGCCGGGTCCCGATAATTTCGCCTCCGTTGCTTCTCATTAAAGATTTCACGCTTATGTTGATTTACAACGTTTCTGATCGTTCGGCATTTTGATTAATACTTTTCAACGGTCGAGAAAGTTGGATGAAATTTTTTTTGGTCGCTAATTACCAGAGATTAAGGAACGGACTTTTTTTTACAAAAAATAAATTTTTGAGTAAGAAAATTGGTAAGATTTTGTAGAAAGTGACTTATGTTCAGTTTATGCAAAGCACGCAATTTCAGTTCTTCAAGCAACTTATTAGGTACCTATATTATTATTATTATTTTTTTATTGACACATATTTTATACACCTACAAAAAGATACTTACATGTAAGTTCTACTTGTATTTTCTGAAAGATCGGTCTCGTACCCTCGTCTCTCTTTTTAAAAATATAAGTAACATGTTGTACGTTTCAACTGGTTTCGCTTGAAAATATTCTGTCGAACAAAATAGATGACATAAAATCTTTCGTATTTTCAGGATTAACTTCTTCGATATTTTTGGCTTTAAAACTTATCGAGACTGGTTTCTACGATCTACGGACTGAGTTTGTGTCGTGTAAACATAATATCAAGACATCGGATAAAAAGAGTTTGTTATATAAAAATTGTAGTTTTGCATATTGGGTAATGTTGGTGTGCTTGTTAAATGAAATTAATTAACAAAACATAACAGTAACTTCACAAAATTAGTTCTTTTGCAGTCATCTCAAAACTAAAACAGTTTTGTTGATAAAAACTTTATAAGTTTAAATTCATTTTCTTGTTTAAAAATTAGGAGTTAAAATAAAGTCCTTGATAAAAATTCCAATAAATCACACAAACAAATATCTGTATATAAATTCCAGAGAACATATTATTATGGGAAATATTTGTAAAAGGATTATTCCATGAACCTCAAAATGATTCTCAGAAAATTTTGAGGAGAATGGCACAATGTGTTCCGATAATAGAAAATCTTTATTGACAGATATATGTTTACAAGACTTAAGGCATGTCAATAATCATATCCCACTTATTAGAACAAAAATATTTTCTAATAACAGCTTAGTAACAATGATGATATTTAACAGCAGTATTTTTACTAGTCTTGGCTTCAAAATTAATTTTGCATTTACTTATTACTTTTTAAATCATTCGGTGTATTTATCATATTGTAAGAATCATCAATATCACTAGCCCTTACTTTTAAAATAATCACTCAGATACTAGATCTGCAAAAGTTAGTGACAGTGTGTGTTTGTCACTTATTCACTTTCGAAAACCTTACTGACAACCTGGATTAACACATAAGCTACTTTCCAATGATAACCGACAAACCAATGAGTAAAACCTAGGGTAAATGCTGTTAGTTAATAATATAAAAACACATTCTACATACCAACATTATATTAACCTCAACATATACCTTTTAGAAATATTTTCTCCCAGCCCACCCTGTATATCATGGTTGATGGCACAATAAAGTCTCCCAGTGTGTTCTATAAAAGAACAAAGAATTACTCTAAAGAAAAAAGGAAATTAATAGCTGCGATATTCTGCAACCGTTAAATGCCCGATACTTTCTCTTGCAGAATATTCCAGCTCCCCTCGGCTCTAATGACTTGTCGCTGTGCCTGTATATTATGCCTTATTTATTAGTCCAACTGGGAATTTATGTTCTCTGTTACAGGCTGATTTTATTATTGTGGAAATAATAAAAATATGATTTCGAACGAAAATAAGTTGGTAATTTGTATTGTAATAGGATTGGGATGTACTTTTCATTTTGAAATAGGTAGATCCAGGCTGTCCAACTAAGTATGAAGTAGATTTGTGAGCTACATCTGAATATAATTTTCCATTGGTTATATTATTATGTAGAGAATATTTTACATATACACTCAATTAAAAAATATCCTTGTTTGAATCCCTTTATACTAAGTAAGTAACACATTCTCATAACACTTTGTATAAAAATAAGTGCAGGCATCAATTACGCGTTTTTATTTTTGATTGCTTGTCGCAAAAGGTCTTATTGATATTTTCATCAGTAAAGTATCAATTTTCACGTAAACGAAATTTAAAGGCATGCTACGCTGTTATATTGATTGCACGTTTGTACGCTGCTTTTCAAAAGCTGATTTTTCTATTTGAACGGATTTAATCTCATCAAAACATTTGGATATCATAAAGAACAATTATCACAAAATATGCAAAACAATAAAATGAACATTGCTGTGTCGCAGTCATGTATTTTTTCATTCCGGGAATTACTATCGGAGTCCAGAATGTGCCAATAGTTCACGTTGAAAGCTGGGATTAATGCGTAAAGTGTAAAGTATTAAAAATATCGCGTTTTATTTACTCGAAATATTTTAAACAAATGGCATTCCGAAATATTAATAATTAAATATTTTTCATATATTATTTGGATTATTTGATACATAATATACTGCTTTATTTGAATGATTTAAGCTTTTGGAATTAAATTATTACAAAATAAACGATCAATTGTAAACATACGTTTTAAATATTGTTATGTGTAGTGTATGAAGATTCATAGTATTTTTGTGAAAATTCAAAAAGTATATTAGTTCGAAAAAAATGTTTTTCTACTAAATATCTACCCTGTACCATTTTGTACTACAATTTAATTTCGATACCTTTCCAGTTACTGAAAAATTAAACTCGGAAAAAAAAACACTAAAATAGTTAGCCAGTAAAATATTTCCAGCCACGCGAATATTTCAATTTTTCATGAAACATGAAATATTTGTAACGGTCAATACATATTTTAATAAAAAACCTATAATATTGAAGTAAAATTACATAGAAATTATCGTTGCCCGTAGCACGAGGTTTTATAGCAGGGCTGTTACCATTAAGTAAGTTTCGCTATAATACTGTTCTTAAAGGCAACTATGGTCTACAGCGAGAATTATTGTTTAGTGCAGGAGTCGTTGTAAAAAAAGAAAAGACGAAAGAAAACTGTTTATCAGTTAAAGTCATTTCATTTTTGGTCTACCTGGATCACCCATCTAAGTCATGGGCACCATCTAGCGTCACCAAGAAGCTATATATAATTACAACTGTTTATGTATTAGTATAGTACTATATGTGTAGTAACTGTAGTATTTATATCCTTCTCACTCAAGATAAGATAAACAAACAGGGTAAAGAAAAAACAACGTGTCAACTTATATTCCAACGTAAAAGGGGCGTACTGGGAAAACGGGATATTGCGATACTTGGTGCAGATAGGCCAAGGTTATGGGTGCCCTTATGGATTATTGCCTTCCATCCTTAATAACGGAAAAGTGTGACCGTTCCTACATAAACACATACTTATAAGGATTATCCTTGAACGCTGTGTCAAAGCGTTCCCCCTAAAATGAAATCGCGAACTATATTGCTGGGCTTAAAGAAACAGCGGAGCCTGTACGTTTTTCGTATGTGTTCCGTTAAACCTTAAATGATGGTGGAATTTTCGTGTTTACTGGTCTACGATAGGTCATGATAATTATGTTTGAACTTTACTTTACTAAGTACTTACTGATCGTTAAAAAAATAGTAATGTCTTAAGAATTTCTTTATTGAATATGATAAGAAAAACTAACTGTAATACGAGTTGTATATGTACCAAAAAGACGGTGCATTGGCGGTCTTTTTCCACAAGAAGTTTCTTTATTTTTGTCCCTTTCATGTACCCCAGACGTGACGTATTTTCTAAAAAGTATTGTAACATATGACCTAATATGAAATATATAAAAACAAAAAAGAACAAATTGTCACTGAATACCAACACTAAAATCACAGTAAAAAGTATTCAAAATGTACAACAATTAAAAATTACTCGAATAATAAAAATATATTTAACAGATACAGGGAGCGAGACAAATATACGTTAACCAACGTGTCAAAAAGAGACAAAACACTGGATGGGGAAGTTGGGCGGAAACAAACCATGCAGTTTCATTAGAGACGTCGGCAATTAGTCCGAACCACGTTGTGACGGAACAATTCTCATTCCATGCTAATTGTGTCGAGAATTTTTATACTAATTTATTAAGCAATCGCGAATTTCAACCTTATTCCTATGTACCTAAAGCCTTTTATTAAAACAATTAGTATTTTTTATTCCCTGCGGAAACTACACTGTCGAGTGAAATCAATATAAAATGCAAATTAGAAACAACGTTAGCGCTAAGCAGTAAGATTGATTATTCAGCGGCAAGATCCATAAGATATATCTTTAGCAATTTACTTGATGAGAAACCAATCTTAAAAGGTGTGCTATTTACACCACATAATTATAATGACGATTTATATACTTTTTTTTAGAAAATTATATTGCGTGTTACTGATTGAAAAACAACGTCTTTGTTGTAAAGTACAGTTCCATATTTGCTAAAAAAATTCCAGAACATATTATATTTTCATTAAAATCAATTACGCATTCATAACATTTCCAACCATTCATTTAAATACATTTAAACTAACACTTTATTTACACACATAAACTACCTAGTAAAACAGTTGCAAAGCGCAATCACGGTAAAATAACGCGATTACCGGAGTTCTAATCAATCACGTGACTATCACGTGGTACACCCGCCATTGCGGCGCAGGCTTGGCAGTCGACCATATTATAAATAATGCCCGACATGACATATTTACCACCGCCTCCCCGCTCCGGGGCAGAGGTTACCCCTGATACGCGTTTAGGTGGATTATAAAAGTTATTTGTAATGTTGGAAGAATGTAGTCTAATAGATATTATGCATTTGGTTTGGAGACAACATAATAAACTGTTTAGTCCTTTTTGCAAGAAAGGGAGCAATAAGTTTGGATTAAGCTGAACAGTAACATCCACTTTTAAATTGTTGTTGCTGTTATCTAAGTCATGAATAGTAACATCGATTTCAAAATTATTGTTTTACTTAGTCATTTATAACGGTACGTTATTGAAAGAAGTTTTGATAGTACTACCACTAATTTGAGGGCACAGATCGCCGAGTGGAATAAGTCACCTCGTCAATGGCCACATTGACTGATATGCACTGGGTACGTTTACCGCATGCGGCAAATATTGTTAACCTCAACTTTTTGTAAAAATCTGGGTGTGGTTTGTGACACAAAGATTAAAAATCTCTTAACACAAGAGTCGTCTAAAAAACCTAAATGAAGATACCCAAATCAACAAAAACTCACACACATAACAAATGAACACAGAAATTATCCACACATCTTCATACATAAATAACGAAACATCATTACCGACACCCTAAACTACATATACACACAGGTATACCCGAGGAAAAATATGAAATACATAAAGAGAAACATAAATAAATCTTCACGCATATGTAATGCACGTTAGGAAACTTGAAAGACTCTGTAGGCGTCTCGGGTCCGCAGAAATTGAAATAAGAAATGTTAATGGATAAAAAAATTCTAATAAAAGCTGCGAGGTCGTGAGCAAAACATTTAAGTGTGAATTGAAAGCGGATAAGGACACCTTTATTTTGTTACTAGGTGACGCCCTCGGGTTTATTTGTCATTTTTCGTTTTTTAAACACAATCATTTAAAATATCTCGGTATCATCTAAGTATAAGATTCGTGTATAAAGAATAACTTATGAAGTTTTTTTTTATTTAAAAATGAAACTTTTGCATCACCGCAACCTAAGTAATTTAGCGTTTTAAGTTGCCTAAAAAAATACATTTGAAAGAAAGCATTTTGATATTGATATTTTTTGTTCAAAACTTGGTTTTCTAGCCGATTACAATTTAATATATGATTGCTTAAAACACGAAAATAAGTATCTGTATCAGTGTCAGTCAAAGTGTCAGTAAGAAAACAAATAATTCTAGAAAACATACAAACACGACAGTTTTATTTATTTTCACTGATGATAAAGAAATTTATAGCAAAATATCAAGTTTCACTTTTCTAACAAATTACTTTTTCCGAGAACTCTGTAAGCTGCGAATGTATTATAATGGGGACACAGTCTGAACCCGTACTATGAAACTTCCACGAAGAACTGTAGGCATTGAGTAAGTGGGACAGCGTATTACGCTGCGTATAACCGCGTCTCGCTTGCACAACGGCAAATACTGCTTTGACAGTTAAAAGCAGGAACGTTATTTCAAGAAAAAGAAAACAGATACAGAATATGTTGTCAGTATGTTATCCGACTAATAAAAGACAGTAAAGGCAAGATATGAGTCTTATTTTTTTTTTGTAGCGTAAAAATTACTTCACTAGTTACAAGGAACGTGGATATACGCATATCCTACAGACTAATGAATATCATGTTTTAATTTGAGAAATACAACGGTTACTTTAGAATTAGAACATACTACGACTAGACGTTGTATCGAACAGTACCTATCAGTTAAAAAAAAACACAGCAAGATTTCCCTATAGGTGTGATACTTCATTGTATGACAGAGGACATATCTTCAACTCTTGCCCGTCCTATTAACGCTAAGAAGTTATAGAGTCCAACGGACGGTTCAACCAGGAGGCAAAAAAATACTTGAAAAGTAATTAAAAACCGTCATTACGATAAGAATATAAAACAATATTAAGAAAAAATACATTAAAAAAAATACCCAATTTCGTGCTTTTAAAGACAACCAAAACACTATCTAACAATATTTGCATAATACACCTATTTTCAAACTATCTCAAAATTCAAAGTCCATAAACGGAAAATATTCAACCATTTCCCGAATAAAAGTTAAGTTAAGACACCTTATGCCGATAACACTTGAAATTCTATACAGTCTTCAAAGAAAAATGGCTTGAAAAATGCAATCACTACAGCCAACACTTGCGAATGACTTTGTATAGAAGATTGATGGTCTTCTAATGAGATTTCTTCCCTGGAACAATAGAGCTTTTGGTGAAAAATCGCTTTACTTAACTTCAAGATAATGTTATTTATTTTAAATTTATGGGTGATACTTTAGTTCTTTTGTGGTTATTAAGTTTTAGTTCGTTCATTTGAATTTTTGCAGCTAATATTTGTCGAATTGGAAACGTTATAATGAGTACATTTGATTGCATGGATAACCGAGTGGTATAGGTCATCACGCTAATTACCCCTGTTCGCGACATGTCGCGTGTTCAATCCCCACGTAGGACAAAAAATTTTGTGTTTCACAAATGCGTGTCTGGATGTCTTTGTGCATGTGAATTGAATGTCTGTGAAACTCGATTAGTTATTCGGGTAGTCGATTTTTTTTAAATAAAGAAAAAAAGAAAGACAAAATGACATCTTATAGCAGAACAAGACGTCGCTCTACATTTTAAGCATTTCAGCGTCACCTTTTCCGCTTTCTCAAAGACTACAGTCATGTTTAGAGCCTATAGTATCAGCCCAGGATGAATTATATTCAAAATAACTTTAAAAGAGGAGGTACAAGCTTGAAAAGTTATCCACAGTATTGACTTTTCAATATTAATAGTCCTTTTCCTTTCACTAGCACTTAAAGTAAGGTTATTGCGGGTATGGAAGAATTTGCTCAACTTTTTACTCGCGTACCTGGTTTTATATTAATGAGTCTACCACTGAACAACACTACATCCAGCCCTAAACTTCAAGATATCATTACAAATGACTAGCAAAAAAAAACCTAACCGAAACGAATGTGTATATAAAAAACGGCAGCAAACAAATAAATTCTGTATAACGCTAAGATATTACAAGTTACAGAATTTGAATAAAACATGAAATATTTATCAAACACCAGTATTACGTCATAACATGTTAATTTTCTGGACTCGCGAGATGTATGGGGCGGGGTCACCTTGAATAGCAAATGCCTGATACTTAATAATAATTGTTACTTGGAAAGGTTTATACACGCTTTTTTGTAAAGAATGAAGTTCAAAGGGAATGCGTCTTTTTAGCTTTTTTTTTTTAAATATTCGCATACTCATTTTTAATAAAGAATTCCTGTTTCATCGATCCGTGGTTTATTACCAAACATAGAGAGAGTTCTTACTTTTAGAAGAATGGCTTAATTTTCACATCACATATTGAAGTAGTTCTAATAGAAAAACTCATCATCTCATCATCACTCATTGCAACACGTTTTCCTTCCATTCTACTTTATCAAACGTCACACCATCATTTACTCCCTTTTTAATTCAATTTATTGGTATTTCCAATACAAAAACTAGTAAATTCAAAAACTGAAGTAAACCAGCATAATTATTCCACTAACATAACAAACAAAACAGTAACAAACGGACGTGACAACAACTATTCCTACCATCTCAAGAAATTCCATTGTAGAGCCATAATTATCCAATTCACAGAACAAAACGTCGCAACAATACGTCCATTTGATATAATAAGCCACAATATACCTTGTTTATGACAAACAGGGGCTTACAATTTAAACCGGCAACAATAGAAGAATGGTTTGCCACCTATTTGTCTTAGAATCCATCTTAGACTGAGCTGATTCGATGATTCGCACGGGCGGTATTTCCAAAAGGGATTTGCGTCGACGTGGATTAAGTTGTTCTATACAATTTATGTTTCGAGTATTTCCTGTTTGAAAGGTGTTTTGTTGGCGTACAATCGATTATTATAATTTTACCTCTATTTATACGAAATGACTGTACAAACTTAGGCCAAATTTGAAATACTGTATCTGTGCATACAAATGAACGATTTTCTTTAAAGACAACAGTAAATTCACAGAAGAAGTAATGGGCACCCCAAAGGCAAAAAAAAAACATCGAGATACAAGAATTGCTTTTTTATGATTCAACAATTATTATAATGTGATTAAAACAGTTTTACTTATGGAAAACGATCGTAGAAGAATTTCTTTATCCAATTTATACGACTTAAAAGATCTAGCTATAAAACAAAGGTACAAACCTATATCAGATTAATCCTTCCAATCCTAGTATTGCAAAGGGCAGGTAACATTGCAAAAATAAACCTTTTCATAAAATAATTGACCGTTTTCAGCCAACTTCGCAGAAATGTTTACATGTTGTAAACGATGGGTTTCAAATTATGAATACAGTATTTTATTAAATTGTAATAACCAAACATATGGGTTAAATTTAAAATAAAGTATTTTTTTTATTTGTGCCAGATCAGATTTTTGAATGGAGAATTTAACTTACCATGGAGCTAAACAAATTCATTAATTGAAACTCATTTTCCCAATACTATGATCCGTATATTGTACTCTATAACAACTTTAATATGTAGCTACATAATATATATGGTAAAAACATAGCTTTGCCTTTCGTATACATGATTTCACTCGTGTTTATATTCTCTACACCCAACGAGGAACGCTCGTGATGAATCGCCGCTCAATGTAAGAGCACATACATTATACAAAACTTTCTCGAAGTCGGATTGCAGGAACAAGTACAGGAAACCTCTTACAAAACCCATTAGGAGCGCGTCTCACTAAATTAAATCTTCAAAAGTTCGTTAAAGTTCCCATCACTATATCAAGGTAAGAAACTTTACTTGGAATTTCATTGTGTCAAATAACGTCGCTAATCCCCCCCTGACATTTTACATATTAAGCTCTAGACAAGTTCTTCGGGAAAGTAAGTAAGTCGACAAGTTCAAAGAGCTAGTCGTAAAGAACTTCCAGTGCCTGTACTACTAGCTGTTAAAGTAGGACTGTTGCCAGTGAGGAAGCGAGATTGCGTCATACACGGAGCGTACCGATGTCTCCCTTTCGCAGCGACATTAATCCTGTTTTAAGGTTTCATAGTACAGATATAGAACATCCTAGGTCTTGCAGTTCGTAATTTGCTCTAATCAGCTCCTCGTGGATGAAAATGGAAAAAATCTCGCGAGACTCCGTTGAATACTTGTTGATTTAGTTTTAATAAGCCATTATTTCAGATTAGTTACGCACATTATCTGTTTGTTGTTATTTTACCCGCCACTTCGCCCGCGCGAATATCGGTAATAGCTGCAAAAACGTTACCCCTTCTGAGGCAGTTGGATAAAAAATACCCTGTGTGCTAATCTTATATAATATGACCTAACTCCATGCCAAATTGGAATTTAAAAATAGATCTAGCCATTTGAACCTAAAGAGTAATAAAAGTACATCCATCCATCCATTCATCTATACTAACAATCTTTTGCGTTTCTAATATTAAGTAGGATACTAGTATACAACTGGATGTCATGTTTAATCCTCTATGTAAAACCTTTAAATTAACTGAAGCTGCTATTATAATAGTATAGTGTTATTTATCACGAGTTACAATCTAGTCCATCTGTGATTAGTTCACTCAACGTGCCTATGCAATTACCACTAGTTTATTAAATCCTCTTTGGCACAATCGCCTTCATAATTAACGTTATTCCATCCTGTTCCTAACTTATTAACATTCTTATTAGTTTATCCTTTTTCGTAGTGATATTTGCGACAGTCGAATTTTGATTAGTTTTTTTATTAGAATGTTATAATTATAAAAACTATTTGAAAATAGATTGAACTAAATTTACTTCTGTTGCCACAAGGAAGTTAAAAGTAGATGAAACTTCGAATTAGACTCTTGGCTTTAGATAACCTTTATATAAAAGCTTTTTAATACATATCAAAGTATTCAAATCGATTAACAATTACCAAAGTTTCGTGCAAAAAATACTGATAAATTATACCTTCCTTTGTTTTCGAAGTTGGTTACAAAGGATTTCGCACGCAGCTGCCTTTAGAAGCAGACAAGATAAACGATTCAGACAGTGAGAAAATTGGCCGTGTACAAACAAGATTTTCTTAATAAACCACTGGCATTTTAATAAAGGTCACAGTGTTGAAATACACAACATAAACAAACCTCTAATTCCAAGAGCCTACACAACAATCTTCTGCGATCCAACGAAAAATACGAAACAGTGAGGATTTGAGGATATCAGGCCCAGAAACCTTAATTAATAATGTAAATGTCAGCCAAATCCAATTTGCTTTGTTCCTTATCCCTTAAATATAAGGCCTCTTACATAATGGTGACTTAGTCGCACATTTGTCATATTTTGGAATGTTCAGGGTTTCAGCCAGCTAGTCGAACGGAAAATTTATTATATTGGAAACTTGGTACCTTTTTGGAACCGATATGTTACTGTCTAAGTATTACTTGGTGTTTTCGGAGTTAGGTGCGTGTTTTCTTTTGAATTATTTTACGTTATCGATATTTAATCAGATGTTGTAATAGCGGTAAAAAGATAACATACTATATGTTATTTATTTTTACTACTACATCTTTGAAGCAGCCTTTTATTATAATTAAATATAAAATGTGAAATCACTTCTTTACTTTGACTTAAATTACTTAAATTACCATTAAAAACCTGAAAGATTTTTAAAAAAGAAAAGAAAATAATCCGATCAGCTTTGCTAATAAGGCTTATAAAATATTAACTCCTTACAAAAGTACCGCTTTATCCCCAGCTTCCATTTCATATCTCATTTGAACGTTAAATGAAATACAACGGGGCTAAAACCACACATTTCTTTATGACGTTTTAACAATAATTGGCTTGGACGACGCTTGAAGATTTTAGGTCGACGAGGTTTCTATGACGCTTGCCAACATTTTTTGAACAAGATGTTCTTGTTAAATTGTAAACGACCTCGGTTTAGATGGACAGTTATTGTGATAGCACAACACAGACATCTCTCATATCTCTGGAGGCTATTGAGACATGAGAGTGATCTTTTGTACTGATATTAAATGTAGGATTGTAGAGGCTGCTTAAATCTAGGTATTCATTGAAATATAGATAGAAGAACCGAATGTGAATGGCATTGATGATGAGACAACGGCACTCATTTCGTTCCTCTTTTATTGGACTTGAAAGCATAATTCAAGAAATCGTTTAGAATTCACTTAAGTTTAAATTAATTATGTAGCTTTGAATCAACTGATTAGTCTTGAAATAATAATTGCGTATCGGTATCGGATATTTCATTAATGTTATTTACTTGTATTAATTTAACGAATATTAAAATTTGTCCCATTAAACACCTGTCAACTAATTAAACACGTACAAACACTGAAAAGACCAACTCAAAATAGTATACCTCAAAATTACGTACGAGAGAAATATCTTCACGAAATTTGAAACGAAACAAATTACTTTGTAGAACTATACTGTTCAATTTGTTAGCATTTGCCACAAAACTTGTGCATTCTGTTACGAACGTGTGTGGTAGATTGAATAACTTTTTGTTGGAGTATTTATCTGATCGCTTTGCCCGAGATATTGGTTGTTTCACTTTTGGCCTCTTGTTTCGTTATTGCATTGCTTTGTCTTGTTTGTAGAACGTAATTTTGGGATTATTATTTGGCAAGGGTTGATTTTTTTCTGTACAATTTTTGTACTTTTGTTGTTGCAATGTAATAAATTAGTGTTATTGTGACTTATGGCTTACGTATATAGTTTTTAGTGTTTTCTGTTCTAAGTGCAGATCTAGGTCTAGGATCTAGTCCCTACGTAAATATGCGTGATGAATTGCTTAGAGTTCCACGCATCGAGTAATCACAGAAGACGTTGCACGGTGGTTTAAGTTTAGTTATTAATAGCCTGACATTACTCACTTATTCGAGAAGGTAGGTATCCATGAGAAGTCTCCTGTATTACAACAAAAGAACCTACGAACACCAACATCTAAATCACGTCTTCATCACATCCGAAACAGAGTGATCAAAAAATTTAAATCAAATTATCATGGTCAATTTAACAGTAGCTCCAATTGGGCGTAACTAATTGCTCACCTTCATATCGTATCACGTGACTAACCTCTTTCAATTATTGATAACTGCACAAAAATTTATCAACCGATGAATATTCGAAAAAATCGCTGACCCAAATCGTTCGTCCATTGTTTAATAGGAAATGTTGCAAGATTTAATGCACTGACATACTTTCAATACATCTCTCATTGTAACTCATCGCCGCGTTAATGGGTATTAAATAACGTATTTATGTTGGATGTTTTTTATCGTATTAAGATTGGAATGCTTAAAATTAGTATGCGGCTGGTTATGTAAACGAAAATTGATTTAACCTTATGACGACATAATGATTTTACACTATAAAACTTTTATTTTTTAAAAATAAGTCTTGATAAAAATTGCAAAGTCATTCTACGTATAACCTTAAAAGTAATTTACTAGCTGTTGTCAGTACTACTAACAGACTATATGAAATGTATACCTAGTATTGTATGGCAAATTCCGCACGTTGTTTTCAGATGAGATATAGCAAAAAGCATATCACGATCATTATTTTTGTTCTGAATTCAGCTCTCACCTAGTTTCGATCACAAATGATGTCTTTGAAATCCCACAAAAACTTGACGCAGAAATACCGACCGAAAAATATAAAACGGATTTTCAGTCAGAGAACGGAGCATACATTTTGTGCTTCGTTTACACTAGTATACTACATACTCGTACCACAAATACAGAACAACTAGATACAATACCGAGTGTACGCGAGTAAACTATAGTTCCTAGAATTCAGATATTGATTACGTCACACGAACGCGATTCCAATAAAAGGTAGAACAGAATTGCATTGGAAGCGGACAAAAAATTGTATCACAAAGTTTTATCATCGTGGTGGCCTGGCCGTTTGACCAAATTAATATGCACATGGTTGCAGCTTCAAGCCTAGATAAATATCAATGGAATCTGAAATCCAACCCGCAAGCGGGTAAGCTTGGTCATCAATAGTCGTTTCTTCTGTAAATGGCTGTTAACCAACAGTAGGATTCTGTGATTTCCAGACCGTTACCATTATTAGTGAATAACTCTCGTTTACACGAGGGTTCTTGGTATTTTGGAAAAAATATACAGGTAGTGGTTATCATATCTATTTCATTCTATATCGGTGGTCGATACAAAAAATCCTTAAAAAAATAACCAATTTCTTACGGCTATTTAACATATACGCGGAAAATCTGAACTGACAATCTAAAAATCCCTTTTCAATAAAAAGTGCCATCTATTGACAAATATTTGCGTTAATTTTCCTAGATCGCAGAGTTGTTTTACAATTTATTTCTTTGTGGTTGTACAATTAGTTTCATAGATTTTTACTTGGTTATACAATTATCTCAGTTGGATGGCAATTGTTTAAAACTTTATATAAATTAGAAGACGGTCACAATACTCTTAAAGATCCGAAAGCTTGTAACGTTGATTTGCGCTGACAGGTTACGAATTCAAATTCTGCCTTACTGAATTATTACAAGCGACCCTCTTTCAGCACTTAAACATTTAATTAGCTGAAAATAACATGGATTCTTAGTAATATCTGTTGCTTTAAAACAATTGTATTTGAAGCCTATCCTAACTTGGAATCTAAATGGAAAGTTTAATTTGTTTAATATCGTATGAAACTCAAAATATTTGTGACAAGTACTTATTTCAATTTTTTTTTTGCCTAAATCTTTTCCCTCCAGATAATTTTCTAAACTATCCTTGTATGCACGTAGTAATTAGATCACCTAGAAAAGGAACTCAACACTTTATTAAAGAAATAAAACTCGTATCAATTCACCAAATAAGAAAATTGTTCTCTTGGCTGACATAAAGACATCTAAAACCTCGATGGTACAGCAAATGCGTTGCCAAACTTCCTAAGATAGGTACTTCAACTTTGTAAACTTCCATTTGAAAAATACCGTTAATATCGAAGCACTAACCGTACGCACTGCATTAAACGACATCAAACCAAATACAACCTTATTCTTAACGCTTAAAGTTTAGAATCCAATAATACCAAGCCAACGACTTTAGGCGTCGTTTCGACGTTTCCCTCCATTACCATTTTACAGAGAGTTTCAATAAGCTCCTGCTTTGAAATTGGCTTTTTCATAGTTTTTTTCTCCCCTTGATAACATTATATTACTTGGATAAATAACGTCATTATTCGCTGTATTCAAATTTGAGATCGACCCTTGTTCAAACGCTCATTTCGTGAGCTTTTTAATGTGTCTCCCGCCGTGGTTCTTTCAAAGGCATTAACGGACTGGAGATAAGACGTTTAATATCCACGCTTGTATTATTGAGGAGCGAAACAAAACACGGTTTGTATGAAACGTTTTCATTTGCTTGCAAATTGCGAAAGGCGATTGGGGGAAATGGATCATCTTTGCGTTGTTGGCAACAAAATAGCATTGTTTATGAGCCATTACGCACTTTATTTCGATATGCTTCTGCTAAACGGAACTTGGAGCGATGACGATAAATTGTCGTGCTATTTTAGGAATGCTGTAATTACATCGATAAGTAAATGATGTTCGTATAAAACGCATTTTGAAGTGGAATAAACTTTAGTTCATATTAGGTGGAAAATCGTGAAGTTGTAATCTGGTTTATAAATAACAAAAGTAAAACAACTTTGAAAATACCGTGGCTTGGTCGGTAAAATCAAAATGTCATAACAATACTCAAATCTTGTTCCCGGTAAATAATGCCGTACAAATTTATTTTAACAAGGTTAACAGTTCTATGTGACATCAAAGCACACTCGGAACATGTAAAACAAAAAAAAAAACATTGTTTTAATGATCGTTGTGTTGTAGTGTGCTCTACAGAATTGTTCGCTCGTCGTACGAGAGCACCGGAGCAAACAATTTCTCCAAGGCTTTTGAAACCAACCTAGAAAAATATGGAAAAAGGTTCTCAAAGCTGTAAAAAAATACATACCACGTATGATCTTCAAAGCTATCGTAATAATCGACCACAAACGTCATTAAGATCCCCAAATGATAACGTTCTCATACAATTATCATAGAATTATTTCAAACAGAATCTTCCAACTTTCGTCAAACCAGGTCAATATGAAAAATCAAAAGAAACGTTGAACACAATGGAAAACTTAAATTTCAAGTTGAGTTCAAGGCTCAGGAGCCTTTTGCCGCGACGGAAAACTCACAAAAGTGATTTAATTCCAATTCATTCATGACCCACTGAATGAGTCCATCTTAATTCGTTCCTTGCTCCATACTTCAATAAAAGTTACAAGATTCCGAAAATTACTTGTTCAATTGAAAAGTTTTCGGATTGCCAGCGAGCAAAATAATTAAATTTAGCTCAAAACTCCGGTGGAAGTAGCTAAGTTTCATAATGCTTTACGACAATATGGATTTATTATTTTATACATATGGGAATGAAGTTGCAGCTGAGGTTGAATTTATTTAACACACTTTAGGTAACTGTTCGTACGATGTTTTCAAAGCTTACAGGTTTCTCTTGGAAGACTGGAGAAAATTGCTCGGTACAGTATCTAAATATACCGGAGCATGTACGCCGAGCGCGGCTGTCGAGATAGCGATGCAGGTTGTCACTTCATTTAGTTCAACGCATCCTATCGTATGTTGTATACATTCTTATTTATGCGACAACGTTATTTCATGTGTCATTATAATTTCTTAGTATGCAATATCAAACATTTTATGATATAACATTAATTGTTTTGACGTTAGAAAATGTGGTTTCTGTATAATTATAATAGTCACATCATCAGCAACAAAATTATGGTCTTTAATCAGCTCGCAGCTGTCGTTATTCGCGCCAGTAAATTTTTTATTCGGATAGAAATCAAAAGCTCTATAAATAAAAACCATAATATTTTGGTTTTTATTTATAGAGCTTTTGAGTGTGACGCTGAAAGCAATATCATTAAGTATTGGACCGGTCACTGAGACTTGAAAGGTCATGATGAGAGGCTACAAGAGTCCTTTCGTCTCAAGAGGGAAGCGCTATTAAAGAGTTTTATTAATTAGTACGAGGTTTGAAGAACGATTAAGTGTGAGCAAGATAAAGATCTTAAGATCGAAGAACATCGTTACTTTATCCAAATATTTATGTTTCAAATTCTGAGAAAAAATTATAAAAATCTCTTAAGTTTTCTAATTTAATGTATTAATACCTACCTATCCAATAATTAATTTCAATTCAAATGCTATATTGAAGTTATATATTTTGTTATTTCATAAACCCCTAACGTTAATTGGCACACTATTGTAGATTTTATTAAACCACTGCTTTAATCAAGACTTTTCCTCATTAAGAACTAAATGATGCAATCGACTAAGTTCTAGAGTCAATTGAAGCAATTTAATGAACTTTTCAAACTCGGTCACCACTTTAACTTATAATAAGAAAACTTACACATTGGCGGCATTCATTTAATTGCTCAAAGTTTCATTCAAATTGTCAGTTGTCTTTGGAGTCAGTAATAAAAATGGGTATACTACAAGGGCTTACACTGGGACCATTATCATAATTACTCGTACGGGCTAACAGTAACATAATTTGAATGAGTGGGTGAGCGCGAAAGCTTATCCTTTAGAGATTAATGTTGAAAGAGTAGTACATTACTCGAAGTAATTACTGACAGAAGCAATTAATCCAGCTACGGTCTTTCCACGCTCCGGGTGAAATATTGTACCCGGCACATAAGTTTTCAATCTGCTCCGATGGATTTTGGCGTGATTGCACAGATATCTTTGAAATTGTTGCGAACAAATGATTCGCGTTTCTTATTTGTATAAGTAAGGATATTTAATTTTGACTGCATAAAAATATAAATAGAGATATTATTAAAACCATAATCTTATGGATTATGTTCGAATCCTTAAAATTATTTACTTAAAATCCAGGCGTATTGAAACTTTGTGTATTAGTAAACAAACACGTAGGCGTATTAATTAATAACAGATACTTGTTTATTAGACAGTAAATAATTAAAAAAAATATATGTGTGTATATGTTATGTAACTGCTTCATTACTGCAGATACAACCGCTACAACATTAGGCTGCGATTAAAAGATCAAGCATGTTTTAATTAACTATACGCTGTATTTACAAATTACAATTACTCACCGTATATCATCGAGATGAACAGCAGTATCGCATTCAAAACGTATGAATGCCTCTTTATTCTCTTCAAATTCCCAGCCATTTTGTTTTTATATTATATTTTTAAATACTATATTAATTTGACACTCTTCTTCTTTTCATCGTCACTTAGCACTTAATGTATTGTACCTATAATTGTTTCATTTACGTCTATCTTCTAATGACTAAATTGCTAAACATCTTGTCACAACTTATTCTCACAACAGCCCTACTAGTTTCCACTAAATACGTCAACATTTATCCTACGTGGTAATTAACGCGCTGACAAATAGTTTTATGACACTTACTTAAAACGAATGTCGGTTCATATATTAAAGTTCCTACTTAATGTTCATCTATTTTTATTTCATCCTTAACCGATGTTTGACGCATAAATTGTACGACACTTTTAACTTCAGTAACGCGTGCTTGGATTACTTTACAAAACATAATGAGCAAGGAGCATCTAAAAGTAACTCGAAAAGCTCTGTTGTTTTCAGATATAAATCTTGTTTAATCCCGGCGCGTAAGTTTAAAAGAAAATTACGTTTTTGTATGACATATCCGTTATAAAATTTACGACCACTTTCCACATTTGTGTACACTCGTGTTCATAAAAGTTTCGCATCACAAGCGTATCCACTGATGTTTTTTGAAATGGAGAACAAGTTGAATATCGGCATCGTCGATGGCTTTTTATGTGAGAGCGCGCGCGTCCGTTTCAGGAGGCAGCTATGAAAGCACTGGCTGGCTTACATAAGGGATTCGCCCGGTGCCAGCCGAGCGTCTGTCAGAGAGGGATGGCAGACAATTTTCGTAAGGGTTGCAGGTCGTATGCAGTGCGTAGCGAAAGGGACGGAAGAAATTTTCGCATTTAGGCCGTGGTCCGCTAAAACGTAACGCTGAAATCTTGTGTGAAGACGCAATTAAAATGTACATAAATCTGAAAGAGATACGTTTCAGGACCAACACGTCCAAGTTAATAAGTGTTTAACCCTTTACTTCGCAACAAAAGTTGTGGTGAAAATTGTATTTTTTTTTTAGTTTATCCATCTATGAATGTTTCAAATTATTATAAAAAAATAGAAAAAAAAATCTGCAATTAATCGATGACAAAAAAACATATGTAAAAAATACATTACGTTACGAACGTTGCACCGTTTAAATGTGAAAAAACTATGTATTGTATTTTTTACATTGCGAATTTATAGGATGAAATAAAAATAAAACTGGTGGTGTATTACGTATTATAAATGTATTAAAATAAGGTTATTAATTGAAAAAAAAAGAAAACATAAACCGTACCTAATATTAATTGTCGTGGTAGTTTTTGAAACAATTACGTTTCTTGACGAAACATAATCGTAAATTGCAGTTGACACAAATTACATTAGTCAAGCCTTTCTTACAAAATCTGCATCTACCCTGAATTGGTGTGAAGTCAGGCATATGACCCACAGTATCAAGACAAATAGCATCGGCAGGCCGTGGTACAGTTGGCTTTAAAATTTTATCAACTTTAATTTGCTTAATGCTTTTGTGGCGGGCATTCAACCTCATCGGTGGTAGCCTCATTAATTGGAAATATTTCTCATCGATTTTGAACTTGACATCTTGTCACAAAAAAAATTCTCATGTCACAAAAAGTCGTCTCATATTGTTCTGCACTTTATTTTAAATTTTCTAATTATTATTGATATGTTCACGTTTCTCCTTTGTTGTAAATATATTTCCTGTACATAATACAATTTTTTATTCCACGTAGCTTTGGTAAAAATACACCTAAATTGGTGACCCCGTACAGAATGCTGTAAGTACGTGAACATTATTACGCAGCACACAATATGAGCGAACTGGAGACGCTAGACACAATGGCCAGGAGCATTACGGAGCTCTCTAAGCAATTCAGCTCCAACGCCACGATAATCCATGATCGGTCCCGCCCACGCAAGAAAGACGCTGCCTGGGGTGGAAAACATCGGCGAACACCATCTAGACGTTCGCATTCGGACTTCCGGAAATTTCCCCTGTGCTGGTACCATTACAAGTTTGGTGAGCGCGCGACCTGGTGTGTTCGGCCCTGCCACTATAGGGAAGGAAACGTCCAGGGCAATCAGTAATGGCTACCTCGGTCTACAGGTCGCATGTTCGTCACTAACCAGAAATCTAAGCTGCAGTTTTTGGTGGATACCGGGAGTGATTTGTGTGTTTTCACAGGCGACATCCTGTGGTGGGACAAGAGACAAAATTCTTCGAACTCGCTCTAACTGCTAAAAAAGAAATAAAGCAAATTTTCATGCAAACATTAAAAAAATCCATACAAAATGTTCATTGAAAACACCATATTTACAAATTAATAAATCAATAACTTAACCTCCGCACATTCGCATTGTAAGCTATACTTTACATTTTCGTACTTATGTCAATCACTGTTACTATCGCAATGTAAGCTATACTTTACGTGCAAATTTAAACAATTATAGCGTAAACAGACATGCAATATTAGTAATTCTGTTATTACAATAGTATAGAATGCAATCATACACACATAAAAAATATATTTTTTTAAAGTAAATTTATCATTTTACGTTAAAAAAACAATAATTCTTACCTTTTGCGCGGGAGTAACTTGTCGTCGGGACGCTATTTTACAAACCAGTGTCAAAATTGACAGTCTAATAACGTTTTTTATTTTTTATTTAACTCATAGGGATGTACTTTACTCATCACTAAAAAAACCATAGCATAAACTTGTGTTACATTACGAGTATATTTTTTGTAATGTGTATGTAATATATACTTTACGTTGCGAAATAAAGGGTTAATCCGGCAGTTTATGGCCTATCTGCGTATATGACTGCTAAAGGTGGATTCTTCGGTAGTGATTTTTAATAACGAGTTTATTAACGCAGGGATTCTTCCTTTATTATATTTTGACGGGTTATTTGAAGAAACTAATTAAAAAAGAGTTTTGGTTGTATTAGATTAATTTCATTAAACGCTGAATTATAAATTAAAGATTTTTTTGAATTTGGCGACCTCTTTTTTGGTATTTCTGTTTAATAGCGATTTTATATATTTACGAGTACTAGGCGACGAAAACTGTGGCTAGACAAGCTGATTACGAAAGTGGTTTTTCAATAGATTCGTTTTTTTAAGGCTTTTTAGATATTATTTACATAAGTGTTAAGTGATTGGTAAGTAGAATTTTACCTAAAAATTTAAGTCAATTTTATGTCCTTTTTTTATTTTTAAATCATAAAGACTTTGCCGTCATAATTAACTAAGACATTGTGACAAGGGTATTATTTAAACTTACGGTATTAGAGAATCTGTGTACTCTAGGGAAGGTTGACAAATTAAGCTCACGAAAATTGGGAAAGGAAAATATGTCAGCTACTGATTGGTGCAGCGTATAAATTGGACATCATTTATTTTTTACTAGCTGTTGCCCGCGACTTTTCCCGTTTGGGTGTTGGCTTTAGCTCTAAAAAACATAACCTGTTCTGACGCAGTCTGTTGTAAAGCCTATGCGTTGTTTATTCAGGGTTTATTCAACCAACTCAATACAATGTCATCAAAATTAATTTAGCAATTTGATCGGGAAAGAGTAACAAACATCTGTCAATACTTACAATATTTCGAGTATGAAATATTAGTAGGTAATACAGAGTTTATTAAATGATTTTATGGTAAAGAAGAGGAAAAACGAATATAAAGATCAAGTAATATTCCTTCTACATTCTTCTTACGTAAGTAAAAATCACGCATTTTGCAAGTGATGGAAAGGTGTGATTTTGTAATTTAGCGAAAGAAACGAATACTCAAATCCATAGCAAAAAAACATTTTGTTTGTAAATTTGATCGGTACAATAATTGAAATGGACGTGCTCGTGTTCCGCCCTCTCGCAACTTACTACAAAAAACTAGCGAAAAAGAACTAACGAAAGTAATATTTTTGTTATTAAAATAGGGATTAATTAATAGTTATCCATAGGAAGCTTAATCTTTCTATTCATGGGAAGATGCCTAGACCCAGCTGTGGACATTTACAGACTGGCTTTATAATGAAAAAGCGAATTCATTTAACAAAACCATTACTAACCTTAGCATAATATAAAACGAAGTTGCCACCGCTGTCTATCCGTCCCTATATAGGTATATTTTTATGTTTAAAACTACCCAATGGATTTTGAAGTGGTCTTTTTTTATAAAAAAATATAAATATTCCTTAACATTCACACAACGACATCTGGTCTCAAGTTAAGCATATTAACTTGTGTTATGAGTACTAGACAACCGATAGACATACTTATATATTTCTAAATTAATTTATTTAGTACATAATTCGTGACTAATGTTGTAGGTATAAAATACATCAATATTGTAGATATACGTGCGAAGGTGAAGCGGATAGTTAGATAATTACAAAACAATAACGTTATCAACATCCAATTCATTTCATTCTCCTAATATTTTAGTTAACATTTCTTAAAAATAAATTATACAAAATAAATTGGTGGATATAAAATTCAAATTTCTCTTCTTGAGGCAAATCATTAGGCAGTTTGTCACCATTGTCTCGTGTTTCGTAATACACAAAAAGTATTGTACCGTCGCATTTTTTCTTAAGCAAAGCATTTTATATTTTATGCTAATTTTTAATCCTTTATTCGAAATTAGCATGAAAAAGCTTATTCTTTTGTAATTGTCTTCATTTACTTAATTGTCGCCCTTTTTTTTCTTTCTCCTTTAAACGCGAGAAATTGTATGAATTTCGGATGATTTGAAAAGTATTGAGTTTGCAGTTTGTTTTTTAATTCTTAGAATTAAAAAGAATCATGTCAGCACTAGATTTACTAGAAACCTAATTAGTGAGCTTAATGAGTACAGACGTTGAAAATAAACTTGGTTTAATCAGCCAATAAGCGCTTTATCTTCCAAGAATTTTACAACATAAAATCCAAGTCAAATTACCTTATATCGCTTACGTGTTAACATAAATACATTCAGACGTGTAGGTGTCGAAGAACAGCGTTTACGCCATAAAACGTATGCTTAAAATGAAATGTTACGCATCTTTAATATCTATAGGTATAGTTGGAATAAATGGCGAGATGAGCTCGATTCATTTGCACAAACCTGGCCCCAGTTAGCCATAGACCGAGGTAGGTGTAAGGAAGAAAGGTCTTTGCCCTGCAGTGGGACATTAACGGACACTAGATTAAAGTTCTCAACAAGGCCTCTGCATGTTGGACTTGTGTCCCCGTGTAAGCATTCAAAAAGGACCGGGCTTCTTCCCTTGAAGTCAACCCGTGAATTAAAAGAGACACAAATAATAATAGTTGGGCTTATTGGAATACAATTTTCAACTAGCAACTCGTATTTCAACATCTAATACAAGCAAATAACACTCCAAAACTTATATTGTATACGAAACATCTATCAACATGATTGTATCGAACTTATGTTATCCGATCGAAGTCCTTCACGGGCCAATTCAAACCTAATCAAACTAAAGATTAGCTTTCTATAAAGGTCACATTTTTCGGTTCATTGGCACGGCATAAAGAAGACAATTTTACTAGCGGAAATAATACCTTCAAAGCTTTATACACTGATTTAAGTTTGATTTAAGCTTTGTGTACATTAAAGAACTTTATTATGACAAGCAAACTCAAGTGAAACTGAATCTTATCACTCTAAGATAAAGTTGAAATTCCATTGGATTTGACAAAGTGGGAATCCCGAAAATAGAACGGACAATAAGAGGGGACGATTTTATAATTAACTGCAATCAACACTGACGTATTGAATTTCGAGAATCTTGGTACAATCGACGAAAGATTTCGTTTCGTGACCTTCGTAAAAATGCTTAAGTAATTTATTATAATATTAAATGTCCGGGAGGATCGATTTCTCGGCATTGCTTTTTAAATTTACGGACGAAATGTAAAATTTTGTTTTATTATTATGAAGAATGCTGCATCAAGTAAATCCATTTTTTTTTTGGTGTTATTGAAACGACGAATATTTAATATTGAAAAAAGAAATAGAACTTACTTTGAATGCCGATAGCTAAAATACAATAAACGATAAGGTATTTTATGCTAGATAAAAAACTAAACCCTAAAAAACTAAGATTATAGTCTTAAAGAAAACTAATTAAACAAAACCGAAATTCCATTATTAATTCCGTAATTAGTTCGAAACTAGGCAAAGAACTAAAGCAACGTAAAACTCACAAAAATGAGAAGTAATAACTCATCGAGTGTACGGCTTTCCCGTTAGCTCGTGCCCGACAGATGTTAACATACGTTGTTTGTTTTCTTACTTCGAGAGATATGTTTGTTATTTCTTCCTCCTAAGGAATGCCCCTTCCCGTTCCCTTTTTATTTATGTCACGAGAAATTAACTGTCTCTAGTTTTGTACGTTAAATTTCCTAATGCCGTTATTAGTTTGCGAAGCTGGGGCTGGAGTTACAATTTTTCTCAGTCTTGGTATTCTTAAAATTTTTAGCTTTTGTTATGATTGTCATGCAATATGGTATTCTTGACCGATTTTGGGCACAGCGGTCTGTGTTACTATGATATCAGCCAGCTATGCGTGGTGTGTGCGCAAATACATGAGCACTCTCAATCTCTTTTCTCTCATAACCCGATGAGATGGCAATTCGACACGGCTGGAGTGAGATCAAGCGCAAGACTTGCATTTTTGCCTGCCATCCGAATCACGGAAGCTGTAATATTTCTTTCTAAAGAGCACACAACATTCGAAAAGACTGTGCGTGCCTTGGGGATCGAACCCGAGACCTTTGACTTGGCAGTCCTGGGGTCTTACCGCTACACTACCACAGCTTCCCCTTCCCTTTTTATTTATGTCACGAGAAATTAACTGTCTCTAGTTTTATACGTTAAATTTTCTAATGCGGTTATTAGTTTGCGGAGCTGGAACTAGAGCTAAAATTATTGTCAGTCTTGTTTGTTCTTTAAATTCGAAGCTTTTGTTATGGTTGTCTATAAATTAGAATTAGTTCAATCATGATGATATCATGATTGAACTAATTCTAAAGATCCTTTACTATACCTCCGAATCCTATACTATTAATTATTATTATCCAGAATGGCTTTAAACATACCTATTTTGTTTATTACCTACCTATTGTTTATTTACCTATTTTATATTTCTTATGCACAGAAGCATAAAAAAGCAAATAAAAACTTCTTTCTTTCATTTCTGTTTACGTGTTTTGTAACCACTACGTACCTACACGTTTTGTTAGTGTGTTAAGCTATTATGCTTTTATCACGTAAACAATTGACCTATGTTCTAACTAATGTTTACTGGTACATAATAATAATGTCAATACATACTGAGTTGACGCCAAAAACAATACAATAGTAATTTTGATTTTAAAACGTTTAATTAAAATCTCTCTATAGCCTTTAATGGAATGATGTTTAATATTGCATTTAATTATTCATTTATAATTGAAATAGTTGTGGTTATAATTATTACATTTCATTGTACGCCAGTTCGCTGACATTAATTCATTTTCATGCTTTATTTTACTTTGAATTAATAGCCTAGCCCTATACACATACACTCCTATTTATTTCGAAACGTTTGTGAAGCCATAATTTTTTTTTCTACAAAAGTATCAAATTACTTCCCTAACAGTCAAAACATTTTATCAACAGGATATCAAGGGGAGAATACTTACACCCTCAATTCCCACAGTCAAACATTTGCCAAATCCAAATTCTAACATGAGCGAGAGTAACTTGTATATTTATAGAAAAAAAATAAACTATAAACAGTGACAAATGCTGAACATCAAATATAAGTGAAATCAGTGCGGAGGGGAGGTTTAAAAATGACTCCATTTCAATGAGACATGTACAAAATGTTATTTCGGTTCCGTTCGGACTCAAATTTAAGTTCCAATTTGTCTTCATGACTCGCGTTTCTGGAATTTTATACTTTGGGGGTGCATTGAAGTTAATTAATTGATGTGATATGGAACGATGTTTGTTTAGCTGTAGGCTGAGAAATTTGTATATTTCTGTATTTACATCAAAATAAACAATAGCTACAGTTGTAACTTTATAAGTGTGAAGAATATTTTAAAAGATATAATATGTTTGTTACTTACTGCAAATTGTTATAATGCGGTATCTATTTTTAGGCACATTGTTAATAATTGTTGACTTCACGGATAGCCGAGTGGTATAGGTCACCACGGTAATTTTTACTGTACGCGGATTTAATCCCCGCGTATGACAAGAATAAAATTCCTTAGTGCTGAAGTAGTTTTACAATTTAATAATTTCATTTCTCGGTTTGTCTAACCTATCCATCACTTTCACTCTTTTTAATCTGCATGTAAACTACTTCTTTACCTATTCAGTTGATTCAAACGTCTTTCATTCTCTACCAATGTTTTGCCAAAACTATAGTACCAAAAATACAGTACATACTATCTTTAATTTAGTTCCTCGTACCTCAGCAGATATATCCAGTTATATTTTCCATGTCGGATCAGGTGCAGTTGACTTTATAGGTAATTACTGCCTCTTTATGACTGCTTCTTTATTTGTTTCCTGAGGGACGCTGACTTACATTTTTTCTCGCTTGTGTTTTGTTTATTTGGGCGATTCTTGCTGATCTATGATGAGATTTAGGGATGTTGTGTTTTATTTGTGTGTTTGGGGTTGTTAGTTAGATCTAGCATGATTTGGTTTATAATTAAATGTGTTTGGTGTGTGTTATGAGATTTGCATGGTATTACTTACGTATTTTGGTCGTTGTTCTCGATAAATTAAATAATGTAATTGAATGGGCTTCAACTGATTATTTGCGCGTTCAAATGTTAATTACACATATAACATGTCATAAACGGTTTTTCATCGAACAATTTAGTAAATATGATAATTAAAAAAAAGAGTGAATAGCGAATAGAATACCTATATGAAAATCATAGGGTTAAGTTTTGCGGAATGCAGCAAACATAAAAACTGTAACTAGTTCTGCAACTTATCGATAGATGGCGCTACGAAAACAGTTAAAATTAAGTCAATTACAGTGATAAAACCATTTCAAAACTCCCATTACCGTAATGCCATTAAATTAAATGTTCCTTAATCCCAAGATGAGAACTACCTGATCACAACAAATCACCTAAAATAGTTCGTAACAAGTAAAATGGTACAGATGTATTAAACTCACACTCAACGATCTTAAAACGTTTATTGAAGGAAACAAATCCGAACGGGAACATATAAAATTCACTTTTATTGCTTTTTGATTTTTTTTCTTTTGTAAACATCTGTTAAAACATTACAACGCTGACACGCAAAACTCAACTTTACGTCTCTAAGTTACGGTTTATTTTCGGTTGTAACAATATCTAAACAGACAATTTTATAATTAGCTACAATACAATTAGTTTGACTTATATCTACGAGTATTGGAGTGAACGGAATACAGATTCTGAGGGCATTAACAGTTAACTATTTAATACTGTTTTTATAGGGACGTCAAAACAAATTTTAATGTACGCCTGTAAAATTTGTAACGAGAGCTAAATAGCTGGTTTATTTCGTACTAGAATTAAGGTATAAGGGTCGATTAGGACAATTTTTGTGTTTGCATGCTGCAATATTGAATTGTATCAAAAATCCATACTTCTTGCTTTGCGCCTGAAAATGAGAAGTTATAGTAGGTAAGTGGAACTTTTTTAACCGTTGTATCCGATTGCTGATATAAATCTAATTATATTATATCGAATGTATTTTCATCTATTATATCAAATATAAGTTGGTACCTATACATACTTTTGTTTAATGATTAACTTGTTGTACAATTTAATCTCATAACCTAACTAATCCTTTGGTCTATGAATAGTTTTTCAACTTGTTTGTAATATCGACCTTGTAAACGGATCAGACTTGTTTAGTTATTAGTCGGTACTATCCCTTTAGTTCATATTTAGATTAATATATCAAGAATATGCCATAAAAATACCTAAACTCACTTTCTTTCGCAATGTAACATCAAATGCTCATCAACATTACTAAAAAGCAGACGTTTGTATAAGCTCTCTGTAGAGTAAGAGCTTACCGAAATATATGACCTAAAAAATGAATACAAGGTTCAAGTTTTAGGCGTTATTTGTTAAGGGCCGGAAAACCCGCGGGGCTTACAGAGGCATTCGTTTCAACAGACTGCTATTTATATTATTAAAATGTACTGGTTCTAGACAGTTTGGGTATGATAACTAAGCCATAATAATATGTTGTCACTTATCTAAATTATCTGAATAAAATATCTAAAACTTAACTTACCTAAATGAGAAGAATTATTTGCCTAGCTATGGGACCACATCAATAAATATAAATGTAACAGGGAGAATTGAAGTATCCATAAATCTTTCCTTAACTGTCTAATTTTAATACATACTTTAATTGAAGTCCAGTGCGTGGCAACATAGAAACAAAACACGATCTACTTAAAACAATAAACGGAACATAATGTTTAAGTACCTACTTAAACCATATTTAATATCCCAAAAATAATATTTCTTTTACAACACTTAGGCAAGTACTTCATGTTTAAACAGGCCAATAAACAACAAACATAATCCCACAAAACAAAAGACGAGCGCGAAACTAAATTATTATTAGCCTTACATTATTCTAGAAGGTTCCAATTTTATTATCGCAGAAAAGAAATTGTGTATTCAAAAGTTCACGTGAAAGCGGCACGCGTACATTTATATGTACTTAGAACACTTACTGCGCGCGCCTGTACAGGCGAGTATAGCCGACAGATGTTAACATATGCCCGTGTTTTCTTTATTTAAGAGATCTGTTTGTTACTTTTTGTTACGTATCCGCGGCGCCTCCGGTCTCTCACTTATTATTTATGGCGGCGAATGTACCGAGTGGTGATGTATGTGCGCTGGAAGTGTTGGCCAATTAATTTTGGAATATTAAAAATGTATTTGCTTTGAACGATGGTGTCTTGAACTTAAAAATGTGAGAATGAAATTAGAATTAATGAAAAATATACCAAGAGTAGTTGATGTTGGTAAAATATATTATTAAGTTTAAGTTGTTTTGAAAAAAAGGTTTGTTAAGTAAGAATTTAAACCACTATCTTTAAATACTGTCTATAACACTTATCAGAAATTTTCAGATTTATATCGAGTACGTAACTTGAAATGCCGGAAGACTCCATAACGGGACTGTCTGACCTCATAATCCCTTAAAAAGGTCGTATCTATTGTAGCCGCAAGCGTCGCGAGTGTATGAAGAATTTATGAATAAATAAATAAGACCGTAGTACCTATGTGAGCACGTAGAAATTTATAAACCTCCCCTCTGTGAACGAAAAGAGACGTTATGCATTTGTTTTTATTTGAATAAGTAATTTCGAATTACGAAGATTATGCCATTTTCTTTATAAGTATTCAGGTCCCCGAGGCGATCAAATGTTGGTATCAAGTGTTACATGTTTGGTGAAATCGTCCAAAAGTCCATTTTTTTTTTCGTAAGTAAGCATCAAATGACACCGCCCGCTGTGGGATCAGCGAGAGGGAGTGTCAGACTTTTACTGACTAAAACCCACTATGTTCCTCCTGGAGCCCTTTGAGTGCTAGGGTCGTGTGTGCCTCTTACGAACATCCCGCAGCCCCGGCAGGTCCAAAGTCTTCCAAACAGGCGAATGTGTAACAAACCTTTCAAACCCACGAACCACCAAACTCGTTCAAGTCAAACAAATTATATTATAGTGTTAAAGTTTGATTTTTTGCACAAAAAGCATTTCCCAAGTAGAATATTATACAATAACCTTTAATGAACAGGGCAAAATGCTTCATACATTATCTGTTTCATAAGGATACCCAATTAGCGTATCGGTTTTTCTGTCAGCTCATTCTGTTAGTGAAATGTGTATTTAACGTGTGCTTATTATTTTTGTAAAGGGATAATTCAAGAGAGGTTGAAAGAGTATGGATATGAAATATGATTACGCGAATAATTAATTCGAAGAAGATATTAACATTGAGGTTCGTGAAATCAGAAATTTAAAAAGTCAAAGATGTTTTAAAGAGGATAAAAAATAATTTATACCCTACAGAAGAACTTAATTAAAAACCGATAGGTTATTTAAAGAGGATGACATGCCATGTAAAGACACTGGAGAAATCGTAGAGGAACTGCTTTTTTACTGATATCAGAAAATTCTAACATTCCATGTGAGGTAGTTACCACATATGCAATGAATGCGCTTTAATCAACTTGAAAAGGAATAGCAGAGGTCATTGAAATTATTGCTTTTAACTAAATAAATCTTGAAGCCCAAAACTATAGCTATTTGGTCGTTAACCTAAAGCTAATCCAATGCTTAATAAATCAGTCATTAACAAAGTAATCTATAAGAAAAACAGCTTTAATACACATCTGCCATAAACAAAAATAATGGACAATATAGAGGAAACGGAAGTGGCTTCATAGACAATGAGCATAAACCAGGAAATGACCTCTAATACGCAATAACAATAATGATGGCATTCGGTACGATACAGTTTTGACATAAACATATATTGGCAAAATAGGAAAGATAACAAAACGTGCTGTTTGTGGATCATTATTTGACAGTCATGTTGAAAAATATTACTTTGGTTTTAGCTGGATAGCTAGCTAAATGGTAGTCAGTTGCTGTAGATACTGACACAATTTTTTTTTTAAGTCGGGAAATTCTTTACCCGCCGCGTTCGGATTTGGCGGCGAGTCATGTCGGACTCGCACCGACTAAAGCCCCACTGTTTGCCTACCTAGTTGCCTGAGTGGCGAGGTCACGTGAAGACTTGCGTATACCATCCGCGATTTCGCCAAGATACTAAATATAACTGGTGAGACAATTAACCCAAACTATCATGAATAGGGAGACCTAGCAAATTAAAAACATGTCAATAATAATTTCGAACAAGCCTCTTTCAATCTTTTAGTAAATTTTTGATAGCATTATTTTCTCTTGATAAAAATCTTCGTCTAGATTTGTGTTACCATGGAATTGAGTAATTTGTATAGCTTTAATGATTGAAATAATGTCATGTGTCTCGGAAGTTCAATGAGTGTCGTTGTAATAATATAATCTACTTCTTCAAATATCTCTTGTTTAAAAATATTATCATTGATTAATTAATCATTTTTTCTGTCAGATCAACTAGCAAATCGATAGCCCCTTCCATTGTAGTTAGCTGCGCGGCCAGCGTACGCCTGTGCGGGGTCGGACAACTTTTCACATAACTCAAGCCACTCGATTTGGTAGCTGAGTTTATTATTTGTGCTACAGATCCGTGTATTCTACATATTTTGTGCTTTATCACGGCACACTACATCTTTGTCTAAATCTTAATACAAAGGTTCTTGCTTTGTTTTGATTTGTATTGTTTTTTCAAGAGGGTTCCTTTCATGTTGTGAAATATGACTTACTCTGATCGAACCTCCTTTAGTTATATATTATAACCTGTACTTTCCTTGGTCACAGTAAACTTCTGGCATTTGTCTTAGTCTGACAACAGCTGGATACTAGACATAAGCCTATTACATGTAACGGCAGAATACTGAGCCCGCTACTTATCATTTCCAATATGATATTTTCAGCTTATTCTACTACTTAGTGTAGTTCTAGATTCTTGTAGTAATTTGGTTTAGCTATTCCAGTTCCTTACAAAGATCTCTTCCAATCGACTTCAAGCTTGTGTCTTAATCCTCTGTCCACTAATCCGGTAAATTGCGATCGATGTCATCTGTTCAGTATTTTCTCATTTCATCTCTTTGCAAGGTCCGACTCTGGATACCATTCACACAAACCTTTTTACCGAAAATACAAAAAAATATCAGCTACACAGTTATTTAAAACAATCAGAATAGAGTTTGATTTAATTTCTGTGACAAAGCATTTTTGTAACAGCTTATATTACATAGCTCTATGCAATGGTACACAATAGAATACATGATCTGTGACATTCGCCTGTCGATGCGACCAAAATATGTTGACCGACAGTGACATGGTGAAACATGTTGACGCAATGCCGATTGTTCTGTACTGAACCATTACAAAAAACAAAAGACAAACACAGCTCAAACAAATGTGTTGGATGTTGGTGCTTTTATGGGTTCCAGTCTCAATTGTCAAAATCGGTTTTAGCGTTGAGTTGGCGGGTGAATAGACAGATTGGGGTAGAGTTAGCTGCTTTTAACGTATTCTGAAGCTGTTTTGGGATTTTCAGCTCATCAGGAATGATATGAAATGAAATCACTTAGTCTGTAAGTAGGATAATTATATCACTTATACATGTCTTAAATGTGTTTCAATACCTCATTATAAACAATAAACTTTCCAAGTGAAGCCATGACAGCCAAGTTTAATCAGTACATGAGTATATTGTTATGCTAAAAACCAGATTCAGGCCTTTATCAAAAGATCGATCGATTTTACAATCAACCGAACATTGAATCCTGTGGTAGCAACCACAAGTCTGCTGAACGCCGTAATTTTGCTACTTGACAGTATTGGGACACCCATGTGGGTTTACAAATAGCAGACCTACTATTAAAGATTGAAATAAAATATATCTAGGAATATAATTACTAGTTAAAAGATTATTAATGTAATGTATCTTCTTCGTTTTGATACGATCGCTTTTTGAACTCTTTGTAACTGACGTTCAGAGGATCTACCAGAAGCACTTACAATATTACAAAAAGGAGCGATTCTTTTTTGTTTTACTGTAATAGTCCTACTAAGAGGTGGGCCCCTGTAGTAGAAATATTAGAATTATATACAAGGAATATGCATGCAAAGGAACTTCAGCAAGCATGTGTCCAAAAGAACATATCCTAAGAGAAAACTCAACAACTATATAAAATAATAAACCAGCCTATACACGTCCCACTGCTGGGCACAGGCCTCTTCCCATATAGGGCAGGTTTGAGCATTGATCACCACGCTAGCTCACTGCGGATTGGCGATTTCTAATTTTAATGTTAAGAATCTAGGTTTTCTCACTATGTTTTTCTTCACCATTTGTCAGTATTGTCTTAGAATAATTACTAAAGTACTATAACATAATTATACTACTTGCCTGCGCTGAAAATTGAACTTGCCCCTCGTGCACACACAAATCCGTACATTGAAACTCAAGGCCACCACGACACTATATAAAATTCTAGGAATAAAAACAAAAGACGCACGCACGTGATAATTTTGTCGCAAAATGGCTTCTTTGATATAAAATACCAATAATCTCGCTTGTCCCGTCTAACTAGACTTGACCCTTATAAGAAAGGCGAGACCGATAATGCCCATATATTTTCATCAACACATAATGTACTTAGCAAGGCGTCAAATGCGACCTTGGCCCCGTTGTATCACGAATGTAGGTATACTTTATCCCAGAGGGATTCGATTGATTTATGTATGTTTCGTTTAGGAAGCTTAGTTTTATTGTAATTATAAGGAATGGGAGCATTAATTTTGAAAATCCAATTCATCATTTTAGGTGATATTTTTATTTAAATCGTTTTATTATTTTCAATAAAAAGGATAATGAATTTGGCAAATTTCTAAAATTAGCAAAAAATACCTACGACTATTATGTTAAAAAAATTGAAGGTCAAAAAGGTCAACAAGACATCAAACATCACCACTTAACCTCACCTAACCCTTCGAACGCTATTAACATGTAAAACCCAAAGAATATTGTGAACACGAGAACGGCACATATTTTACATGTGCAATAGAATAAGTCAGAAAAGATCTGTAAGGGACATACCCTCTTCATTTCAATAACCATTTATTAGATTTATTGCCGCGCACTGTATTTGTGTGGGCACTCGATGACAGAAATTGAATATTATAAAAATGGGGGAATGTTTTTTGTTTTCCTTTTTTGGGCACAGATGGCATTTAGGTTTCTGGGAAAGAGTTTTACGTGATGTGAATAAATCTTGAACGTTAGGAAATAGGAAAATGTAAGACCGTTTAATACTTTTCTATGAATTATTTTTGTACAGAACTTATGGTTTTCTAACAAAGTCTGATTTATAAATAGTGAAAATAATAAAGGTTTTCTATTTTTACAATAGACATTTGTTTAAGAAAGCGTTATTTCAATTTACATGTAAAATTTTATGACCTCTGGATACGAAACGTAAAATATACAGCCAGACACCTTTTAAAGTGTAACTTTAATGAAACGTGCTAAAAAAAGCAAAAACCATTTTTTACAGTTAGTCATTCTATATACATAACATTTGAACCAACTAATTTCAGCTAAATAACTACTTCCATACCAAACTAAAAGCCACAAAGGTCCATTCACACAAAGGTCTAAACCAAACGAAAACCGAACCCGCAAGTCATCGCGCTCACACACTCGCCATAACACTTATCATCCGGACGCATTTAGGTGTGAAAATAGTAACAGCAAAAACATTTCTCCCCGTCTCCGAAGGTCACGACCTCAGTATACCAATTTGTCACAGTAAGTCTTTTGCGAGGACATCAAGGTTAAGGGTGGCGCCATCTTAATCAGACCAAAGCCTTTACGGATTCTTTCGTTGTGCTTCAGAAATGGATTTAGTATTTTTGTGATACGTTAGAACAAAAGGGATTGAGATTTTCCGGTTGTTTGGTGTTGGCCGCATTTTGGTATTCTGGCCTAGGCTGAAACTTAAGCGTTAAGTGTGATTTAGTTTGGTATCGTGAGAGTTATACCTAGATGAGTTTTTAACCCTAAGATGGACCTTTGAACAACAGAAATTTTCATAAAGTAACAATTAATAAAATGTAATGTTTTTTTACATTATTATCACACTTTCCCTTATTATGCTGGTTTAAAATACTTGAATAACTAATGAATATAACTAAGTAGCAGCACTAGAAACTTAAATAACTCCAACTGCACTGTCATAAAACTCTTATAACATTGCAATATACCTGAAAACTACTCAGACGACTAAACAACTGTATCATCACCACTTAAGGTTGAAAATCAATTAGCAGAAACAGGCTCATAAGTTGTTCTACCTTTAGATTGGATTTATCAACCGTAGCATGGTCTATTTACACGTTCATTGTAATGGTACTATAAACGAACGCGTTCCATCGGTGCATTGATATGGCGTGCTCACTGCTCAGCTCATTTCACTCATCAATGGTACATGTAACTTTAATTAACATGCATCGGGTCTATGGATTTAATCGAAATGTTTGATTATTTAGCTTAGGACTGTTTGATTAATGTTTGTACATTTCTGGTGGCTGATGGAATGGGCTGTCGTGTGTGACGGTGTATTTTGATTCGCACGGCGCTTACAGATGATTACTTTATAATTTCATGCATTGAATCAACATTTGCTTAAATAAATAGAAATTTGTTGTAAGTAACGAGTCCAGTATATTATGACGTTAAAGATGACAAATATCATAAAACTCTATTTAAAAATGTAATGTTGCCAAACATTTGTACAGTTCAGTTGGAGTTAGTAGCTGTAAAAATGATTATCTAAAGAGGCAAGATACCCATTTATAAGATAATGTTTTTTTTAAATCACAATAAAACTATTTTGACCATCTTGACTCCGTTGTTTTAAAAACATACTCATCGATGAACTTAAAACTTCATTATAAACATTTCAATGTCCTTAGAAAAGAAGCTATCGACAAGCAACGTATACATGCCCCCATTTCTTATCAGATCTTGGAACTATAGCCAAACAAGGCCAGCGATGGTTGTTGTATTGTCAAACACTCATTTCACACTGTCTCCACTTCCACACAATGGCCCGAGAGTGTGATTCAAAGGCGTTCCATTTAGCCTGTGACGTTCTCTATTTGAATATTGACCGTTTTCTTTATTGACCTCTCAATGGTCTAGTAAAGCATTCCATTCACACTAGGTGAATGGAATGTTTCATTGAAATACCATACATTTTGAGACATTTACCGTGATTCAAATTAGTAAAGATATCATTAACACTAGAAAGGCTGAAATAACGACCTACCTTTAAAGGCGGCTGGGGGTCATTTGACCCTTACGTATGTTAATAGTTATTTTTAGATCGTTTTCCTTATAAATAGTGTTTGTTCAATAAAAATCCAATAAAAAAGAATAACATCAAGTTTTCACAAAAAAAAAGTTTATTTTTAAGTACCCATACATAATGTTTCATGTACAATTTTTACAAATTACAGTTTTACAATTGTTGCAACTCCCACATAAAGGTCTACAAGAATCATATACTCTGTTGCTTTTATTTTTGCAATTTGAAATGTAGCAATGACGTCTTTTTGTGAGATTAGTTGCGGAAGGGTGTGAGGAGGTCTCACACTGTGAGGATATGGGTAACTTCATAAGAAGTTTCCAGGACGAAATAAATTCGTCAATATTTCGGAAAAACTGTCGGTCAAAACATTATGGCTGGCCCGACGACCCGGTGTTTCTCCATTTGTTTCAGAATTCTAAATGATATTCCACAAAATTCCACCTGGTGATATCACACTATTAGAATTTTCAGATGTAATTCTTGATGTGGAACGTACACCACGCATACGTCATCGAGATCGTCTACCACGTGATCCTCGTTGACTAGGTACATTCCTAGGAACAAAAGCTGAAAATAATAATAATTATTGGGTTATTAGACAATGAAAACAGGACATTGAGTCCTGTTTTCATCTTCAAACATGACAAAACATTGGCGAAAATATTTTTTATTTATCGATCTTACTGATGGTTCATTGCAGTCAAGTCCATCGCTTGAACTCGGCCAGAAGTATTAGTTTCTCCAGGATCTGACTCTGCACGTATTTCCGATTCGTCATCTTCATTTTCCGACAGATCCGACAATTCCAGTATTGCATTATGACGGACAGTTCCAGACATTTCAAATCTCAATTACACAAAAAATAATAATGTTCACACTTCGAAAGCTCGCGTAATAGTAAATGAAGTCACTGATTTGTACAAGTAATGCTTTGTAAGACCATAATAAATAATATTACAAAGTATCCACAATTTATAAATGTATTTGTTTACTAATGAGCGCTCACTCGTTATTATTGTCATATGACCCCGCGCCGTCTTTGTAGGTAATTCATCTATTTATTTTCATTCAGATAGATATATGAAAATCATAATAGTGCTATTGTGAAATTGATGCTATTTCATTAAAAGTCACGAAATACTTAGTCACTTAAACAAGTAGTATTTGATTTATAAACAATTTAATTTCGAAATGGGTCATTTGACCCCCGTCCGCCTTTCTAGTGTTAACAATACCAAAAAACAACATGGGCAGTTTTTGTCTCATTAGTCAGCATCTATGACAAAAGCTAGCATTTTATATAGCTACAAGGATCTTTTAGCACGTGGACGTCATTAAGATGATTTTAGCGTTGGTGCACATATTCGCAACAAAAATCAACTTCACTGTCTGTCATAAGTGATGGTTTTTCATATTTGACGGCATTAGTTTCGATTTTGGCCACATGTCTAATGATTCTAAAAGCACCATACTTATATGTTCTCATTGTCCCACTAACATAAAATTAAATTACTTAAAAACAGAATTAAACCACGTAATAAATTAACCGGCCATTAAAAAAATACATTTTACCTCCACCTCTGTAATTCAACCTATTTCAGAAACTTGAAAGGTATTCACCCTTCAGTTTATTTTCATAATAACGTCTACGAACACAAAACCGGTATTATTCATTGTTTAAATAATTTTCCGGTTATTTTAATCGGCTTACTAGGGGTTAATAATAGCCGATAAAGCGGTTTAAATGATTTAAATATTTCCCGGTAAGGAGCGACTTAACACTCCGGGAATGAAGAAGCCACTAAAGGAATTTGTGGTTCACTTATTTTGCCTTCTATTTTTACCGTTAAGTTGGTATTGCTGTGAAGTTTCAAGACTTCAATTTACTACGAAGTTATTTGCCGCTTCAAAACTCTACTTCTCCTATTTCTACATCGATTTTTTGTTTTTTGCCTTAATCGTCCCAATCTGGCAAAGTGGTATGTTGCTTTTGCGTTTGCTCAACATTCTCACTACGCCACTCATTAGTCTCAAGTTGAGCATACTTACTAGCTAGTGTTATGAGTACTAGACAACCAAAAAACATACTATAGATAAATTACACCCAGACAGAATAAATGATCGTGCTCATCACACAAATATTTTTCCTGGGTAATAATCGAACCCACGACCTCCGGTATAGCAGTAAGGGTCACTAACCACTAGACCAACAGGCCCGTCGTGGTTATAACATCCTTTTATACACATCATCGTACAATATGACGCGTCAAACATGAACATAGAACCTTAAAGTTTAAAACCTCAATAACAACAGTTCGATAAAATCACACCAGTCTAGGCGCAGGCTATCAACAAACACAACGCTTTCGCAGTAAGAGATACAGTAACAAAGGGTTGGCACTTGGCATGGATCGGTGGTCGCATTCGCTACAAGCTATCTAGTGCTCTCTGTAAACATCGAACTGCATTGAATATGAAGCAGATGCGACACTTTATTTAAAGTTTTACCTATTTATAATTTATGTAAAATAATCAGTGGGTATTTTATTTATTTTATCTATACCCACTATTTAAACGTTAATTAATAATTGGGATGCAAAAAATTACATTATGTATATTTAATTCATTATTACGTTTACATGATTAAATAAAGTATATAATTTGTCTTAATTTCTGGGTACTTATAATTTTGAAGATGATTTTTTCGTAAAAGTGTGATAAGGTTCCTTTTTTATACTATTTTCACGTATTTAATATTTTGAGGTTATTTTTAACGTCAATTGCCTGCGTTGTACGGTAACAGAAGCTCACCATTTGGCATGGATTGCTCGTGTTTGCTTCGGGCTATCTAGCGCACTCTGTAAACATCAAACACCATTGCCTAATACCCAGATACGACAGCATTTTTAACCTCTTTTTTTTCCAAAACAAAATTTCAATTCTTTTGTTATTTCTTTCCTGGTAGTCAGTAATTATCAGCTAAAATTTAATTGTCTCTAAAAACGTAATGAAATAAAACTTAAGACCTTGAAAATTAATAATTCTAAAAAACTTATTCAATATAAAAGATAAATCTATTTTAACATCCAAAACTTTCTAAGAAGGAAAACTTTGAAACGTTTAATTAATCAAACAAAATATAGTTCTGTTAGAATAATGGTAACAATTTATTACTGAAAAACTTTTTGTAGAATCCAATTTTTTTCCTTATAACCTGACACAAATAGAGATGAGGGCTTTTTCTGACAAACTCTGACGGTTTGACGGCCTTTGTAGTGACTACAAAGTGCCCCCGATTTGAGGCAAAGGACAGTAAATAAAATGCTTGTAACGATTGGCTATTTTTGTTTTCCGTATTTCTCTTTCTACGTTTTAGATTACGCTTAGTTAAAAGACAACGTGACTTTTTAAATCTTTTACCTATTTAAATGTCTTTCAAGTTTAGTAAGAAACATTACCGTTTTACATTTCTTTGTAAATATTACCCAGAATAAATAGTTTCTTTGTGATAATTGACAGCAAGAATGTCCAGTCAGAATGAAATCCGTTGAGTGGTAACGACGTTTAGAAATTTTGTTACTATAGAAGAAATTGTCACGATCCGCATGTAGGCAGAATAGTGCAATTTAAGGCGTGTATATTCTGTTAATAAATATTCATCTTTGGCGATTTTATATTGGGTTTAACCGGGCGTCTCTACGCGCAATATATTTGGGTGGGTGTATCTTACAGGCCAACGCCCATAGCCCATCTGAACACCCATAAAACTATTTTATGTATCTTTTGGAAATTCTCAAGATAGTTGCTAATCTTTTTGGGTTTTCTTTTTATTTGTATTTGGCTGGTACGTTAGGGTGTTGCGTATGTGCGCCATCCATGTTAGTTTATCCTCAATTGCCAGAATTTGCCTGTGGAATTGTATAGGATTTTTCTAATGGAGGTTTTGTATACAAGATGATTTTGTTATAGTTTTAGAAACGAAAAGATGGATGTATAAAAGTGTTAAAATGTAGATTATGTGGCGTCAGTTTGTTTTAAAGACATCGTGAATTCAGTTATGTATGAATGAATGTATGACCGACAGAATAACGTGATAAGGCTTGGGGAGGCCTTTGCTCAGCAGTAGGACAGAATAGGCTAGGAAAAAGATAATGTAACTTTATTTGTAGGTATCTATCGACGATAAAATCAGGGTTTTTTTTTATTTTTGGTCTTAAATTTTTAGAACATCATTGTTAAAGTTAGGTCAACGATAATATTTAATTTTACCATATAAGTAGTCTGAGTCTACCATAAAAATAGAAGAAAACCTTTTTTATATAATTATTTTTACAATTTGCATTGCCATTGAATACTATGGATAAATGGTGGTGCAACCGCACCGCATTCGTATTGTACTGCGATATCGTGCATAAAAGGTTTGTGGCTACTGTTTAACATTTTATGAAGTCTTTTCATTAATTAACTACCTGTTAATTAGTAATTTATCCTGGATTTTTTCTTAATGTCTATTTTTAGGTAACTGTACAAATAAATATAACATCCAAAACAGTCCAAGTCAATGAGTGATATTATAAAAGGATTAGCGCCGACATTTTCCTAGAGACCTAGTTTTATCACGTCAACTAGTTTGTGCCATTCAAAATACATTAGTACCTACTTGTAAAAATGTAACACGTCTACAAGGACAAGGTGGCGATGTGATCTCCTTATTCGATACAATAATGTTTGTCTAATGACGTTAATATCATCTCATTTCACAGCAGTTCTTTTTTACAACATTCACATAATGCCATCTAGTCTCAAATTAAGTATACGACAGTAACTGATAATAAACATACTTTATATTTCTAAATATATTGATATTATGAATAAATTACACCCAGACACAGAACAAATGATCGTGCTGATCACATAAACACTTGTCCTGGGTGGGATCGAACCCACGATCTCAGCAGTACTATACAATGCTTACCAACAGGCCAGAGTTGATTGATAGTATCAATATTCTTTATTGCACACCACTTGAGAAACAGATTTGACAAACGTAAAAGTTACATGGTGCTACAATTTATAATCCAGTTTCAAATAAATGTATAATAACAATTTATTTAAAACACACAAAACGCGACGATGACCAACTCATTCAGATCGTATCAGCTTAAGCAAAAATGTCAAAGCCTGAATATGTTAAGAATAATGAATGAGGGTAAAGTAATCAAGGATGAATATTGATTGATTCATCCTTTCACAACTTATAATAGATTTCGACCGAAGATGGATGGGCATTAGCGTGAATCCTTTGAAAGTGATATCGACATTAGTTACTAGGTATATCTACTATCATCTTCTAAAACAATACTGTTGCAGTTCAAAAATAAGGATAATGCTCTATGTCATGTAGTACGCCGTCTTGCTTTCACGACTGCAATAATATTATAACAAAATGTAAAAGAAAACAATTTATATCAGTTCATAGTAAGTTGTTGTGTACAATTTGGCTTCATATAAATTTAAATAATGATTTAGAAAAGTATACTTTAAATTTTCTGTTCCCACAACTGATACAGTAGGTATTATATATTATACAGTAGGTATTAATTATAAAAAATATGCAAAAAAAAACTAGTATTTTGGTGTGTATTCGAGACTACACAAAAATACAAACAATTATTAAAATATATATTTAATATTTAAGCGTCGTCAACTTCAATAAAACTAAAAAAATATTCTCAAAAACCGTTCCCGATTTACTTGATCCCTTGCAGCCCTAAAACGTAATCACGATCCCAAAATACATAGCAAGCGACTGCCAAAATTACCAAAATAACCAAAATTTCTCGCCGAAAAATAAATAATACGCTGCAAAACAAAATAATTAGAAGCTATTCACCGGGAGTTTAATCAGCTATCTCATTAAGGACTGGTGGTAAACCGACCGAATGTAAAGCAGTGTTTATATAAACATAGATCTGTAGCCGAGTGGCGAGTGGTGCGGTCATCGGCGTGTTGGAACTAGATTGCTTTCTGCTTTGGTCTCATATTCGGTTTTGTAAGATAGCCGCGTGGGTTTCGTGTGTGATGTGCGAAGGTGTTTCTCGTGTTGAAAGTATATTGCGAAAATTATGAAAGAAAACTTTGGTGTTAAATAACGCAGACTTCTTTTAAAAGTGTACTCTTTTCAATTGAGGTAACTAGAATAACGGTTACTGAAATTATTTGTAAAGGTAATTACGAAACCACCCTGTACATAAAAATGTGATAGTCTTTAGGACAAACTTATGACAAAAAAATGTTTAATTTTTATTCGAATATTATGGCACGCGTATTTTTAAATGAAGTATTTATTTATTCAATACGAAATAGTCGTGTTATATTTTTTTAGTTTTATCGTATAATATGCCGCATCCAATATCATTGTATTTTCCTTTACACATCGCACACATCGGTTTCCCTTCGACCACTATTAACATTTTAATCACCTGTTTACAACAGCTACAAAATTAATTTAAAATTAACCATGTACCTACCATGAAATCCAATTATGTTGATAGCTAATTAAAATTTTCATAATGTTTACACCTTAACATGTTACTTTTAGCAGTCTTTTGAAAATATCTGGTTTGGATATTATAATAATATTTTGAAAAGAAGATTAGATGAACAATTTACTCATTTTTTGTCTAGTACTTTTTCCTAGTTAGAACCGGTTTCTAGTTTCGCTAGATTTAGCTGAATAGCAGTATTCACGCAGCGGGGCTGTATATCTTGCCTCGACAAACAATGACCAGATAGACACGTTGTAATATATTATGATAAAAAGCATTTGTCTCCTAAACTCACGTTAGTGTTAAAATGATTACTCGTTTAACATTTAAGAGATGAATCCATCACAAAACAATACATTATCATCTCAGAATAAAAGTATAAAATATCAATTGCATGAGATCAAAAATTTTAGAAATACAAAATATTTCAACAATGAAAATAAAAAGTTACGTGTTGTGGTTTTTCATTGTGATAGACATTTACCCAGGTATTGTACTAGACTTTTTTTTACAAAAAGCATTGAAGAATAAACACGTTATTGTTCAGACTTCAAGAAACCTTATTTGGCTTCAAATAAAATGGAACGACTTGGGCGGATCCTTCACCGTTCACCCTACTGAGGAAATTGCTACCATACATCGATGTTTATCTCTGAATCTATTCACATCTTACATGTCCCAATGGTTTTGTTCCTTCCGTTCCCTTTAAGTGTTACGTATTCAATGGGTGATGGTATTGATAAACAGTTAGTTGTAAGCCCGACGTTAGTGGGAATTGAATTGAATGGAAATGTTTCTATCGAGCAAAAAGTAGAAATTAAAGGGAACGCGTGAACGTGAATGAGGTTGTTAAGGGAGTCGTGCTGTGTTGTTGTGATGTCGTGGAGTCAAATGTGTGATGTTTGCGAGGCCATTCTAGATATCGAAGGATCGTGTTTTGTCGTTTGAGAAAAGTTGGTGTGACAAGTCCTTGTGTCAGTGCTTGTATTATACGCTGTTAAGACATGGCTATAGGAGTAGATGCTGCGTATAGTGGAGTAACTCATCTCTCTTTTACAAAAGCATCAGTCCCGCTTAACTAGCTCTTAGGGAAAGCATTTATCCATAAAAGCTTTAAAGGTATACAAATTGTAGAACGCAGTGGTACGATACATATTTTTTAACAGCAAATTATAATCCAACACCTGTTATCTCAATCCAAAACACATTTAGCATCATCCAAATAATTTGACTAATGACTCAAAAACAAAACGCGATTTATATATTTTTTTCAAATGTCGGTCATTAAACGGTAACCACAAAACTCTGTTATCGAGGATAGCTTAATGTTGTTTAATCTCATTTATATTGGTGAAAAATAATTGTTGCACATAAATCGTATCGTGTGTGTGGGTGAGCAATTTGCAAAAAGCAATTGCCGCTATACATCAATGTCTTATCGTTGGATCTGTGCGTCGATTGTCACTGAACGTCAGGCAGGGGTTTGTGCAGAATACCCAGTGGGAAAAATGCTAGAGCAGTTCTTTGCTATTTTAATTTGTTACGTCTTTGTTATAGTTCAAGTTAAAGGTAGTTTTTTTTTTTTTCAAGTAGTCTACATGAGATTTCACTGCTGCGCAAAGGTTTCCCTAGTCTCCTTCCAAACCTGATGTCTTTTGCGATTTCTGACCAAGTGCGACCTGAATTTCTGACAAGTAAATCATCACACCACGTTTGCAGCGGACGGTTTTGACGACGATGTCCTTCTTTCGGCGTCCAGTGAGTGACGAATGTGACGATATATCGTATCTGAATACCGTAATCCACTTTAAATGACTTCCGACTGACCAAATTAATACAAAAATAGCTTTCACTGAATAACACTTTATATTTAAAACAGTGAACCGAATTACTCTTCTGAGTATTCTCTGTACAGTGCCCACTATATCTATCCTTGTTTTTCTAGCTTTTTATTCAGGGGCTCGCAACGTTTTGAACTAAACGTTTTCACTTCTCAATGGGATTTGTATGTAGTTAAAATGAATGAGGTTCACGCCCGTTCTAGTTGAGCTGACTCTATTTTAAACTCTAAATGGTGAACTATTGTTTCGACTTTCTATAGTTATGTAGGTCACGGTTCTTTAATATCAAATGAAAGGCTGTGTATTAAAATATTTTTTTAAATTGTAAACTCAAGTAAATCTTTTGTATTTTTCTACAAAAAATATTTGTTTGTGTTGTAACATTTTCATTACTTTATCAATCTCTTAAACTTTGCGTCTCAAAATATTATATCAAGATTGTCCTATTCTTGTTTCTTCACACGTAAAAAGATCTTTTCTAAACAGTAAATACTATACAAAATATTGATTAGTACAAAGATCACATTTTCTAATATTTTAGTAACTCAACTAAAAAAAAATATAATTTCTGGACCGATTTTGGCCACGACGTGACGTTTAGTGTTATGGCACCAGCCAGTTACGCGCGACATAATATTCTAGTGCACAAGCATGTGCGGATTTACAAGCGATGGTTGTCTCTACTTCTTTACTCTTATAGCCAGCTCAAGACAGCAATCTGACACGACCGGAGAGAGAACAGGCGATAGGACCCAAATTTTTAAAAGCCTGCCAACTCACAGAAGCTGTGACATTTATTTTTACGACTGACACAGAATTAAAAAAAAATGTTGCGCGTTGTGGGAATCAAACTCGAGACTTTTGACTTGGTAGTCCTGCGGTCTTACCACTATGCTATTACAGCTTCAAAGTTAACAAAATACCGACCCTGTATAATTTACTTTCCTCCCTGTACATAGATACAAGTATTTTTAACTGCTAAAAAGATTTACGAGAGCTCTCTATCTTTATAGATGTCTCTACAAATGACGATAATTAAATTTGTCGTAAAATTTTAAATTGTTAGTGCTGTTGACCCTAGATTTTTCAAGGCGATAATATCACTACACAATAGTATAATTTGCTGGATTTTCCCTTTAACATAATGAGAAGTTGGGATCTATTTTCTCTGTTTCTAACTTTGTATTGTAGTTTGTATTACAGTCTGTTATAATATACACGAAGGAATTTGGACAACATCGAGCATCTAAGTACAAACTTTCAATATCAACTGAAATGTTTACGTTAGAAATACTTTTTTATGTTTTTTCTAGTTACTTATTTAACATTTAAAATATTAACCTATCAAGACTAGAGTAAGCACGGCTGAGGTTTATAATAAAATACTCGTTAGTTACTAGTTAAATTGAGAACCTCGATAAAATTTTGTCACAATAATAGCAGTTTCTTTTAAGTCCTTTACGTAGCTAAAAATATATACAAATAATGAAGTAATAATGCCTCCTAAGTACGTTAAATCCCACTAAAAAGCAATCAACACTTAGCACTTATCATTTATCGAGCGTTACACCAAACCAGACTGCCACTGGGCATTCCCCTTTCAAAACCCAGCCACACATTAAATTACTGTAATAAGCAGTAAATGTACAAGAACGTACTCACAAAAAGACCATCAAAAATGCTTATCCATGCAAAATCATTTTTAAATATTGTTACGACAGGCATTAAAAGGGGCTCGGGTTATTTGCCTGCAACCCTCGGTAGGGGTGTATGACAAACATGACACGACAACCCTTTCTAAATAATTAACAAACAAATCAGCTAATTACAAGGGTAAGCTAATCTACAGCAAACGATCATTTTAAAATAAACGTCGTAATCGTTTCATTTTATTGCTTGAAAGATTGCTTTTAAAGTCCATTTTTCAGTGGCAAGTTGTATTTATTTCAAAGGTTTTTTTTTTGATTTCACGTTCTGAATTGATTTTTTACTAACATTCAGCTTATGATTCAACAACTTTACTTTAGACTACATATTAGTATTTATCGAAGTTGATAATTAATTAAAATCACTCAATTTTTCTTTACAATATGGTCACATTAGTTGCTCTGAAATGTGGGTGAATTAGGAAGCTTGCTTTCCGTCATTGTATGTCTTGAACGAAAAACGTTTCTTATTAGCTTACTTTCAATAAAATAAGTAGAACTTTTAGAATAAAAGAAAATTCGATACTAACAATTAGTCACAAAAGAAGAAATTACACGTTAGTTCACTTCAATCCCTCGAAAATATAACCATAATTATATTTATAGCCGAAACTTAAAACTTATCTAGAAATTCAATACTATTTCCTTTAATTGGCTAAAAAAGATTAGGTACTATGAAATTACAATTGTTACAATTACAGTGGCATTCGAGAAAATCGAGTAACTGTAATATAAACTGGCTCGAGAAATATGATCTAATTTGGTTCCTAATACAATCTTGTAAACTCAATTTGTTACTGGGGACTTACAATTATATTTCTGTCCCAAGTTATAAGCAATTTAAGTATTATTAATGACTGGTAATTCGCCCCAGCTTTGCACGGGTGCAATAAAATGTATTGTTTTTATAAACCTTCCTCTTAAAATATTCTACCTATTAAAAATCGGCGGAAAAATACATTACGTAGTTTTAAAGATCTAATCGGATATAGGGACGGACAGACGCAGGAAGCGACTTTGTTATGTACTATTACTACTAAGTATTGATTGTAAAAAAAAGCAATAATATATTTGTAACATTAACATTTGATTTATCATCCCACGTACAAGTTATAGGTACATATGAATAAACAATAAATTTTCATAGAATTATTTATTTAGGACTGTCGAAAGAGCTGCCTCAGTCAATATTTTGTTCCTGTAATTAACTTTTACACATTATTGTTTCTGGAATCATACAAATATTGAATAGTCGCAAGAAATAATTGTTAAAATAAATTAAATAATTATTCTTTTATTTTTCTTTGTTTCAGTTCACATAAATCGAATCTTTAGTTGCATACTCGCTACCTCTCGTATCTTGATCTAATTTCTTAAGCAGAAGTGAAGCTTGATAGGCGACCGTCACCCCAGGAGCTGCGACCCTTATCAACAATGTCGCCTAGCTTGGATTCCTTAATACACACACTGTCAGCCCATTGCAAACCCCACCCAAGCAAAATAAACTTGCTACCAAAGTCATAAGGTTCAATTTTCAATGGCAGTGAAGTGGTTGATAGGTCATTTATATAAAGTTAAACCATTCGAAAATTTACTATCGTCTGCGTATTAACTCAATTCTCGTGTACTGTTTGGCGACACCTTATTTTCAATCAATGTGGTGGAGCAATTGGGTTATAAAGATGAATTTATTTAGGAGTTCACGAATGTTTGTTGTTCCAATTGAAATTTGGTACGGTTCATATTTGTTGTACTGCTTGTGGGATTATTAATGTGATTAGTGGGCTTATGTGTCTGTGTTAACATTGTAGGTATGGTTCTATTGATTTAGTTTAATTCGTTTGCCCTTGAATGTTATAATACAATGTATGACATAGTGTATACCTGTTATGGCAGTATGCTAACATTCTTTTTGGATTACAACTTTAAGTTATGAAGGAGCGCATACGGAGAATATTTTTTATCTGTTAAAAGAGGTTTTTTAATAAACTTAAACTAAAAGAAGTAAATAAATCATTCCTGCACTAAAGTAACGAAATCTACGACTAGAATCATCAAATACCAAAACTAAATTCATCAGTCGCCAAAAATCACTAAAACTAAGTCACCACAGCGAAAGTACATGGAATATAAAGCAAAATCCGATTTCGTAGGTAAAGTCGGTTCCGACCCGCGTCAATAGAGACTGACAGTTCTAGCTGAGAATGAACGGAATTCGGACGTCGGTATACTAGAAATGTGGGAAACGGTTAGTTTTGTGAACACAATCTCCATTAATAATAAGGAAGACTTTAGATTCTGGATGCTGTATAGAAAATTCCGAACGGATTTTGTTTTGGACGATTACCTCATGATGCTTTGGTATTGATGGCTGTTTTTTTTTAATTCTGGGATATGCTGAAAGAACGGAGGGGATGCTAAAAAATAATAATAACTGTGCTACGACGTTTTCAAAAACACCATCTAGCCTCAATCCAAACAGAGCTTGTATTATGAAAACTAGACAACTGGTAAACATACTTTTTTACTTCTTAATACAATCATTTTATAGATCACACATACATTTGTCCTGGGTGGGGATGAACCCACGGCCTCTAGTTTTTAGTCTTATATGGGATGGGAATATGGGTTGTTTTTTTCCTTGCTTAATCTAGTGGCAAACAGGTAAACAGTTTAGAAGGAATTAAATCACTGTTGGTTTGGTCACTTAAAATGAAACACTTCTACTAATTTGGAAGACAACATAAGTACTCCACTTTATTTTAGCAACAAACAAGTAAAGTAGTCTGTTCTCTACTTCCATTCTCTTTCACACCAAAACTCCCAGTAATCTCACATCTTTGTCCAAAGTAAACCTGCCATGCATTAGTCAAGTAAACCTACTGACTATTTAAAACCTCTAAAAGGCTAACATCAGATCTCAATTAGCCGTAAGACCGTTTATCGCCGTTAATCCGATTCCACCCTAATATATTTTTGTTAATGCTTTAACACAAAGCGTGTTAAATCCCTGAAGGATGTATAGAAAAGGGTTACGTGAGGCCCAAACATTTTGATGGCGAACACTTTAATGCGACATAAAAATTAGATTTTCCTCAATTTTAAAGACAAAAGAAAAGGGTTCCCGTTTTAAGGGATGCGGGGCGCGTGGGCTGAAACTACTGCATAATCCCACGCATACCCCCATTATAATTTTGTTGACGTCCTGTTTCTGTAAGTAAAACGTGTATAAACTTATAAAAACAACATTTAATTAAATCTTTTACTTCACCCTTATCACTTATGATAAAATCATTATTTTGATTGTTCCCAATGCCATGGTTCTCCTGAATCAAGTCTGTTAGCTTTCTTGACATACGTGTGAAAGTCCACTATTTCATACCCAAAATTCAGTAAACATTTTTGACCAGTTCACGTCAACTGCAGCAACTCTAAGGGGTGAATGACATTCATTTTATATCTTTGTAACACAATTAGCCACTTTAAAATAACTACTACAATAAAATTAAAACGGATACCTCTTGTCGTCTACAAAACAAAAAGATCACAGAGCTCCCTTTATCACATAAAATTCCAACGTGTAGAGTGTAGCTCTGACGTCACTTCGTAGCTGTTGCTACGATTGCTACGCCACTTGAAAAAGCGTATGCATTTGTATTGAGCTCTCTTTTGTTATTTTATTACATCGTCTATTTTAAATGTACATAAGAAAGGTTTCATTATTTTAAATTTAGTGTTAGCTAACTGATATTTAAGAAAAATTATGCTGATTTACAAAGTAATGATTAGTATAAAATGTGTATGAAGCTAAAACAAATCTAAAAATCAAATTAAAAACTCTTTAATATTGGAATTAAATATCATTCTGTAAGCAATAACAGTCCCAATTATAATAATCCATAAATTTCAATCGCTAATATCTGTAATGGTCGGGGAATGATCCAAAAACGGTAGCAGACCTTACATTTTAATCTGTATTACTCTTAATGAAATCAATTAGACGGAAAAGTGAATTAGCTGGTACTGTGTGTAGCGTGCAATTGTCACCATCTGCCTTCGTAACAAGCGATACATATGGATGGCGTGTTTGGCGAATAAGCTTTCATATAATATGTATTTCTTAAGACAAAGAGGATTTTTTCAATGTTACTCGACAGTGTAATTTGTGTGCAACAATACGTGTGTCTGTATGACTGCTATGCTTCAAAGCTAGACCATTTAACTAATTTAGATAATATTTGGATCATAGTAGTTGCTAGTACAAGAAAAAACATATGTTACTTTTGCCATGACAACTAACATTTACGTGAGCGGAGCCACCGTAAATCATTTGAGACAGATCTATAAAGTTACCACGAGTGCAGGCTTTAACTGCTTCACCTTACTATTGCAAAAATCTTCAATTTTTAAATAAAAAATATAACGTTTAAGTGCTCACCAAACTAGACAACTGTAGATCCAAACCGGCTATCACCAAGACGTCATTATCATAAGACATTATCATAATTCGCGCTATCCACTGCCGGTCGAGTGCGGTTATTAACAATTTGCTCGCCTAACGAAACGGTAATGTGTGTTACACTTATTACATTGATTAGTCGGAAAGTGAATTAGAGAAAGACTTGGAATTTTCTTTAAAACTTACTGCGTTTGCATGCTAAATTATTTTTATTCAAGTTGATAGAGAAAATGAATAAAGGTTATTTATGAAGCTATTATAAAATTTTA